>CM038214.1:256352633-256838133 GCA_021442155.1 Cymbidium sinense | reverse complement strand
ATGTCTTTATTGTAAAGAAGGTTATACTTATCTATGGTTTTTGATTTCCTATATGGGTGCTCATTTTTGATCTATCGCTTATGTCTTAGAAACCTTGGGGTGCTACTTGGTGGATGAAATTGAACCAAAGAAATGTTCAATATGAATTTCTTCTCTATTAAAAAAAAAAACCTTAAAAACTAATCCCTAAACCCTAAACTAAAACTTAAACCCTAAATCTAAAACCTAAACCTTAAACCCTAAACATGAAACCCTAAACCAAACCCTAAACCCAAAATCCTAAACTAACATTACACCCTAAAACGCTAAAAACCTAAACATAAACAAAATAAAATAAATAAAACTTAAACAAAAAACAAAATAAATAAATAAAAAAAACCTAAACTAAAACCTAAACTTAAACTTAAAAAAATAAAATAAAAAATAAATAAAAACTAAACTAAAAAAATAAATAAAAACTAAACTAAAATAAAATAAATAAAAACCTAAATTAAATAAATAACTTAAATATAAAAAAAAACTAAACCTAAAATAAAAATAAAATAAACTTAAAATATAATAAAATAAAACCAAATCCTAAAAAATAAACTTAAAAGTAAAAACTAAAAATAAATAAAAAAACTTAAACCCTAAACTAAAAAAAATTAAACCTAAAATAAAAATAAAATAAACAAAATAAAATAAACCTAAACCTAAACTAGAATAAACTAAACTAAAATAAATAAAAGTAAAACCTAAACTAAACTAAATAAAATAAAATAAACTAAAATAAACCTAAACTTAAACTAAAAAAGTGTCTAAAATAAATCTAAAATAAAATTGAAAACCTAAACTTGAACTTACAATTTAAAAAAAAATAAAACAAACCTAAAAAAATAAAATAAAAATAAAACTCATCTAAAAATAAGCGTTGACTAAAAAATAAACTAAAATAAAAGACTTAAACTAAAATAAATAAAATAAACTAAAAAATTAAAATAAACCTAAATAAAAATACAATAATAAAATAAATAAAAAATAAACTAAATAAACTAAAATAAACTCCTGGGTTTACATAATTTTAAAAAAGAAACCCTAAAATTGCTAACCACAAACTAAACATTAAAACTAACCCAACCCTACACTAAACTAACCCTAAACCCTGAACACTAAACCCTAAGCCTTAAACCCTAAACCTAAACCCTAAACCCTAACCCTTAAACCCTAAACCCTAAATTGTAAACCCTAAAACCTACAACCCTAAACCCTAAACAACAAATCCTAAACCCTAAACACTAAACTAACCTTAAACCCTACACCCTAAACTAACCCTAAACCCTAAAAATGGGCAGAACCTTGATGTTAGGAACATCACCATCAACTAGGCTTAGTATAAATCTTACAGTGGAGAAAAAATCAGAGGTGGAGATTATCATAGTGGTGGTGGGGGATCTATAGTTGCTAGTGGATATGGGGGTGGCGGTCATAGTAGTGGTGCTTATGGAGATGGTAGGAGCGATGAAGGTTACAACTATCATGGTCATAGAGGGAGAGATCAAGGATATGATGGCGGATCTCGGTACTCGAGAGGTAGGGGTGGTTCTAACAAGTGGAGAAATTAAGAAGAATGATCAGTTGATACTTATCTAGGGTTTTGATTTGGTTTCGGTGCTCATTTTGATCTATGTCATTGCTTATGTCTTAGAAAACTTAGGGTGCTACTATGCTCATGAAATCAAAAAGAAGAAATGTTGAATCTGAATTTGTTTATTATTAAAAAAAATCTTAAACCATAAACCCTAAACCCTAAACCCTAAAACACTAAACCCTAAACCCTAAACCCTAAACCCTAAACCCCAAACCCTAAACCCTAAACCCTAAACCCTAAAGTAACCCTAGACCCTAAGAATTAGCAGAACCTTGGCAGCAGGAACATCACCATCAGCTAGGCTCAATCTAGATCTAATAATGGAGGTGAAGTTGGAGGTGGCATTTATCTTAATTATGGTGGGGAATTTTGAGGTGCTGGTGGATATGAAGGTGCTGGTCAGAGCAGTGGTGGTTATGGAGGTGGGAGGAGTTATGAAGGTTACAAATGTGGTGGTGGCAGAGGGAGAGATTGAGGATATGATGGTAGATCTCCCTACTCAAGAGGTGGCGGTGGTTCTGATGGGAACTAGAGAAATTGAAGAATGGTTAGTCCTATCGATGCTTATGAAACTGTGTTTTCATAATAGAGATGGTTCTACTTATCTAGGGTATTTGATTTTCTCTGAGTGGTCATTTTTATCTATGTCATTACTAGTGTTTAAGAAAACTTGGGGCAACTTGGTTGATGAAATCAAAAGAAGAAATGTTGAATCTAAATTTGTTCTGTGCTAAAAAAACCTTAAACTTTAAACCCAAAGCCCTAAACCCTAAACCCTAAACCATAAACCATAAACCCTAAAAACCCTAAACCCTAAACCCTAAACCCTAAACCCTAAACCCTAAACCCTAAATCTTAAACCCTAAAGCTTAAACCCTAAACTCTAAACCCCCAAAGCCCTAAAACCCAAACCCTAAACCCTAAACCCTAAACCCTAAATGCTAAAACCATAAACCTTAAAACTTACAACCATAAACCCTAAACCCTAAACTCTAAGCTAACCCTAATCCCTAAACCCTAGACCATAAACTAACCCTAAACCCTAAACCCCAACCTAATCCTAACATAGTTATGGTAGCTAACGAAAATGTCTTCAACAGACTTTCCCTTAACTATCAGTGATTTGAATAACCTAAATCATTTTATAATGCCATATATTTTAGTATAATGTAGCATCATATATTTGAGCATGTAGTGATGTGTTTTTGGATGGTATAAGATATTTTAAAATGTTTTAGTATATTATGGTGTTGTTCCCTATAGGTTATATTAACATAAATCATAAAAATATTGATTTAATAAATCAGATGATAAAATTTCTCAAATTTGAAGTGTGAATTAGGTTGTAGTACCAAAGGTGTGCTACGCCACTTGTAGTCTAAAAAGTAAGAGTTTATGTTAAAAATAAATATTATATGGTGTAGCATGGTATAGAATCATATATCATAATATATGGTTCTACATATTTTAATTTATTTTAGTATTTTACAATCATGCAGTCGAGCATACACTAGCATTATTTATAAAAATGTTGATTTATACTTTAAAATGGTGGAATTTGGCCAAATGAAAAATAGGTAGAGCATGACATCATAATATATTATAAATTTAAAATATGCATGTGATATGACTAAAATATATAGTTTTCTTATTGTTTAAACTAGTTTTAAATTTTTTTTATTTTAAGCAATCCCTTGTGATGTATTTGCAATGTAATATAATATAATATGTTATAGTGTATTATAATATAGGATGCCATAACATAGTGTAGCATCATTCATTATAGCATACTATTGTGTATTACTACTTGTTGTTTAGTATATTTTAGTTTATTATAGTATGATGTAGTCGAGTTTGTACTGGTATAATTCATAAAAATACTGATTTATAGGCTGACATGATGGGATATGGCCAAATTTAAAGTAAGTTTTAGGGAACATCATTGGAGGTGTGTTATGGTGTGTCAATTACTCAAAAGAATGGAATTTTGCATCAAAAATAAATGTAAACTTTTCAACCAAATTTATAAATTTTTGGCTTAAACTAAATCATTTTGAGGTCTAATGTAAGATAATATATTATATGAAAGCATATTAAAATATAATGTACATAACAATATAATTTCACATATATATGAATGTGGTGTTGTGTTACTAAATATTATTGTAAATTTTAGTATGTTTTACTTTTGTTATAGTATATTGGGTCAAAACTCACAAAAATGTTAATTTAAAGGTTGGGATGGAAGAATTTGGCTAAATTCAGGCACACACCAAGAAGCAACACTAAAATTATGCTATTTGGTACCATTTCTAATAGATAAATAATAATTTTACATCCAAAATGAACATTATTCATATTTTAAGAAAAGTTTGTTATTTGTTTCTATTATGTGATTCTAATGAGGTGTAATGTTAGAGAATATATTATATTACAATAAATTATAATATAATATCATATATTATAATATAATATAGTGTGTTAATTTACACTATAATATGTTTAGCATGATATTGTATAGTTAGTTTGAGCTTACACCATCACAAATCATAAAATGTTGATTACAATGTTAAGATGATGTAATTTGAATGAATACATTGTTAGGCTTTTGGTTAAAGTATTAAAGGTGTGCATAAGAGAATAAATAAGATTTGATGAGAATTCCATGTCAAGGACATGGAGGGAGATTTGCTAGGGGATCACACATGTATTGGACATGACATGTGAGGTGTCTATGTTGAGGGCATAGAAGAAGAAAATCTATTGGGGATAAGATTTAAATTTGATTTGATTATATGATTTATGGAAATAAGATCTGTTGGGGATAAGAATCTATAATCCACTAGAGATTAAGATCGAATTGACTTTAATTTGTTTTGTTTTAATTGATGTGGAGGCATATCTACTAGAGAAATGGGCTCGAGTTTTCTATGGATTCGGTATATGAACCTTCCATTAGGGAAGCAAGTTCAGGCTATCCACTAAGGATTGGGATTTGAGTTTGATTTCATAGATTTTTTTGGGGATTTATCCACTAGGAATAAGAGTTTGGTTGGATTTCTTTGATTTAGTCTGTACTGGGAGAGTTGGTTTAATTTGCTCCACTCAAAAGGTTGGTTTTGAATTTGATTTATTTTCTTGACTTATTTATATATGATTTGGGGCTCCATAGAGGAAAAGGGTGTGATCTAAATCCACTAGAGAAAATTATTGGGTTTAATATAATTTAAGTTAATTTATAGATCTGTCGGTGCTATGAACACACATTGAGAAGGGTACTTTGACCTACCTCAGTTTACAAATCCAAAGGGATGGTCTACTAGTATGGGTAGAACTAGCCAATCTAAGGGATTATCTTTTGTGAAACAACTTTGCTAAGAAGAAGGCATAAGGTTACATCTTTAAAGTGAGGAACAACCGCTAGAGTGACTGTTGGATGCATAAATCGAACATGACCTAGGGAAACTACATAGTGAATAGCGCTGGGGACTTATGTCAACTTAAAAGTAGTTAGGATTAATTTTATCTTAATTTCATGTGATTTGATATAGTTTGTTTAGTTTAGTTTAATTTCAAATTGAGCGCATATCCAATGGGGATGTGAGCTCAGTCAAATTAAATAGATTTAATTTATGAACCATGTCAGTATGCAATGGACCTAATAAGAAGGGGCTATATCGGACTTGCTCTCATTTACAAATCCAAAGGGATTGTCTAGTGGCGGTGGGGTAGAGCTAAACCTAAAGGTTATTTTTCTATGTGCAAAGGTCTAGGAAGGAGGCGCAATAGACTTACATCTTCTAAAGTAGGGAACAACTGCTACGGTGACATGTTGGTAGCACAACAAATCAAACCTAACTTGAGGTGATTGAGTGAATAATTGGGCTTATATCAACTCAAGAGTAAGCGATTCTTATAGGGAGTTTTCGACCGCCTAAAGATAGGATGCTTGCTTGGGAAAAGATACGCTAAGGGTGTCCTCCTAATCCAAAAGTAATTATATATTTTGTTTATATGTTTGCATGGACCCTATCAGTATGGGAGGGACCACTAAGAATGGGCTATATGTCCTTATCCTATCTTAAATTTATTGGATCAAGGGAGAATCTAAACATCCATAGGATGGATTCTCCAATCACAAGGGTGGTTACTAAGAAAGGAGTCGTCGATGGTAACTTGAGTAGTGTCTAAATAGGACCACAAAGGATGTGATCCAAATATAGTGCCCATAGGGGAGGTGCTTCTAAGGGTGTTATTCTGAGCCCTGAAAAAGAAAACTTATAGGTGTACGATGGTAACTCAAGGAGAAAGTGTATCGGACTTACATTTTCCATGAGTGGTATATCCTAAGGTGTGAGAACCAACCAACCTAAGGTGTATCTGTGCATGGTGTATTGATAGATAGTGAGAAACAACCAACCTAAGTTTTCCGTCAGTGTGCAATGATCAATATACAAAGAAAGTGTGTAGGCTTACAACTATCCAAGTCGAACTGATCATCGGGATAGTCTGTCATTGGTGGGATAGATGCAATCTGACCTAGAATGACTACTAAGCGTGGAGCCCTGAAGAAGGATTTGACCCAGACTTGAAGTTATCAGGAGGGAAGGAGCCAATAGGGGGCTTATCCTAAACCTCAAATATACTCGACCCAATTAGTACACAAAGGCTAATCTAAGAAGAAAGCATAGAAGATTCACATCCTCTTAAATGAAGCCAACAAGAGGTAGCTTACCAACCATGCAGTAAGTCCTACTAGACTAACAAGGCGCTTATTGGTGTGTAGTGGCCAAGTACAAAAGGAAAGTGTAGAAGACTTACATCATTCAAAGCAAGAAGACCACTGGGGTGACACACTAGCAAGGTAGCACGTCAGCCCGACTTAGAGCAACTACTGAGTAAGTGTTGTTGGGGGCATTATCTTAACTCAAAGAATTCTGAGACAAAAGATATTCATTTGTTTTATATGGTTGTGTGTAGTTTGTGTTGTGTTATGTCAATGAAGGATAGGACACTCATAGGTCCTTACACCTACCTAAAAAATATTATGGTGGATTAACAAATGAGAATACTTTCAACATGGAAGAGATTGAATTTAAAATGGAATTTTCATTGATGATAATTATTTTCAAACATGATTATATAATATTTTTTAAGTAGAGATCATTGATTGGAAGCATTTGACACTCTCCTTTGATTAATAAGTTGATAAGATCCTCCTTGGTAGGCCTTCTCTATGGCAAAAGGACCTTCCCAAGTGGGAGACATGCCTCCCATCTTACGATGGGCAACAATTAGTCTCCTTAAAACTAAAATAAGCTCTCCTACTTGAAAAGCTTTAGGCCAGAATAACTTATTGTGAGCTTGAATCATTTTAGCTTTGTACAACTCAATGTTTTGGCATGCATGAGCTTCTCCCCTCAAACCATAGAGCTCTTCTAATCGCAACTTGGCATTCTCCTCTGTTGTGATCTAGCTACCAATAGCAATCCTTAGTGATGGGAGTTGGACTTCTAATGGTAGAATGACTTCAGACCCATACACTAATGAGAAAGGTGTAGACTGAGTTGGAGTTCTATATGTGGTGTGAAAGGCTGACAAGGCTTCAACTAACTGCTCATGCCACTATCGTTTGTTGTTGTCGAGCATCTTTTTCAGTATTTGGATAATGAGTTTTGTTGAAGGCTTATGCTAACCCATTTTCCTATTGGTAGTTGATGCTAGAATATCTCCAATATATGAGTTATCTCTAAGAAAAGTTGTTGATCTTAGTGCTCTTGAATGCAATACCATTATCAGATATAACTCATCGAGCCACTCCAAACCTCTATATGATATGGTTCCTAAAAATCTATAGCACATGCTGAGATGAGACCTCTCGAGTGAAATCTTCAATCATTTGGAAAAGTAGTCGATGCGACTAAGATGAACTGATGACCCTTGGAAGAAGGAGGATCAATGGGACCAACTATGTTTATACCCCAACACACGAAGGGCCATGGGGCTAATGTAAGATGTAGAATATTAAGTGGTTGGTGTAGGACCACACCCTGTATTCGACATTGGTGGCATCACCTAGTTGTATCCATTCAATCTTTTATCTTTGATGGCTAGTAGTATCCTAGTCCTTTGATCTTGGATTCCATCGTCGGACCGGTTTGGTTAGCTCCACATAATTCAGAGATTCAGAGTGTACCTCTATCACGATCTTATGGGCTTTACGCTTTCCTAAACAATGTAACCATATATGATCGAAAGGCTACCAGTACAAGACACTATCCATAAGAGTGTAGTCTTGGGACTTCTCTTGAGATAGTATTCCTTTATTTAAGTAATCCATGAATGGTTGCCTCCAATCTAACTCCTTATCCTTCTTGGGAATGATAACCTCCCCTTTAAGAGAGTACTTTTTGATGAGTTCAATATCAATAAGGATAATACTTGTCTATTTTGGACCTTTATTGATATGGACTCATCCTCTGTCATGACTCCTTGTTAGGCATGGCTAAAGCATATATCTTGTGTTCTCTCCTTGAGGAATCTTATAAATGGTAACTCAGGATATGGGACAACAATTCCATGGTGTACTTGTGTGGTAGTGATGGGCTTTATAACCTAATAGGACCCAATGATTTGGTGGACAACAAGTTGAGAATCTTTGAAGATGTTGATGTTTTGGATGCTTAGAGTAACGATTAACTAGGCGACAATGAGCCTCATATTCAGCTTCATTGTTGGTACAAGGATTGGACAGATGATATGAAAATATCATCACATCATGGTTAGGAGTTCAGAGAACTATTCCTATCCCTACCTTTCCTGGAATAGTAGATTGTGGTTCTTCTCCACTTTGAGTGGAAGCAGCACCATCAATGTACATCTCTAAGTGGTGAATTCTAGAATCCCTTAAGTTCATGATTTGTTCATCAGGGAGATCATCACTAAGTGGAGAGTCAGTAGGAAGTAGGTGTGCTGCTAAGAAATCCACTAGTACTTGTCCTTTCACAATACAGAGGGGTACAAAGGTAGTGTCAAATTGTGAGAGGATCATGGACCATCATGCCAACTGTTTGGATAGCATCGACCGTGTCTTGAGATATTGTAGTTGATTGATCCTAGATATTAAATTCACCTTAGGAGGAAGCATATAGTGCTATAGCTTTTGGGATGCAAAGATTAAAGCTAGGCAATGCTTCTAAATGTGTGGAAAATTAGCCTCGTAGAGGCGATAGTTGAGGTAGTAGAGTGTGTTTTCCTTTCCTTCATCATTGGCTTGGGCCAACAAAGGACTAAGGGAGTCATATAACAGAGTAGTGTAAAGTATGAGCAGCTTGTCGGGATAGGGGCTGCTAGAATCGGAGGCATCATCTAGTAATGCTTGATGTCTTTGAAGGCATGCTCACACCTTGTCATCGCACTTGAACTTGGCATCTTTTTTGAGAAGTGCTGAGAATGGCTGACATCTTCCTGATAAGTTGGATATAAAGCATCTTAGGTACTCCTACCCATGGAATGATCTTAATTGAGTTAAAATTTTAAGTGGTGGAATTTCTAATATCACCTTGATCTTCTCTTGATTGATTTTGATTCCATAGTGTGACAACAAACCCAAGGAATTTCCCTGAAGCTACTCCGAATCACACTTTAGGGCATTCATTTTGAGGTTAAATTATCTTAATGGTTTGAAAAATACTATTAAGTAAAAGACTTGGTCTTCCTTTTCTTTACTTTTGACAATGAGATCATCAACATAACACTTAACTTAATGATGAATGAGTGCATTGAAGATTCGAGTCATAGCCCACTGGTATGTAGCACTGATATTTCTAAGGCTGAAATGCACGACCTTGTAGAAATAGATTCTGATCGGGGAGTAGTGTTTCTTTCATCTTCAGGGGCCATCTTTATTTGGTTATATCCATATGAGCCATCCATTAAATATAAGACTACATGAGATGAGACAATGTCCACCATTAGCTCCAAGATTGGTAGTGGAAATTCATTTATTGGACATGCCTTATTTAAATCCCTAAAATTGATGCATATGTGAATTTGGCCATTCTATTTCTTAACTGGGATGATGCTGGATAACCAGGTAGGGTATTTTTCTTCCCAAATGAAGCCAACATTGATTAGTTTCTTGACTTCAAAAATGACCTATTATTCTATGTCTAATTGCATGCGTCTAGGAGCTTACTTGATTGGATTAGTAGTAGGCTCTATTGCTAGTTTATGGATATCTATGGAAAGAGGAAATACAGGCATATCTTCATAACAGCATGTAAAGCAGTCCTTAAACTCAATCAATAGCCTAACTAAGTCATTGGTTTCAATTTCATTCAATAAAGAACTGATGTATGTCAGGAATGGATCTTCTTTAATTCTTTAGTTGATTTTCTTGAGCTTATCGATGGTTGACTTGATCGCTTCTTCAAACTCTAATGGTGCAACTTTGACTTCAAAATCATCTAAAGTTTCTAAGCATAACTCCTTATATGAGTTAATGTGTTTTGAGAAGAACCTATCAGATTTGAAATGATTGGTGATGATTAAGCAGTAAACATCATCATCAACTCGACCCACTATACAAGAATGCTAGTCCTAGTCTTGATTGAGAGCCTTTGCATTTATTCTTTTATATCCTTTTGAAGTAGGCTGACCTGCACTTTGGCCAAGTATGTGAGATTAACCCTTTCTTTGCTAAATTATGAACATAAGGAAAGTACCAATTAAAAGGTATTTCTATTAAATCTTTATTTGAATCATCTTTAAGTTCTATATCAACTTCTTGACTCCTCAATGCTCCCAAAATAACCTCTGCGTCTTCACACCTGTGGATAACTTAGGGGCTCCCTTAACTACCAAACCCTCAAAATTTTGAGAGGAAAGTGGGGTTAGAGCTAAGGTTCCCAACTGATGCCTAACTGCTTCACATATATACTTGAATACACTTATGCTTTACTTTAGAGCTCGGTCTTCATTGCTATCTAGCTCAAGTGTCATATCTAAGGGAATCTACTACTGAGAAGAGCTGGCTGGTGTGCTAACCATATAAGACTCATCCTATGAACTAGATTCTAAGTTTATATAGATATCAGGTGTACTCCTAGTAGCTGGGACATATCTTCTATTCAGTGGCCAATAAAGAGATTTTCCACCCCTAGGATTGCCTTTGGACTGGCCTCTTCCTCTGCCTGGTGGAGGTTAGGTCATCTTACCCATATGTTTGAATGGAGTAACGAACTGTGGATGGAATCTAATGTCAAGCTCCACTTCCTTCTCCAAGTCTATTTCTGCTAACTTTTAGTTTCTTTTTCATTTTCACTTTTCTTTTTATTTTCTTTTTCTCATTCATTTTATTTTTCTTTTTCTTTTTCTTTTATTTTAAAACTATGGCCAAGTTTGTGAGAATAGATTTGTATATTTTGAGAGAGTAGTAAGTTGTATCCTCATATATGGTGACCTTGTGAACTATAAATGGCTTGAGATCTCCTTTGACATAGTAGATGATCCCACCTCTCACAAACTTCATTGATGTAGAGAGGATGGAACCATGTTGTTCTCATATATCCATGCTCTCCCATGCAAAGCATTGAAAGATGTATCTGAGTCTATAATATAAAAATTGGCTTCGATCATCAAATCATCTGTCTCCAAGGGCAACAATATGGAGCCTAAGCTATTGACCTCACTTTTGGAGTCTATTCAATCTTCCCATCTTAGACTTAGAATTCTTTAAGAAACTAAGACTTCCCTAGTCATAAGACACTTCTAATAATTAGGATAAACACTTTAAGCCTAAAGACTTAGAAGGGCTAACCATAGGATTAGGTTATACCCTGGGATTAGGATAATCTACCCTACGACCCAAATCCAATCCATGTTCACCATCTCAAACCAAAACTCATGTTTAATTAAACATCAAATTCAAATCCAAATTGGAACCCAAATTCAAAACAAAATGATTGAAGCCCTTGATCAAATCCAAACTTGAAACAACCCATATGATGACTATCCCATGGACATAGCCAAATCTTAATCCAAATCAATCCAAACCAATTGATTTTCTCATAATCAATTGATATCTTCAATCATCTTCCTAAATATAATTTTAAATCTACATTTAAATGATCAAAACTAAATCAAACTAAATAAAATTAAATCAAAACCCTTCTAAGCCATATGACCTATCCCATGGACTTAGCCAAATCTTAATCCAAATCAAGTCAAACTTAATTGATTTTCTCACAAATCAATCATATTTTAATCATCTTCATAAATTTAAATGAAATATACATTTTAATCATCAAACTAAATCAAACCAAATCAAAATCCAAATTTAAGCCACATGACTTAACTCCATGGACTTAGCTAAATTCTTTCATTCTAAAACCCAAATTCAATTGATTTTCTCATGAATCAATCATACCTTCAATCATATTCACAAATATAAATGAAATCTATAATCAACAAGTCAAACCAAAATCAACCCAAGTCAAACCCAACTTATATCAATAATCTCAAGATTTTCTTAAATAAATTTGGTAGAGAAAATGATCTATCTATCAATGATAATGAAAGCTATTTTCTTACTTCTTCAAGCTTCTGCAATAATAAAATCAATCAAATCTTGCATATCACTAACTTTAAACATCAACACCTTCCTTTAAAGTACTTTGGTGCTCCTCTTTTTAAAGGTTTAAAACAATCCCATCTTTTTGATGAGTTAATTCAAAAGAAATTAAATAAAATTTCTATTTGGGGATTTCATTTACTTTCCTTTGGTGGCAAACACATTCTCAAAAGCACTTAATTCAATGCCTCTTTATTTGATTCAAACTATTATCCCACTAATTCTACTCTTATCATTGATCACTTACTTAATAAACTTTTTTGGGGATCCAATAATTCTACTAAAATAATGCATTGGACTTCTTGGTATAAATGCTATGGTGCCTTGGGGGAAGGTGGTCTCAGTTGCAAATTGATATGTGAAGCTATTACTACCTTCTCTCATAAGCTCTGGTGGAATTTTAGAAAGAATGATAGCTTTTGGGCTAATTTTATGATGAAAAATTTTTTCCAAGGTAAAAACCCTCTTATCTATGCTTATAAAGTTGGTGACTCTCCAGTTTAGAAAAGGCTTTGCTCCATTAAATGGGTTGTTGAACCCTTAATATCTTGAGGTATTCATTTGGGTTCTTCTTTCTTTTAATTTGATAATTGGATTGGCAAAGGCTCTATTGACTCCCTTTTATCTGCCCACTCTACTTGCTATCAATGTTAACTCTTTCTAGCATAATAACACTTGAAATGAAAACAAATTTGAGAATTATATTCCTATTTCTATTTTAGATAACTTTAGATATTTCCAAATTTTCTATAACAAACTTGACCAAATTCTCTTTAAGCTTTCTTACAATGCTGATTTTGTTCTTAAAGAGGTTTGGAATTTTATTAGAGGTAATCAAGACTCCTCAAATGTTTTCATTAAACTTTGGAACAATATCATTGCCACTTCTTATTTAATTTTAGCTTGGAGGATTTTGAATAACTTTATTCTTGTTGACTCTTTGCTCTAGAATAAAGTTTTATTTTGCTTTAAGGTTCTATTATTGCTTTATATTGAAAATGTTAATCATGTTTTTGTAAATGGTGCTATTGTTTCTAAATTATGCTTATAGTATGATGATTTATTTAATACCAACTACTTGCATGGCTGTCTTTCCATATATCAACTTCTTGAAGTCCATTTCCAAAAAAATATGAAAGGTCATATCAAAGTTCTAGTTACTGTTACCATTATCTGGTTCATCTAAATGGACAAAAATGATCCTAAATATCATGGTATTCCTATGAGACATAAAAGGATCTTGGCTAAAACCAAAAAATAAAAAAAATTCATGCTCTATTTTATGCCAATCTTAGTAATAACATTCATTTTAGAGGCTATAAATTTGTGGCTAAAATATTGTGTATCATTATGCCTAATGATGACTCTTATAAGTGAGCTATGATTATCCATTGGATCAAACCTAAAGAAAATTTGATTAAAGTAAATACTGATGGTATTGTTCCTTCTAATATATATATGGCTGTGGTGGTATTCTTAGGGATTCTAAAGGTACTGCCATTTGTGCTTTTTCCTATCCTTTTAAAGCCTATTCTGTTATCTATGTTGAGCTTATGGCTGTCAATAAAGCTATTGAAATTTGTTTGAATAAAGGTTTCCTCAACATCTAGATTAAAGTTGATGCACTCTTGCTTCTTGACATGCTAAACTCTAATAGAATAATAAATGCAGATTTATTTTATCTTCTCAATCATACTAAAAATCTTCTTTCTCAAGTTTGTTATAATATTTCCCATATCCTTCATGAAGGTAATGCTTTTGCTAATTTCTTGGCTACTTTAGGTGCCAACTTATCTGATTTCACTTTATTTGACAATCAAAATTTTCCTAAACTTTTAAGGGGTTTGGTCAATTTGGATAACACAAGATTATCTTATCTCAGATTATAATTTTCTTGGCTTTGTTTTTTCAGTTACTTTCTGATGAGCCATTGCTTTTGGTTCTCCTTTGTTAAACCCTTTTTGGGTTGTGGCCATTTTCTTATTTTCACTCTTGGGCCTATGTTGGGTTTTATTTTTGAGCTCTTGCTTTTGGGATGGCCTTGTGGTTGCTACCTAGTGGTTCTTTTTTTTTCCAAAGTTGTTGTGGTTTTTTTGGCTTGGTGGCTACTATTTTCTTGGTTGGGTGATTATTTTTCTTTGGTTGTTTTTGGTGACCTTCATTTGGGCAATGGCTTTGCCTATTGTTTTCTATATGGGGTTGTCCATATCTCTGAGCTAGTTGCTTGTTTAACTGAGTTGGATTTTCTACTGTTGTGGTGGTTGGCTGGGTGGCTTTATTGGTTGGTTGGGTGGGTTGGTTGGGTTGGTTGATTGATTTATCCACTTTTGTTGGTGGCTAATCAGATGAGCTGTTGGTGGTCTAATTTTTTATTAGAGAGAGGCTATTGGTGGTCTAATTTTTGATTAGATTTGGCAAGGTGGAGGTTATTTGTTGACTGTTATTTCTTCTTATTTTGTGGCTTGGATTTTGGTGATCAGCTTTGTTGGTTTGGGTTTGTTTCTTTTGGTTGTGGTTTTGTCCTCTTCCTGTAATGTTCTTCTTCTCTTGGTTGTAGCTGCTTTTGTTTTTGTTGTTATTTTGGGTTGGCTGATTGATGGATGTTTAGTGGTTGTTGTTTTTCTTTTGGATCTGGTGACTTGGTTTGGTGTATTGTTGCCTAACTTGGCTATAGTTATGATGCTTGCAGTCATTGATATTTCTCCTCCATTTTACTATTAGATTTGGTGGTGTTCTTGATGTATTATTGTTGCTTCTGATGGATGGCTTTTAGTCTATCTTACAGGTCTTTGCTTCATTTTATTTTTGGCTGGCTATTCACCTCACCTCGATCAAAATTTATGCTACTTTGGTTGAGTTTGGTGGATGTTGTTGTTCACTTCTACACTTTTCCTGGTTATCTTTGGTGGTTTTAGCATGGTGGATGTAGTTGGTCTTTTCACTAATTTGGATTTGTGTTCTTGTGGTGGTGGTTGTGGGGAGGCTATGTTGGTTGACTGAGTTGGTTGGCTATTTTTGATGGCTGGGTTGGACGGATGGGTGGTGATTTTAACCTTTCCTTTTTGCTATATTGCTGACATGCTAGTTGGCCTACTCTTGCTATGGTTCTCCTGTCTTGGCTATTGCTACTTCCCTTTTTCTAGCTTGGGTGACATCCTTGCCGCCTTTCCTGTTTGCTTATGAAGGACATGAGCTCTTGTGTTTTTTCTTTTTGGTCTTCATTTTTTATAGTTTATGTTGTTAAGGTCATGATGCTTGCTCCCTTTGATGTTCATATTTCTCTTTGGTAGTGTCTTTGGTGGTGTTCCTACTGTACTGCTGCTGTCCATGATGGTTGGTTGATTTTCTGCCTTATTGGGCTTACTTGTTTTGGTGGGTTTGTGGTTGTCTATTATGTCTGCTGCTTGGAGGAATTTGCAACCTTGTAAGATGATGGACTTGGGATGATGGGCTACAAGAGGTATGCTAGCAATGATGGCCTTGATGTTTCCCTCTCTATCTTTTTTTGGTTGGTAGCACTATATGTAATTGTAACCATTCTTTGGAAGTTTGGATGCTTACATATAGTGTTGCTCTTTGAGATGATTGTAACTAAGCTCGAGACTTTTCTTTACTTTTCTACTTTTCTTTGCTCATACTCTTTATGCTTGCTTAATTGTACTCATCCTTCCATTAGTACGTTACAGATTTCTTTTATAGGTTGGGAGAATCTTGCAGGTGGATCTCGTTGGTATCAAAAGGACCTAGCGGATGTTGCTATTGCACAAATGGATCTATTGTTGTTGCTAATTTAGTTTTTCTTTTGCTTTTTTCCCCTTATATTATTGTAATAGTTAGGGGTTTTATCTCTTCATGACTTATTATGGCTCTTTGAGCATTAATTTAGAGATTTACCCCCTCTAAGGACTTTCTACTTTTTCTTGGTGGCAATAAAATTCCTCTAATTTCCCTAAAAAAATATAAACCCTAATAATGGGCAGAATCATGATGACAAGAACATCACCACCAACCAAACTCGATCTAAATCTAGTGAAGGAGGCAAAGACAGAGGCAATAGTTATTGCAGTGTTGGTGGGGGATCTGGAGGTGCTCGTGGATATGGAGGTGATGGTCAGAGCAGTGGTGGTTATGGAGGCAGGAGGAGCGACGAAGGTTACAGTTGTGGTAGTGGTAGGGGGCATATCAGGGATATGATCGTGGGTCTCTACTGAGAAGGGGTGGTTCTGATGGAAACTAGAGAAATGGATGAACGATCCAATCTTCTACTTATGGAACTATGTCTTTATAGTAGAGATCTTCTTTTTAGGAAACCCCATATAGGGGGAATTTTATTTCCACAAAAAAAGGTTACATGGTCCTTAAAAGGGGATAAACTCTAAAACTACTGCTCGAAGAGCTACAATCAGCCTAGAGAGTAAATCCCCTATCTAATTACATCCAAAAAGTGAGTAAAAGAAAAAAGAACAGTAAAAGATACATAGAGATCAGCAATGAAAGATCTGGGCCAAAGCATAACCGTATACAAAAACAACGGGAATGAGCTTGCAATGCACCTGTAAAAGAAAAGGAAAGCTGCATCTGCAAATATGTAAAGGGAATGAATACAGATGCAATAAAAGGGTAGCATAATAAAGACTGAAGTGAAAGTTTGAGGGAGAGGGCTCAAGATGTTCACACCATATTGGGGCAGAAGCAAATGTGTGCATCCAAGCAACCATTGCATGGATACAACACAAGAGCTACTACCAAACCAATAAAGGGTGAAGCCATCATAGCCCACAGACCTGTGCTAAGATAACAGCCAAAGGATGAAGGATTTGTGGTCCTTAGTACCTGCAAACCTAAATAAATCCAAATAACATGTATATGCAAAATGCAAGCCATTATCCCATGTAGGATAACCATCATCCATTATAGGCACCATAGCATTAGAGTCCCTACACACATCCTCTATAATAGTGTCAGAAGCATAAAATGGTAAACCCAATAGAGTATAAGCAGTAGGAACAGAAACCAAGAAAGGGGGAGAAATAAAATGCCCACAATCAAGAGAAACCACAAAGAGCCAGCTGAGCAAAACAATTAGCATGAAGAGGTCACCATCACAAATTCAGTGAATTAATGGGGAAGTAGGACATTCCCAAAGAAAGAAACCCAAACAGAAATAGTAATGCCCACCATTTTAATGCATCACACTGGATCCTTATGGAATAATAGTAGCAGTTAATTTAGACTAATTGCCACACAGAAAAATTAGTGTCGATCCAGATGTTAGGCAAATAACAGTAATCCCAACATATGCTAGAGGAACCAATAGCAGCAAGCCCGAAGGACATACATTAATCCATACGAATCTGAAACATAGACACTTGATCTAGCCATGATCATAACCAAAATTATACCGGATTACAAGACTAAACCATCTGATGAATAAAAAAACCACCACACCAATCAGCCCACATATACACAGCCAAACATCGAAAAATAGAAACATGCCTAAGTCTTGACTGGAGCAAAAAAAACCAAAGGTTCCAAAGAATTCCAAAACACAACACAATCCAGCAGGATGGATGAACATAAAAAAATGTTCCCAGCCGACTGGAGAAAACCAGTAAAACAAATGCCATAGGTTACCAGCACACCAAGCATCTTAAGCTACCCAGCAGGTCAATATCAGACTCAATAGTAGGCCAAAAACACAAGGAAGCCAGAAAATCCACAAACAACATCTTCTAGAAGTCTGGAGAAACCAGAAACACCACTTGCTCTAGTGGAATGGAAAATGAATCAGCTCATGCCAGCCTAATTGAGAAATAGAAAAACATTCCTAGAAACAGCAAACTAAATATACCAATGAAAGCTTTAACCTCAATGAACACATATGAATTCTTGCAGTGCAAAGCCATGAAGCAACATTTTCCATGAAACAACACGTTCCTGTAGATCAAAATAAACTCTTCCTTCTACAGCCAGAGGTATATAGCAAAAATAAACCCACACCAACCAAAAGGCCAACGGAAAATAGGCCCAACCAAGTAAAAAGGCATAAGTAATTTTTTTTTTATGATTCTAGTTATCTAAGATTTTTGATAAGCTCTATGCATACTCAGTGTTGATCTATGTCATCACTTATTCTTAGAAAACTTGGTGTGTTACTTGGTTGGTGAAAACAAAAACAAAAAATGTTGAATCTGAATTTCTTATCTATTAAAAAAAACCAAAAACACTAAACCCTAAATTAAAACTTGAACCCTAGACCTTAAACCTAAACCATAAACCAAACCCTAAATCCTAAAAACTTACCCTAAAATAATAAACCTAAACCTTAAACCCTAAAACTTAAACCCAAAATCCTAAACCCTAAACCCTAAAAAAAAATAAAAAAATAAAAATAAAACCCATACTAAACCCTAAACCCTAAAACCTAAACATAAACTAAATAAAACCTAAAATAAAATAAATTAAAAGACCTAAATTAAATAAAATAAAACCTAAACTAAAACCTAAACCGAAATAAAACCTAAAATAAAATAAAATAGAAAATAAAACTAAATTAAAATATAAATATAAACTTAAACTAAACAAACAAAAACCTAAATAAAATAACAACTAAACCTAAAATAAAAATAAAAAAACCTAAAATAAAAATAAATTAAAAAAAAAACCTAAACATAAAAAAAGACCTAAACCTAAACTAAAACAAACTAAACTAAAATAAAGAAAACCTAAACCTTAAACTAAAATATACTAAACATAAATCCTAAATAAAATAAAATAAACTAAAAAAAATGAAACCTAAACTAAAAAAATAAAACCCAATAAAAAAATAAAATAAAAACCTAAAACCTAAACCTAAGAAAATAAATTAAAAACCTAAACCTAAACTTAAAAACAAAAAATAAAACCTAAACCTAAATATAAAATAAAAATAAATCTAAACTAAAAAATAAACCTTAACCTAAACCTAAACTTAAAAAACAAATTAAAATATAAACCTAAACTAAAATCAATAAACTGAAAAGAAATAAACTAAACTAAATAAAATAAACCTAAATAAAATAAAAATAAAATAAATGAAACTAAATAAAAATAAATTAAATAGACTAAATAAACCTAAAAAAACCATAACCCTAAACCCCCAACCCAAAACCCTAAAACTTAAAGCTAAACCCAAACTCCTACAAATCCTAAACCACTAAACTAAAGCCCAAAAACCCCAAACCATAAACCTCAAACCCTAAACCTAACCTTAAATCTTAAACCCCAAACCCTAAACCCTTCTAAATCCTAAACCCTAAAATCATAAAATTAAACCTAAAATAAATATAGCCTAAAATAAAATAAATAAAAACCTAAACTAAATTAAATAAAATAATAAAATAAATTAAAAACAAAAATGAAACTTGAACTTAAACATAAACTTAAACTAATTCCTGAATCTAAACCAAAAAAATAAAATAAAATAAAATTATAAAAATAAACCAAAATAAAATAAATAAAAACCCAAACTGAACTAACAATAAAATAATCCTAAAACAAAAATAAAATAAAACCAAATGTAAAATAAAATTAAAATAAACATTATATAAAATAAAATTAAAGCTAAATAAAACCTAAACACAAAACAAAAAAAAAAAAACCCTAAACTAAAAAAAACCTAAACCTAAAATATAAATAAAATAAACAAATAAAATAAAGTGAAATAAATAAAAAAATAAAACCAAAATCTAAAAAAATAAAAATAAAAGCTAAACATAAAAATAAAATCAAAATAAAACTAAACTATAAAATAAACATAAACCTAATCCTAAACCTAAAAAATAAGCTAAAATAAAAACCTAAACCAAAATAAAAAAACCTAAAATAATAAACTAAACTAAAAAAAATAAAAAATAAACCTAAATATAAATAAATAAAATAAACTAAAATAGAAAAATAAACTAAAATAAACCTACATGGGTTTGCTTTAAAAATACCTCTCTACTCCCAACTAAACCCTATTCTGGGCCTAAACTCAAAACTATCACCCAACCCTGACCCCTATGACCCTTTAAACCCTAAACCTGACCTGACTTTGACCCTAAATACTGCACCTAACCACTGTGCACTAAAAAAACTCTAAAGCTATAAATCTAAACTGACTAACCCTAAACTAAACCAACTCCCCAAACCAAAACCCAAAACCCTAAACCTAAACCTAAACTAAACCTCCAAAATCTAACCACCTCCCTAAACCTCTAAACCATCCAAAAAAATAAAAAAACCTAAACTCCCAAAAACCATAACCCTAAACCCCAAACCCTAAACCTAAACTTAAAGTAATTAAATAAATTAAAAAATAAACCTAAACCCAAAAACTTAATAAACCTCAACCCTAAGAATGCGAAGAACCTTGGCAATAGGAATATCACCAGTAATATGCTGGATCAGATCTAGGGTGGAAGCGAGTGAAGGCGTGTTATTTTGATGGTGGGGATCTGGAGGTGTTGGTGGATATTGAGGTGGTGGTGAGCGATGGTTATGGAGGGAGGAGTGATGGAGGTTATAGGCGTGGTGGTGGCGAGAGGAGAGATCAGGATATGATGGTGGATCGGATATTTGAGAGGTGGGGTAGTTCGGATGACTGGAGAAAGCGAAGAATGGATCGATTTTTGCTTATGGAACTATGTCTTATAATAGAGACAATTCTAGTTATCTATGGTTTTTGATTTGCTCTATGTGAGCTCATTTTTTATCTCTTATAGCTTATGTCTTACAAAACTTGGTGTGTTACTGGTTGATGATATCAAAAAGAAAAAATATTGAATATGAATTTATTCTCTATTAAAAAACAAAAATCCTAAACCCTAAACTAAAACCTAAACCCTAGACCTAAAACCTAAACCCTAAACCTCAAACCTTATACCCTAAACCTTAAAAACCCTAAACCCAAAACCCTAAACCCTAAACCCTAAATCCTAAAACCCTAAACTCTAAGCTCTAAACCCTAAACCATGAACCCTAAACCCTAAACCATAAAATGTATAAACAAACCCAAACTCTAAACACTAAAACCACACTAAACCCAAACCTACTAAACCCTAAAACTAAACCACAAAAACCCAAAACCTAAAACTAAACTAAACTAAATAAAACCTATAAATAAATAAACTTAACTAAATAAAATTTTAAAAATAAAAGTAAAATAAAATAAAACCTAAACTAAAACCTAAACCTAAACATAAAAATGAAATAAAATAAAATATAAAAATAAACTAAAATTCAATAAATAAAAATCTAAACTAAACTAAAAAAATAAAATAAACCTAAGAATAAAAACCTAAATAAAATAAAAACTAAATGTAAAATAAAAATAAAATAAACCTAAAATAAAATAAAATAAAAATTAAATAAAAATAAAATTTAAAAATTAAACCTCAAAATAAAACCTAAAAATAAATAATAAATTAAACCTAAACCCTAAAGTGAAAAAACCTAAACCTAAAATAAAAATAAAATAAATCAAATAAAATAAACCTAATCTAAAATAAATTCAACTTAAACCTAAAACTAAAACAATCTAACCGTAAACCTGAACCTAAATTAAATAAAATAAACTTAAAAAAAACCTAAACCTAAACCAAAAAATAATACCTAAAATAAACCTAAAATAAAAACCTAAAACCTAAACTTTAAAAAATAAAATAAATACCTAAACCTAAATCAAAACCTAAAAATAAAAAAATAAACCCTAACCCTAAAAAATCAAATGAAAATAAAAATAAATTAAAAAATAAGCATAAACCTAAACCTAAACCTGAAAAATAAACTTTAAAAAAACTAAACTAGATAAAAATAAACCTAAATATGAATAAAAAATAAAATAAACTAAAATAAATAAAAATAACTAAATAAAGTAACTTACTGGTTTGCTTAATTTTAAAAAAATTCCTAAACTAACTAACCAGTGAAACTGCCTGACCCTACCACAAAAACCCCCAAAACCCAAAATCCAACCAACCCAAACCTCCCTAACTGAAACCCAAAACTAAACCCTACCCTAAAAAACTCCCTGAGCCACAACCCACTGAGCCTAAACCTTAAAACTAAACTGAGCCATAATCTAAACCCCCAAACACTAAACCCTACCACACCCTCCTCCCTCCCCCCAACCCTAAACTAAACCTAAAAAAACCTAAAAAATCTTCCCTTACCCCTGATAAATAAACCTAATAATAAAATTAATAAAAAACTACTTAAACTGAACCTAAACATAAACTTAAAATAAAATAAAATAAAATAAAATAAACTAAAATAAAATAAATAAAACAAAACTAAACTAAAATAAAACTAACGTAAATAAAATGAAAGCAAACCTAAAATAAAATTAAATAAAAACTAAATCAAAACCTAAACTTGAAAATAAATCTAAAAATAAAACCTAAAAATAAAAAATAAAACCAAAACCTTAAACCTATAATAAATTAAACCAAAACCTAAACCTAAACTAAATAAAATATAATAAAATAAAAAATAAAACTAAACCTAAACTAAAATAAAACCTAAAAATAAACCTAAAATAAAAACCTAAAACCTAAACCTAAAAAAAACAAAAACCTAAACCTAAAAATAAAAAATTAAACCTAAACCTAAAAAATAATATAATAATAAAACAAAACTAAAAAATAAAACTAAACCTAAATAAACTAAATTAAAAAACCTAAATAAAATAAATAAACCTAAAATAAATAAACTAAAATAAAAAAAAAAATAAACCTAAATAAAATAAAATAAATTTAACTCAAATAAATAAAGAAACTAAATAAACTAAATAAATAAACCTACTTGTTTGTAATTTAAAAGAAACCTAAAACCTGGATAATAAACCAAAATAAACACCTTAAACCCTAAACCCACCCTCTATACTCTAAACCCCAAACCATAAATCCTAAACTTCCCAAAACTCAACCCTAAACCTACCCTACCCTACCCTCCACCACTCCTGAAAAGATCATCAACCCTAAACTTTCCACTATAAAATAACCATCCACAACCACCCCTATTAAACTCTAATCTATAAGACCTGGGCTATAAAACTGACCAGATCATAAACCTCAAAAATACCTAAACTGACCTGACCACCTAAACCTGATCCACTGAACTGGAGTCCTACCCTCCTACCTAAACCTAAACACCAGGCCCACTGACCTAAACTAAACTGGAGTCTCCCTGATCACTAAAACTACTGACCTATCTTACCCCAAACCCTACTAACCAAATTAAAGCTGAGCCACTAACTAACTCTAAACTAAGTCCAGATCATCCTAAACTCCACACCCTAATCTAACTTCCACTCCCTGACAAATCTATCCCAAACCCAAACCACAAACTCTAAACCCATAACTATATAACTAAGCTAAACTAAACCTTAAACCCTAAACCCTAAAAAAACCTAAATAAACTGAGTATATAATAAAATAAACTAAATAAATATTAACTAAATAAAAGTAACTTACTGGTTTGTATTTAAAAATTCTAAACCACAAACTAATCAGGTGCCACTTGCACCCAACCAACCACCCAGATCACCAAACCCCAACCCTAACCTAACCCCAAACCCCTCCAAACCCTACCCAACTCCTAAACTCTGACAGGCCTGACCTAAATCCTCCCAAACTCCTAAACTCTGAGCCACCCCAACCACCAGGCCCTAAACTCCCCACCCTCAACCCTAAATCTAAATACCCTCCCAAATCCTAAACCCTAAACCTTTAAACCTAAGATAAATAAAACCTAATAATAAAATTAATAAAAAAAACTAAACTTAAACTAGAACCTAAACATAAACTTAAAAATAAAATAAAATAAAAAATAAAAATAAACTAAAATAAAATAAATAAAAACAAAAACTAAACTAAAAAAATAAAAACTAACGTAAAATAAAATGAAAGCAAACCTAAAATAAAATTAAATAAAAACTAAATCAAAACCTAAACTTGAAAATAAATCTAAAAATAAAAAATAAAACCAAAACCTTAAACCTATAATAAATTAAACCAAAACCTAAACCTAAACTAAATAAAATATAATAAAATAAAAATAAAACTAAACCTAAACTAAAATAAAACCTAAAAAAAACCTAAAATAAAACTTAAAACCTAAACCTAAAACAAAACCTAAACCTAAAATAAAAATTAAACCTAAACCTAAAAAAATAATATAATAATAAAACAAAACTAAAAATAAAACTAAACCTAAAAAATAAACTAAATTAAAAAACCTAAATAAAATAAATAAACCTAAAATAAATAAACTAAACTAAACAAGAATAAAAAATAAACCTAAATAAAAATAAAAATAAATTTAACTCAAATAAATAAATAAAACTAAATAAACTAAATAAACATGAACCTACTTGTTTGTAATTTAAAAGAAACCCAACCTCAATAATAAACCATAAAATAAATCGTCCTTAAACTCAAACCCACAAACTACCTCTACTCCACCCATAAATCCTAACTTTCTAAACTAAACCACCCTAAACCCTAAACTAACCCTAAACCAGGCCCTACCCTAAACTGACACTAATCTAAACTCTCTCATAAACCCTAAACTAATACCCCACAAAATCTTTTAAGCTACCCAGATCTAATCCCAAACTAACTGACCAACTGACTTAACCCAAGATCATCCCTCACCCAAACCCAGGCTGACCAAAACCTACCAACAACCTGATCCACTGACTGATCTAAACCCAAAATAAACCCTCATCCACTGAACTTACTGAGCCCAGGCCCTGGGTCCAGGCACTGAGCCAGACCCTGGATCCTAATGACCCTGATCCTGAACTGAACCCTTGGACCCTAAACTACCACAGCAATTAAACTCACACCCAACTCCACTACGTCCATCATAAACCAGCCCAGGCCACACCTGATCCTATAATATTCCTAAACTGCCTAAACCATATGATCCACTAGGACTCAACTATACATAATCTACTAAATAACTCCTAAACCTGACCTAAACCCTAAAGGAAAACCTAAACTGAGCTTGCAGGCCAAACTGAGCCTAAAAGACCCAACTACCACTGAGTCATAACTCCTAAACCCACTACTACTGAGGCTTAACTTAAACCTAAACTCTGAATGATTTGACCCTAACCCTAAAACCAGCCTAACTCCTACCCTAAACCCTAAACTGACCCACTAAACTCTAAACCCACCAAAAAACCCCACCCTATCCTAAACTCCTAAACCCTTCTAAATTAAACATAATAATAAAGTAAATAAACCTAAACTACTTAAAATTAATAAAAACCAAACTAAATAAAATAAAAAAAAACTAAATGTAGATTAAAATGAAAATAAACCTAAAATAAAATCAAATAAAACTAAATAAAACCTAAACCTAAAAACTTAAAATAAAATCAAAAAAATAAATAAAAATGAACCTAAACTCTAAACCTAAAATAAATTAAACCTAAACCTAAACAAAATAAAATATTATAAATAAAGAAATAAACCTAAACTAAACTAAAAAATAAAACCTAAAATAAACCTAAACCTAAACCTTAAAAAAAAACCTAAAACCTAAAAATAAAATTAAAAAAAACCAAAACTAAACTAAAAATAAAAACTAAATGTAGATTAAAATGAAAATAAACCTAAGATAAAATCAAATAAAAACTAAATAAAAACCTAAACCTAAAAATAAACTTAAAAATAAAACTAAAAATAAATAAAAAATAACCTAAACTCTAAACCTAAAATAAATTAAACTAAACTAAACCTAAACAAAATAAAATATAATAAATAAAGAAATAAACCTAAACCTAAACTAAAAAATAAAACCTAAAAATAAACCTAAAAAAACCTAAAAAAAACATAAACCTAAACCTTAAAATTAAAAATAAAACTTAAACCTAAAAAATAAAATAAAAAGAAAACTCAACTAAAAAATAAAATGAAACCTAAAAAATAAACTAAATTAAAAAACCTAAACTAAAATAAATAAACCTAATATAAATAAACTAAAACTAAATAATAAAATAAAAAATAAAAAAATAAAAAAATATAACTCAAATAAATTAAAATAAACATGAACTACTTGTTTACTTAATTTTAAAAAAAAACATGGACTAAACCTTAAACTAAACCATAAAACACTAAACCAACCATGACCCTAAACTTACAACCCTAAATGCTAAACCCTAAAATAAAACCCTAAACCTTTCAACTACTTAAACTTAAAACCCAAAACCCAAAATCACCTAACCCTAAACTCTCTAACCCTCCCTGAGCCCTAACCATTGACCACTCTCTAAACCTTACCCCAACTCCACCCAGGCCACAACCTGCCTGAGATCCTGGGCCCTAAAGCTAAACCCTAAATCACTGACCCTAAACCCTTGACCACCCTAAATAGCCAAATCTGAAAACACTCCCTAAACCACTCCACTCCCTAAACCCACTCAACCCTCCATTCCTCCACAAACCCATAAACTGGACAAAATAAACCTAGTGATAAAATTTAAACTTAAACTAAATAAAGTAAAATAAAATAAAATAAAATAAAATAAAATAAAAACAAACCTAAACTTAAACCTAAAATAAAATAAAATAAATAATAAAATAAAATAAATTTAAGAATAAAATAAATTAAAAACTAAACATATAATATGAAAAAGTAAACCAAGAATAAAATTAAATAAAAACTTATACCTAAAATAAAAATAAAAATAAAACCTAAAAATAAATAAATAAATAAAACCTAAACCTCAAACTAAAGAAAACCTAAATCTAAAATAAAAATATAATATAATAATATATAATAAACCTATACCTAAAATAAAATAAATACAACCTAAACATTAACTTAAAATAAACGAAACCTAAACCAAAACCTAAAATAAATACAACTTAAAATAAAAATAAAATAAATAAAATATAATAAACCTAAACCTAAACAAGAATAATTACAACCTAAACCTAAAATGAACAAAACCTAAACCAAAACCTAAACAAAATAAAATATAATAAACTAAATAAAAACCTATTCTACTAAAATATAAAAGCTAAAAATAAACCTAAAATAAAAACTTAAAACCTAAACCTAAAAAATAAAATAAAAATATAAATCTAAACCTAAACATAAAAAGTAAAACCCAAACCTAAAAAATAAAATAAAATCTAAAGTCAACTAAAAATAAACCTAAACATAAAAAATAATCTAAAATAAAAAGCTAAACTAAAATAAATAAACCAAAATTAAATAAACTAAACTACAAATAATAAAAAATAAACCTAAATAAAATAAAACTCAAATAAGTAAAAAATAAACTAAATAAACCTAAACATATCAATTTACCTAATTTTTAAAAAAAATAATAAAACTTAAACCCTAAACCCAAAACTCTAAATCCTAAACCCTAAAGCTTAAACCCTAAACCGTAAAACTAACCTAGAGGATTTTGATTTGCTTTATGTCTGGTCATTGTTTATCTATGTCTTTGCTTGTGTCTTAGAAAACTTGGTGTGTTACTTGGTTGATTTCATCAAAAAGAAGAATTGTTGAATATAAATTTATTATTTGGAAAAAAAAAGCCAAAAACCCTAAACCCTACACTAAAATATGAACCCTAAACTTAAAACCTAAACCCTAAACCCTAAACCATAAAACTTAAGACCTAAACCCTAAACTCTAAACCCTAAACCCTAAACCTTAAACCCTAAAAAGCTAAAAACCTAAACCTAAACTAAATAAAACCTAAAACTAAAATAAATAAAATAAACCTAAACCTAAATAAAATAAAATAAAACATAAACTAAAACCTAAACCTAAAAGTAAAATAAAATAGAAAATTAAAACTAAATAAAATTAAATAAATAAAAATCTAAACTAAATTAAAAAAAATAAAAACTTAAATAAAATAAAAACTAAACCTAAAAGAAACATAAAATAAACCTAAAATAAAATAAAATAAAAACTAAATAAAAATTGAAATAAAAATAATAAAATAAAACCTCAAAAAATAAAATAATAAAATAAACTAAAATAAATAAAAAATAAACTAATTAAGCCTAAACCTACTAGTTTACTTAATTTTAAATAAAGAAAATAAATAATTAAAAAACTGATCCACTAGCCCCTAAAATCCAAAAACCCCACCACTCCTAAACCTGGGCCCTAAACTGATCCTAAACCTAACTCCACTAAATCCTCCTAACCTAAACTCCCAGGCCCTGACTCTGAACCCTATAACCCACTGACACGACCTCCACCCTGACCTAATACCATCCCTCCAACCCAGGCCCTTTGAACTGACCTAACCTGACTGGCCCTGTAATCACTGACCCCAACCCAATCTTTAAACCAACCGACCCCTCTAACTCTCTGAGCCTGACCCTGACCTTAAGGCCAACCCTGACCTCCTAACTCCCAAACTAAATCTCTATTTCCACTATCAACCCTTAAACCAAAAACTAAATGAGCCATCCCCCAGAAACTTAACCTAAACCCTTAATCTGACCTTCTAATCCACCTCCACTACCCACTGACTAACTGACTCTAACCCTGATTCTAAACTCCTAACCTAACCACCACCTAACCCTCTAATCCAACCTTCCTCAGTTCTTGTATTATCTCTTAAATAAACTGGTTTTCTTAGAGGTAGATCCATTTCTAACAATATTTTACTTGCCCAAGAATAAATTCATGATCTTGATGCCAAGACAAGTGGTGGCAACATTATTTTCAAATTAGGCAACACTAAAGCCTTTAATAACATCTCTTGGGATTTCCTTTTCCATATTCTAATTTTATTTAGGTTTTTTGATAAATATATTTTTCTTATTAAAAATTTTATTAATAATGCCTGGTTTTCAATTTTACTTAATAGGGAAGCCTTGGGTTTCTTTCCCTCTTCTCATGGATTACATCAAGGGGATCCTTTATCTCCTGATTTATTTAGTATTATTGTTGAGTACTTATCTAGAAGCATCAATGATTTATTCTTAAACAATCTTAATGGGTACTACAAAACTCTTGGTGGTCTTCCTATTTCCCATTAACAATTTGTAGATGATTTCATTATTTTTTGCAATGCTTCTATTCATCACATCAAGCATCTCAAGTCTTTTTAAAATAAATTTCATAGAGAAAGTGGTTTTTTATCAATGATAACAAAAGCTATTTTTTCACTTCTTATAGTATCTCCAATAATAAAATTGATCAAATCCTGTATATCACTAATTTTGAACATCAACACTTACCTCTTAAGTACTTGGATGCTCCACTCTTTAAAGGCCTAAAATGCTCCCATCTCTTTGTTGAGCTAATTCAAAAAATTTCAAATATAATTTCTATTTTGGAATTCCATTTACTTTCCTTTGGTAGTAGGCTCACTATTCTTAAAAGCATTCTCAACTTAATGCCTCTTTATTTCATTTAAACTATTATCCTGACTAATGCTACACTTATCAAAATTGATCATTTTCTTAATAAAGTTTTTTGGGGCACCAGTAATTCTACCAAAAGAATGCATTAGACATCTTGGCATGAAAGTTATGGTCTTGTGGGAGAAGGTGCACTTGGTTTCAAGCCTATTCATGAAGATATTGCTCTCTCGTAAGCTCTAGTGAAATTTTAGAAAGAATGATAGCTTTTTAGCTAATTTTATGATTGAAAAATATTTCCATGTTAAACACCCCCTTAACTATGCTTATAAAGTTGGTGACTCTTCGATTTGGAAAAGCTTTACTCCATTAAAGGGGTTGTCAAATCATTAATATCTTGGGGTATTCAGTTAGGTTCTTCCTTCTTTTGGTAAGACAATTGGATTGGAAATGACTCTATTGACACCCTTTTATCTACCCACTCTACTACTGCTATCAAAGTTGATTCCTTATGGCTTAATAAATTGGAATGAAAGCAAACTTGAGAATTATATCCCTATTTCTCTTTTTGACAACTTAAATATCCCCATTTCTTCTAACAAACGACCATATTATTTTTAAGCTTTCTTATGATGGTGACTTTGTACTTAAAGAGGTTTGGAATTTTATTAGAAATAAACATAACCCCTCTATGTTTTTATTAATTTTTAGAACAATATCATTCCCATTTCTTGTTCAATTTTAGCTTTTTAGGATTTCGAATAACTTTATTCGTGTGGACTCTTTGCTCTAGACTAAAGGGTTTTACTTACCTTCAAAGTGCTATTATTGCTTTCATATTGAAAATGTAAATCTTGTTTTTATTAGTGGTGCTATTGCTTCTAAATTATGGTTTTGGTATGATGATTTATTTAATAACAACTATTTTTAGTGTTCTCTTTCTTTATATCAACTTATTGAATTTTTCAAAAACACAATGAAAGGTCATAGCAAAGCTTTAATTGATATTATCTATATCTGGTTCATCTGGATGTATAGAAATGATAATAAATATCATGGTATTCCTATGAACCATAAAAGGATCTTCGCTAGAACTAAAGAAAAAATTCATGCTCTTTTTAATGCCAATTTTATTAGTAATATTCATTTTAAAAGTTATAAATTTGTGGCTAAAAAATTGGGTATAATTCTACCTAAGTTTGACTCTTATAAAAGTGCTAGGATTATCCATTGGATCAAACCTAAAGATAATTTGATTAAAATGAATAATCCATTTATGCTTTTTCCTACCTCTCAAAGCCTACCATTATCTCAAAGCTATTATTACTAAGCTTATGCCTATTAATAAAGCTATTAAAATCAATTTGAATAGGCGTTTCCTCAACATCTAGATTGAAGTTGATGCTCTCTTGCTTCTTGGCATGCTTAATTTAGGAATGTTGAATTATTTTATCTTCTTAATCATTCTAAAATCTTCTTTCTCAAGTTTGTTTTAAAATTTCCCACATCCATCGTGAATGTAATTCTTGTGTGGATTACTTGGCTAACTATGGTGCGAACTTAACTGAGTTCACTTTATTTAACAACCAAACTTTGCTTAAATTAATAAGAAGTTTGGTTAATCTGGATAATACTGGATTGCCTTATCTCAGATTATAAATTCTTAGCTTGGTTTTTTCTATTGGATTTTGATGATCTTTTACTTTTGGTTGCCCCTTGTTCAACCCTCTTTGGGTTATGGTTATCAACTTATTTTCTCCCTTTGTCCTAAGCTAGGTTATGTTTTTGATCTCTTACTTTTGGATTGGCCTAGTTTTTTTTTACCTGGTGGTTATTGTAATTGCAGCCTAGGTTGTTTTGGTTTTTTTTAGCTTGGTGGCTTTGGTCTGTCTAGCTAGGTGTACCATAATTCTCCCTTAGCTTGCAAGTTTGAACCCACTTGGGAAGGCCCTTTTTCCATAGAGAAGACCTACCGAAAAGGATCTTATCAGCTTAAAAATTCTAAGGGAGAGTGCCATATGCTTCCAATCAATAGGCTCTACCTGAAGAAATACTATCCATAAATCTTGTTTGAAAATAATTATCAATAAAATTTCTTTCATCTCAAATTCCATCTCTTCATATTAGTTATAAATATCTTTGCTTGAAAATCCACCAAGATGTATTTAGGGTAGGTGTAAGGAACCCAAGCAGTGTCCTATCCTTTGGCAACATAACACCAACATAAACTACACACAATCACATAAAATAAATATTTATCTTTTATCTCAGGCTATTTTGATGTGGGATAAAGCCCCCTATGAAACTCACTCATTAGTTGCTCTAGGTTGGGTTGACATGCTATCTTGCTAGTGTGTAACCCCAGTGGTTACCTATCTAGTAGATGTAAGTCTACAAGCTTTCTTTCTAACTTGACCATTGCAAATCAATGAGTGCTTTGTTAGTTTAGTAGGCCTTACTATGCGGGTAGTAAGCTACCTCATGTTGACTTTTTTAAGTGGATGTAAAACTATATGCTTTATTCTTGAACTAGCCATCATGCACTAACTAGGTAGAGTATATTATAGGCTTAGGATAAGTCCCCTAGTGGCTCTTTTCCTCCTGACTACTTCAAGCCTAGGTCTAGTCTTTACATAAGACTCCCCACTTGGTAGTTGCCCTAGGCCAGATAGCATCTATCCCACAAATGACAAACTATCCCGATGATCATTTTCATCTGTGAAGATGTAAGTATACAAGTCTTCTTATTAGATTGATCATCAAAAATTGATGGCCACCTTAGGTTGTTTAGTTATTGCTATGCTGACAGTGACCCACCTAGTGTATACACCACTCACGGTAGATGTAAGTCTACAAGAATTCTCCTAGAGTTGACTACGATATACCTATAGGCTTTCTTTTATAGGGTCCTAGATAAAGCCCCTAGCGGCACCTCCCTTATGAGCACTCAATTCGAATCTCATCCTTAGCGACCCCATTTAGACACTACTCTGGTTACTCTTAGATTGGATAGTCCCCCTTTCCAAGTAGCCACACCTGTGGTTGGAGAATTTATCTCCCGGATATGTAGTTTCTCCCATGTTCCAATAAATTTGAGATAGAACTAATGTGATATAAGGCCCTTCTCAATGTGGTCCCTCGCACACCAATAGGGTCCAAGCCAATATATAAATAAAATAAATATATATCTTCACTTGTGGATTAGGAGCAAAACCCCTAGTAGTACCTTTTCCCAAGCAGACATCCTATTTTAATCTTTGAATTTAATTTGATTTAAAAGATATGAAAATGGTTTGTTAATCCTTACCCATTCCCTCATGTGTGAATTGGTTTGGTTTAATTTAGAACAATTAGGTTGATTTTATATTCTAATTAGGTTAAGGTATGAATGAAATCTATTAATTACCCCTAACCTATACCACTTTAACATAATTAGCCAACTAACTATGACCCAACATATGATATGCAACCACATGTAAAATTAAATCATTATTGCACCGAAGAAATAAGGGGGGCTAATGCAATTGGCTCACAATTATTGGTTAATTAAGCTAAAGGGTTTAATTAAGTACTTTTATAACCCTCCTACACATGTAGTTTGATTATAATTTCCTTTGGAATCCTCTTAGGTTATTGAACACTCAAGAATCTACCCAAGATTTGAATGATTAAATTGTAGAATTTTTTTAGTTTTGAGTTTCATTAATTAAACAAATTAATGAAGTGATTAAGCCATTAATTAATTGCAAATTGATTAAGTGTTTTCTAAGTGAAATGAACTTAGGGGAAAATATTAGAAAAGAAGTCCAAATCTCATTCCCTATGTCCATTCACTATTCATGATGATTTAGAAAGTTTGATTAATGAATTTACCACCATTTAACATGTTAATTAATCATTTAGTTAATTAAGAGAGTGATTAGGGATGAAATAATCAATTCCTCTAATTAATCAAGCAATAAATTCCAAGAAAATTATAAGAGGTATAGGTCATCCCACTGATTAAACTTAGAAAGTGTGAGATTAATTTTTGAATTAATTAGGGAGTAATTAGCTTAATTACATTTCTAATAAAACCTAAATCGAGTTAAAATCTCTATTCAAAATTAATTGATTTTAATTTTATATTATTCTTCTCTAAATTATCTTTAAAATAAGTATTTATTTATATTTTTTTTTGGATTTTTTATACAATTAGTTATGAATATTGGAAGGTTTAGTATTAAAATCAGATTAATTAAGCCTAATTAACCCCTTCATTCTGTCAGGCCACATGACGACTAATGCGATGCGCTGATGCGACGTGCTTTCTAATTTGTGCGACGGGATAGGTTATTTAAGTTGTCATATCCATCGACTGAGTTAGTTGATGGCATATGCACTTTCTCTATGGGTCGTTTGATCTAAGATTGGATGGTGGAGATTAATCCCATGGTTTAGGCTTAAATCAAAGGGGATCTAGTGCGATCTAATCAGTACTATCTTTTCTAATCATGTGAAACAGATGACATGTGATCCTTCTCCTTCGTGAGCGACGAGAGAAATCTCTCTGTTCAATTTGAGCTCACCCAAGCTCGGATTGGGATGGAAATGAGCCCACACCTTCGGAAGGAGGGGGGATGCACATCTAATTGTCAAGATTTGATGGGGTGACAATTTCCTTCAAAAAGGACCAACCAAATTTTTTAATGGCTATGATTTTGAGCAATTACCTCATCAGAAGCTATCACTGGTGCTTCCAATGGAGTAGGTAGCTTAATCTAGTAGATATGAAGCCTTATTGAAGGAATTGGATCTTAGTTTGGAGTAGATTGCTTAGTTTACCAAGCTCCCCTTCAATGGAGATTGACTTTGATCAAAGTGATGCTTCTCATGGCTTGGAGACTTGGGAAAAGACTTGATTGAGCTCGACGAAGTCCACTGATCGTGTGTGCAAGATTAATTTGATTTTGATGGAGAATTGAGTGAGTTGGAGTTTCAATTCACCTCCCTTATTTTGGCTTTGAGGAAAATTCAGAGTGTGAAATGGGGGAGCTCAGGAATGGCTTGTAAAGGCTTGGAGAAGCTTCGACTCAACCTTCTTAACTTTGTGAAATGAATTCTTGTGGTTTGAGTGGAATTAGAGGGGGTCTATCTCCCCCTCCATGGATCAGATGGTGATGGGATATTTTTCCATTTTTGGTCAATGGATAGGATTGGAAGCATAGTTTGAGCTGCAAAACACCCAACATGGGTCATTTTGGGTAGTAGAGGGAAGGAGAGTGGATGCCCATGTGCTAGTTGAGTGCATTTGGAGTTCCAAGTGTTCAATTGCCAATGGGGAGGTTGGTTTGGCCTTGCCTTGGGTATGGTCGACCCAAGCTCATTGGGTCATGTTCACCACCTCCCTTGGTGCCCATGTTGACCAATGGAAGGATGGAAAATGGTCTTGAGAGAGACATGACCAAATTCCAAGTGAATTTGGTCATAGGATACCCTTTGACCTAAAGACAAAGTGGTCATTTGGCCATGATTTTGACTTGGGCAGATTTGAAATGATTTAAAAATGTGTTTGACCAAATTTCAAGTGATTTGGAGTTCATTTAATTTGATTTGGCTCACTTTGATCCATTTAGGACAAATTGGGTAAAATTGGGTTAGGTTGATCAATTAGTCAAATTGGGTTAGGTCAAGTTCAAATGATCATTTAGAGCCTATGGGTATCATTGGTTTGGTTTAATTTGGTTTAGATTTGGTTTAGATTTGGTTTTGGTTCATTTAGGTTCATTTGAGTCAATTGGGTCAAGTTGACCAATTTGACCCACTTGACCCAATTGGGTTAGGTCATGGGTTGGTTTAAGCTTGGTTGACCATTTGAAATGTATTGCAAGCTTTGGTTTCAATCAATTTTGATTTGGTTTGATTTCAAGTTGATTTGACCTTTTAGGTGAAGTTGGGTTCATGCTCAACTGGGCTAGGCTGGGTTTAATTGGCCAATTGAAGCTTTTGTCAAGTTCAATAAATGATTTGGAATGAATTTGACCCATTAGTTGCAATCAATTTGGCTTAGATCAAGACTTGACTCATTTTGGCTTTTTAGGTTAATTTGGGTCAACTTAGGTCTAGTGGCCAATTAGGTTTAGTTCAGCTTAATTGTTGGCTTGATCATGTTCAATGATTGATTATGGATTGGTTTAGATCAATGGTACCAATCAATTTTGCTCATAGTAAATTTTGGGTTATTTAAGTTTCATTTGGGCTAAGTGTTGACTTGATCAAAGGCTAGGTTTGACTTGGTTTGAATCAATTTGAGTTGTTGATCATCCTATGATGATTGTTGCACAATGTGAGGCTTAGATGGGCTTAGTTCAATCTAATTTGCATTGGATTAGAATTTGGCTCAAAAAGGTCCTTTAGGTCACTTTGGGTTAAGTGAGCATAAATGGGTTAATTTGCTTGTTCAAGGCTTGGTTCAAGTTTGATTGAACTCACATATGGACTTATGATAGAAATATAAATCTGATTTGCAAAAGATTTGGAGTCAAAGGGGTTTTGGTTTATTTAACATTTTCAAGTCAAAAATATGAACATGGGTTTGACTTGGGTAAGTTTGATTTTGGTTTGGTTATTGTAGTTTATGTTTATATTTGGGCATGTGATTGAAGGAGTGATTGTTTGAAGAGAAAATCCAAGGGTTTGGATTGATCTAAGAATGATTTGGATAAGTTTAAAGATTTGGCTTGAAAAGAGTATAAGTTAGATTTTGGTTTAAATTTGGGTTTAGTTTTGGTTATTTGAATTTATATTTCATTTATATTTGTGAATATAAATTAAGCTATAAATGAGTTATGACAAAATCATTTGAGTTTGGAGTGATTTGGGTTTGGTTTGGGCTAAGTCCATAAGATGAAATCAAAGGGCTTAGGAAATACTTTGGGATTTGAATTCAATCATGGGTTTCAATCATTTGATTTGGAATTGATTCATGATTTCCATTTTGGAATTTGGATTTGAGTTTGGATTTGAATTAATCAATTAAGTTGGAATTGATTTATGATTTGAGAATATCAATTGAGTAGGAATTGATTTAAGATTTGATTTGGATTGATTTGAAGGAGGGTGTCAAGGATTAGGTTCAAACTATAGGGTGGGAAAGTCCTCTTAATACTCTTAAGACATAACCTATTCCTATAACTAACTCCTCTAAGTCTCTAGAATTAGGTCAAGTGTTCACCTAATCATTAGAAGTGTCTTAAGACTAAAGAACTCTTAGTGTCTAGAGGAGTCTTATGTCTAAGATGGAGAAGTTGAGAGCTAACTCCAAAAGTGAGGTCAACAGGCTTTCTCTTAAAGAGGAGAAGAACCACAATCTACTATTCAAGGAAAGGCAGGGGTAAGAATAGTTCTTTTAACTTCAGACTGTGATGTGATGAGATTCTCATATCATCTATCCATTCCTTGCACCAACAATGAAGCTGAATATGAGGCTCTGATTGTCGGACTAGAGTTACCTACTACTCTAAGCATCCAGAACAACATCTTTGGTGATTTTCAACTAGTTATCAACCAAATCACTGAGTCCTATAAGGTTATAAAGCCCAAGCTCCATCACTTCAATAAGTACACCATGGAGTTGTTTGCCCAAATCCTAGAGGTTACCATTTATAAGATTCCTTGAGGAAAGAATGTCATAGCGTATGCTTTAGCTAAGAATGCCAAGGAGTTGACATGCCTGGAGGATGAGTCAATATCAATAAAGGTCCAAAATAGACAATTCATATCCCTTATTGATATTTAACTCATTAATTAAAAAGTACTCTCTTGAAGAGGGGGGTGGGGAGCGCGTTGCCATTTCCATGAAGGATGAGGAGCTAGATTGGAGGCACCCATTTATGGATTACCTTATTAAAGAAAAACTACCTCAAGAGAAGTCCCAAGCCCATTAGATGAAGCAGAGAGCACTTTCCTATGCTATTGTCAATGGTGTCTTATACTAGTGGTCTTTTGATCATATGTGGTTATATTTTTTAGACAAGCACTATGCCCATAAAATGATTACCGAGGTACACTCAGGACTATGTAGAGCCAACCAATCTGGTCTAAAGATGAAAGTCAAGGTCAAGAGACTAGAATAATAATGGATGTCAATGATTAAAGATTGCTTAGATACAGCTAGGCGATGCCACCAATGTCAAATACACAGTGTGGTCCTACACCAACCACCCAACATTCTACATCCAACATTGGCCTCATGGCCATTCAAGTGTTGGGGTACTGATATAGTGAGATCGATTGATCCTCTTTCTTCCAAGGGTCATTGGTTCATCTTAGCTGCTACTGACTAATTTTTCAAATAGACGAAGGCGATTCTGCTTAGAAAGGTCACAGCACAGCATGTGCTCCAATTTTTCAAGAATAATATCTTACATAAGTTCAGAGTGTCTCGATGAATTATATCTAATAATGGTACTACATTCAAGAGCACTGAGATCCATAACTTTTCCCAGAGACACAACATAGATTGGATAACTACCCAAGGGCAAATGTCTTAGCACAAGACTTCAACAAAACTCTCATCCAAATACTGAAGAAGACACTCAACAATAATAAGCGATAGTGTCATGAGTAGTTAGTTGAAGCCTTGTGGGCCTACTGAACCACATATAGAACTCCAACTAAGTCAACTCCTTTCTCCATAGGGTATGGGTTTGAAGCCATTCTACCATTAAAAGTCTAACTCCCATCATGAAGGATAACTATGGGTAGCAAGATTACATCACAACATAATGCCAAGTTTTGGTTAAAAGATCTCAAAGGTTTGGAGGAGAGATGCCTGCAAAATGACAAAACCTTGAGTTGTACAAAGCTAAAATGATTCAAGATCATAATAAGTTGGTTTGTCCTAGAGCGTTTCAAGTAAGAGAGCTTATTTTAGTTCTAAGGAGACTGATTATTGCCTATCCTAAGATGGGAGCTAAGTTTAAACCAACATGGGAAGACCTTCTTTTCATAAGGAAGGCCCACCAAGGAGGATCCTATCAGGTTATTAATCATAAGGGAGAGCACCCAATGCTTCCAATCAATGGGTTGTACTTAAATAAATATTATAAATCATGTTCGAAAATAATTATCATTAATGAAAATTTCATTTTGAACTCAATCTCTTCCATGTTGAAAGTATTCTTATTTGTGAATCTGCCATGATGTGTTTAGGATAGATGTAAAGAGCTTGAGCGACATCTTATCCTTCATCGACACAAAACAATCACAAACTATAAACAAACATATAAAATAAACACATATCTTTTGTCTCGGTCTACTCTGAGTTGAGATAATGCCTCCAGCGGCACTCACTCAATAGCTGCTTTAGGTCTAGTTGATGTGGTTCCCTGGTAGTGTATCACCCAGTGATCATCTTGCTTTGGAGGATGTAAGTTTTCTATGCTTTCTTTTCTTACTTTTCCACTACACATCAACGAGCACCTTGTTAGTTTGGTAGGACTTACTGCGTGGCCAATTAACTACATCATGTTCGCTTTATTTAAGAGGTTGTGATTCTGCTAAGCTTTCTTCAAGGATTAGCCTTCGTACGCTGACTGGGTCAAGTATATTTGAGGTTTAAGACAAGTCCCCTAGTGGCTCTTTTCCTCTTGATTGCTTCAAGTTTGGGTCCAGTCCTTCCTAGGGGCTCCCACTTAGTAGTCAGTCTAGCTTAGATATCATATGTCCTATCGACGACAGACTATCCTGATGATCAATTCCACTTGGAAAGTTGAAAGCCTACACATTTTGTTTCTATATTGATCATTGCACACTGATGTGCACCTTAGAATGGTTAGTTCTCACTATGTTGATGGATACACCACTCATGCTGATGGATACACCTTAGGTTGGTTGGTTCTCACACCTTAGGATACACCACTCATAGAAGATGTAAGTTTACTATGCTATCTCCTTGAGTTGGCCATCATACACCTATAGGCTTTCTTTTCTAGGGCTTAAGATAATGCCCCTAGCAGTGAGTCCCCTGTGGGCACTATATTTGAATCACATCCTTTGCAACCACATTTAGATACTACCCGAGTTACTATCAGATTAGACATTTCCCCTTTCCTAGTAACCATCCCTGTGGTTGGAGAATCCTTCCTTTGGATGTGCAAATTCTCCCTTGGTCTAGTAAATCTGAGATAGGTTAAGGCCTACATAGTCCCTTCTTTGTGTGTTCCCTCGCACAGTAATAGGATCCATGCAAACATATAAACAAAATATATATTCACTTGTGGATTAAGAGGACACCCCTAGCGGTACCTTTTCCCAAGCAGTCATCCTATCTTTAGGGCATTGTTAGCAAAACTACCTATAGGAATTGCCTGACTACTCTTGAGTTGATATAAGTCCTCAACAGCATTCACTCAGTAGTCACCCCTAAGTCAGGTTTGATTTCTTATGCTACCAACAGGTCACCCCACAGTTGTTCCCTTCTTTAGAAGATGTAAGTATGATATGCCTTCTTCCTAGCATAAAAGTTGCACTCCAAAGGCAATCCCTTAGGTTTGCTAGCTATACCCATGACAAGTAGACTATCCCTTTGGATTTATAAATCTCAGATAGGATAAGTACGATATATCCCCTTCTTAGTGGGTCCATTGTACATCGACTTGGCCCATAAATTAAATCTATCAAATTTGACCAAACTCATATTCATAGTGGATATACCCTCAATTCAAAATCAAACTAAACCAAACAAACCATATCAAATCATGTGAAATTAAGATGAAATTATTTTTGACTACTTTTGAGTTGACATAAGTCTCCAGCCACATTCATTCAGTAGTCGCCCTAGGTCGTGTTTGATTTGTTGTACATCCAACAGGTCACCCCAGCAGTTGTTCCTCACTTTGGAAGATGTCAGTCTGCTACACTTTATTCCTAACATAATCGTTACACCCTAAAAGTCAACCCCTTAGGTTGGCTAGCTCTATCCCTCAACCAGCAAACCATCCCTTTGGATTTATAAACCTGAGGTAGGTTAATGCTGGTATAGCCCCTTCTTAGTTGGTACATCGCACATTGACAGGGTCCATACATTTACTCAGATTAAAGTAAACCCAATAAAATTTTCCCCAGTGTAGTTAAATTAAACCATTCTCCGTAGTGGAACCCAAAATCATATATAAACAAATCAAGGAAATAAATCAAATTCAAAACAAACCTCCTTAGTGGAGCCAAATTAAACTAACTCCCTAGTAGAGTCTAAATCAAAGAAATCCAACTAAATTCTTATAGCCAGTGAATACATCCCCAAATAAATCTATGAAATCAAAATCAAATCCCAATCTCCAGTAGATAGCTCGAACCTGCTTCCCTAGTAGAAAGTTCATATACCCGATCCCTAGTGCACTCGAGCCCATATCTCTAGCAGATATGCTTCCACATCAACTAAAATAAAATAAATTAAAGTTGATTTGATCTTAATCCCTGGTGGATTATAGATTCTTATTTTAGTGGATCTTCTTATCATAAATGATATAATCAAATCAAATTCTAAATTTATCCCCAACAGATTTTCTTCTCCTATTCCCTCAACATAGACTGATCACATGTCATTTCCAATGCATGTGTGATCTCCTAACGGATCTCCCTCCATGTCCTTCACATGGAATTCTCATCAAATCTTATTTCTTCTCTTATGTACACCTTTAATACTTCAACCAAAATCCTAACAAAGTATTCATTCAAATTACATCATCTTAACATTGTAATCAACATTTTATGATTTGTGATGGTTCAAGCTCAAACTAACTAAACAATATCATGCTAAACATATTATAATGTGAATTAACACACTATATTATATTATAAAATTTGATGTTATATTATAATTTCCTATAATATAAGATATTATCTAACATTACACCCCATTAGAATCACTTAAAAGGAACAAATAACAAAATTTTCTCAAAATATGAGTAATGTTCATTTTGTATTAGAAATGGTACAAAATACCATAATTTTGGTGTTGCTTCTTGGTGCGTGCTGTGAATTTGGCCAAATTCTTCCATCTCAACCTTCAAATTAACATTTTTATGAGTTTTGACCCATTGTATTATAATAAAAGTAAAATATACCAAAATGTACAATAACATTTAGTAACACACCACTACATTCATAGATATGTGACGTTATATTGTTATGTATATTATATTTTAATATGCTTTCATATAATATATTATCTTACATTACACCTTAAAATGAATCACTTTAAGCAAAAAATTTATAAAATTTTGTTGAAAATGGAACAATAATTTTGAATGCAAAATTCAATTATTTTGATTAAATGACACACCATAGCACACCCGCAATGATGTTTCCTAAATCTGACCTTAAATTTGGCCAAATCCCATCATCTTAGCCTAGAAATCAGTATTTTTTATGAATTATACCAGTACAAACTCTACTACATCATACTATAACAAACTAAAATATGCTAAACAATAAGTAGTAATACACAATGGTATGCTATAATGCATGATGCAACACTATGTTATGGCATCCTATATTATAATACACTATAACATATTATATTATATTATATTGAATATCACATCACAAGGGATTGCTTAAGATAAAAAATCATAAAATTAGTCTAAACAATAAAAAACTATATATTTTTGTCGTATTACTTACATATTTTAGATTCAAACAATATATTATGATGCCATGTTCTACCTATTATAAATTGGGACAAATTCCACCATTTTAAAGTATAAATCAACATTTTTATAAATAATGCTAGTGTAGGCTCAACTACATGATAGTAAAATACTAAAACAATTTAAAATTCCTAGAATAATATATTATGATATATGATGATATACTATGCTATAACATATAATATTTATTTTGACCATAAAATCTTACTTTTTAGACTACAAGTGGCATAGCACACCTTTGGTACTACAACCTAATTCCCATTTCAAATTTAACAAATTTCATCATCTGATTTATTAAATTAATATTTTTATGATTTATATTAATATAGACTATAGGGCACAATTCCATAATATACTAAAACATTTGAAAACATCATATAACATCCAAAACACATCACTACATGCTCAAATATATGCTGCTACATTTTACTATAATATATGGTAATATAATATGATTTAGAGTTAGGGTTTAGGGTATTCAAATCTCTAATAGTCAAGGGAAAGCCTCTTGAAGACATTTTTTTAGCTGCCATAACTTTTTTAGGATTAGGTCATTCTTTAGATCTACTCTTAATGACATCTTTATTCAAGGTTTATGATTTAGGGTTTAGGGTAAATTTAGGGTTTGGGGTTTAGGGCTTAGGGTTAGTTTAGAGTTTAGGGTTTAGGGTTAGTTTAGGGTTTAGGGTTTGGGATTTAGGGTTTAGATTTTAGGGTTGTATGTTATAGGGTTTAGGGTTCATTGTTTTAGGGATTAGGGTTTAAGATTTCGGGTTTAAGGTTTTAGGGTTTAGGGTTTAGGGTCTAGGGTTTATGGTTTTTAAGGTTTAAGTTTTAAGTTTAGAGTTTAAGTTTTAGTTTAGGATTTAGGGTTTAAGGTTTAGGGTTTACGATTTAAGTTTTTTTATAATAGAGAATAAATTAAGGTTCAACATTTATTTTTTGATTTCATCAACTAAGTAGCACCCCATGTTTTCCAAGACACAAACGATGTCATAGATCAAAAAAGAGCACCCATAGAGCAAATCAAAAACCCTAGATAAGTTAAACCATCCCTACTGTAAAGACATAGTTACATAAGTAGTAGATCAGTTCAATCATTCTTCAGTTTCTCCAGCTTCAATCAGAACCACCCCCACCTATCGAATAGCGGGATCCGCCATCATATCCCAAAACTCTCCATTCAGCACCACCACAGCTGTAACCTCCGTCGATCCTTTTACCTCCATAACCACCACTACTCCGACCACCACCTCCATATCCACCAACACATCCAGATGCCCCACCACCACTGCGATAACTACCACCTCCAACTTCACCACCACATCCAGATCTAGAATGAGCTTAGTTGACGGTGATGTTCTTACCATCAAGGTTTTGCCCATTCTTAGGGTTTAGGGTTAGTTTAGGGTATAAGGTTTAGGGTTAGTTTAGGGTTTAGGGTTGTACATTTTTGGGTTTTGGGTTTTAGGATTTAGGGTTTAGGGTTTATGGTTTAGAGTTTAAGGTTTAGGGTTTAGGGTTTAGAATTTAGGGTTTTATGGTTTAGGGTTGTAAGTTTAGGGTTGTAGGTTTAGGGTTTAGTGTTTAGGATTTAGGGTTTAGGTTTTTTTTAAATAAGTAAACTGATAGGTTTAGTTTTATTTAGTTTATTTTTTATATATTTGAATTTTTTTTATTTTTTTATTTAGGTTTATTTTTAAATTTTATTTATTTTAGTTTATTTATTTTAGGTATATTTAATTAAGTTTAGGTTTTTTATTTTAATTTATTTTTAAGGTTTAGGTTTATTTTTAGTTGAGTTTAATTTTTATTTCATTTTTAGGTTTAGGTTTTTCTTATTTTTTTTAGGTTTAGGTTTAGGTTTTAGGTTTTCATTTTAGGTTTATTTTTAAGTTTTACTTCTTAGTTTAGGTTTATTTTTAGTTTATTTTATTTTATTTAGTTTAGGTTTAGGTTTAGGTTTAGTTTATTTTAGGTAGAGGTTTAGGTTTTATTTATTTTAGTTTAGGTTCAAGTTTAGGTTTATTTTGTTTATTGTATTTTTATTTTAGCTTTAGGTTTTTTTTTAGTTTAAGGCTTAAGTTTTATTTTTTTAGGTTTATTTTTTAGGTTTAGGTTTTTATTTATTTTTTATAATATTTTAATTTAGATTTATTTTATATTTATTTTTAGTTTAGTTTTGATTTTATTTAGGTTTTTTAATGTTTAGTTTAGTTTAGCTTTTTATTTATTTTATTTTCTTATTTTAGTTTTGTGTAGACTTTTTATTTATTTTATTTTTAGGTTTTATTTAGTTTAGGAATAGATTTTGAGCTTTTTATGGTTTAGGGTTTAGGGTTAGTTGAGGGTTTAGGGATTAGGGTTTAGGTTTTAGATTTTAGGTTTTAGGTTTAGGGTTTAAGTTTTTATGGTTTAGGGTTTAGGGTTTAGGGTTTAGGGTTTAGGGTTTAGGGTTTAGAATTTAGGGTTTAGGTTTTAGGTCCAAGGTTCTGGTTTTAGTTTAGTGTTTGGTATTTTTTTGGTTTTTTTTAACAGAGAACAAATTCAATTCAACATTTCTTCTTTTTGATTTCATTAACCAAGTAGCACAATAAGTTTTTTAAGAGACAAGTAATGACATAGATAAAAAATGAGCACATATAGATTAAATCAAAGACCCTAGATAACTAGAGTTATCTCTATTATAAAGACACAGCTCCATAAGTAGTAGATTGGATCGACCATTCTTCAATTTCTCTAGTTCCCATCAAAACCACCCCGGGCTCTCGAGTGGCAAGATCCACCATCATATCACTGATCTCCCTCGACCATCACCACAGATGTAACCTCCATCGCTCCTTCCACCTCCATAACCACCACTACTCCAACCACCACCTCCATATCCACCAACACCTCCAGATCCCTCACCACCTCTATGATAATAGCCGCATCTGCCTTCGCCTCCACCGACAGATATAGACTAAGCCTAGCTGATGGTCATATTCTTGTCGTCAAGGATTTATGCATTCTTTGGGTTTAGGTTTAGCTTAACCTTATTAGGTTTTATGGTTTAGGTTTATTTTTTAACTTATTTAGTTACTTTATGTTTAGGTTTAGGGTTTAGGGTATGAGTTTATGGTTTGGGGTTTAGGGTTTATGATTTTAGGGTTTAAGCTTTTAGGGTTTAAGGTTTAAAGTTAGGGTTTAGGGTTTAGGGTTTAAAACTTTTTAAGGTTTAGGGTTTAGGGTTTACAATTTATGGTTTATTATTTATGATGCTTTTTTAAATTAAGCAAACTAGTAGGATTAGGTTTACTTAGTTTATTTTTATTTACTTTAGTTTATTTTATTTTTTCTTTTTATTTACATAGTTTTAAAATTTTATTTATTTTAGTTTACTTATTTTAGGTTTATTTATTCCAGTTTAGGTTTTTTATTTTAGTTTATTTTTTAAGTTTTATGTTTTTCTTTTAGTTTACTTGTATTTTTATTTTATTTTTTAGGTTTAACTTTTATTTTTTATCATTAGGTTTAGGTTTAAGTTTTAATTTTATTTTCTTAGGTTTAGGTTTAAGGTTTCTATTTTAGGTTTATTTTTAGATTTTATTTTTTAGTTTAAGCTTAGGTTTATTTTTAGTTTATTTTATTTTATTAGTTTAGAGTTTAGGTTTAGGTTTTATTTACTTTAGTTTAGTTCATTTTAGTTTATGTTTGGTTTATTTTATTCTGTTTATTTTATTTTCAAATTTTTTTAATTTAGGGTTTAGGTTTTTATTTTTAATTAACTTTATGTTTTTATTTTAGGTCTATGTTTTTATTTAGTTTTTATTTTATTTTATGTTTTATTTATTTTTATTTTACATTTAGTTTTTAATTTTATTTATGTTTTTTATTTTTAGGATTTTTTTTATTTTTTTAGTTTAGTTTAGGTTTTTAATTATTTTATTTTAATTCAATTTTTATTTATTTTTAAATTTTTATGTTTAGGGTTAGGTTTAAGTTAAGGTTTTAGTTTAGTTTTATATTTTATCTTATTTAGATTTAAGTTTTTTTATTTATTTTATATTTAGGTTTTATTTAGTTTTGGTTTAGGTTTTTAGGTTTTTTGGGTTTAGGGTTTAGGGTTTAGGGTTTAGAGTTATAGGTTTTAGGGTTTGGGGTTTAGGGTTTAGGTTTTAAGATTTAGGGTTGAGGGTTTTAGGGTTTTAGGGTTTAGGGTTTAGGGTTTAGGGTTTAAGATTTAGGATTTTAGGTTTAAAGTTTTTTTTAAATTAACTAAACCTTTAGGTTTAGCTTTATTTTGTTTACTTTTTATTACTATTAGTTTATTTTTTTTTGTTTTATTTAGTTTAGTTTTTTTATTTTAGTTTCTTTTTTTGGTTAGGTTTAGGTTTATGTTTAGTTTTTAGTTTAGTTGTATTTTTATTTTATTTTTTAGGTTTAAGTTTAACTTTTTTACTTTTATGTTTATTTTTTTAGTTTTGGTTTTGGTTTATTTTAGTTTATTTTATTTTATTTAGTTTAGGGTTTAGTTTTAGTTTATTTTAGGTTTGGGTTTGGGTTTTATTTATTTTAGTTTAGTTTATTTTAGTTTAGGTTTAGGTTTATTTTATTTTTGTTTATTTTATTTTAATATTTTTTTCAAGTTTAGGGTTTTGGTTTTATTTTTTATTTATTTTTATGTTTTAATTTTAGGTTTATCTTTAAGGTTAGGCTTTTATTTAGTTTTAATTATATTTTATTTTAGATTTTTTTATTTTACATCTAGTTTTTGTTTTATTTAGGATTACATTCCTAGGTTTATTTTATTTTATTTTTAGGTTTAATTTTTGGTTTTAGGGTTGTATGTTTAGGGTTTAAGGTTAGTTTTAGGGTTTTGGTTTTAGGATTTAGGGTTTAGGGTTTTGTGTTTAGGGTATAGGGTTTTTTTTTTTAAAAAAATTAGGTAAATTGGTATGTTGAGGTTTATTTAGTTTATTTTTTATTTATTTTATTTTTATTTTTTTAGTTTAGTTTATTTTTTTAGTTTAGGTTTTTTATTCTCGTTTATTTTTTTGGTTTAGGTTTAGGTTTATGTTTATTTATTAGTTTATTTTATTTTTATTTTACTTTTTAGGTTTCAATTTTATTTTTTATTTTTAGGTTTAGGTTTAGGATTTTATTTTATTTTCTTAGGTTTAGGTTTAAGGTTTTTATTTTTGGTTTATTTTTAAGTTTTATTTTTTAGTTTAGGTTTAAGTTTATTTTTAGTTTATTTTATTAGTTTAGGGTTTAGGTTTAGTTTATTTTAGGCTTAGGTTTTATTTCTCTTAGTTTAGTTCATTTTAGTTTATGTTTAAGTTTATTTTATTTTGTTTATTTTATTTTCTAATTTTTTTTTAATTTAGGGTTTAGGTTTTATTTTTTAATTAACTTTAAGTTTTTATTTTTGGTTTATGTTTTTATTTAGTTTTTATTTTATTTTATTTTTTGTTTTATTTATTTTTATTTAATATTTAGTTTTTTATTTTATTTAGGTTTTTTATTTTTAGGTTTATTTTTTGAGTTTAGATAAGGTTTTAAATTATTTTATTTTAATATAGTTTTTATTAATTTTAAAACTTTTAGGTTCAAGTTTTGGTTTCGGTTAAGGTTTTAGTTTAGTTTTTTATTTTATTTTATTTATGGCTAGGTTTTTTTATATATATTTTTTTAGGTTTTATTTACTTTTCGTTTAGCTTTATAGGTTTTTAGGGTCTAGGGTTTAGGGTTTAGGGTTTAGGGTTATAGGTTTTAGGGTTTGGGGTTTAGGGTTTAGGGTTTAGGATTTAGATTTGAGGGTTTAGGGCTTAGGGTTTAGGATTTTGGGTTTAAGGTTTTTTTTTAAATTAACTAAGCCTTTAGGTTTAGCTTTATTTAGTTTACTTTTTATTAATTTTAGCTTATTTTATACTTTTAGTTTTATTTAGATTAGTTTATTTATTTTAGTTTAGGTTTTTTATTTTAGTTTCATTTTTTGTTTAGGTTTAGTTTTATGTTTATTTTTTTAGTTTAGATGTATTTTTATTTTGGTTTTTAGGTTTAGGTTTTATTTTTTTACTCTTAAATTTATTTTTTTTGTATAGGTTTTGGTTTATTTTTAGTTTATTTTATCTTATTTTTTTTAGGGTTTAGGTTTAGTTTATTTTAGGTTTGGGTTTTGTTTTTATTTATTTTAGTTTAGTTTATTTTAGTTTAGTTTTAGGTTTATTTTATTTTTGTTTATTTTATTTTTAGGTTTTTTTAGTTTAGGGTTTAGGTTTTATTTTTTATTTATTTTTATGTTTTATTTTTAGGTTTATTTCTAAAGTTTAGGTTTTTATTTAGTTTTTATTTTATTTTGTTTTAGGTTTTTTTATTTTACATTTAGTTTTTATTTTATTTAGGTTTTTATTCTTAAGTTTATTTTATGTTATTTTTAGGTTTAGATTTTGGTTTTAGGGTTGTACGTTTAAGGTTTAGGGTTAGTTTTATGACTTAAGGTTTAGGGGTTTGGGTTTAGGATTTAGGGTTTAGGGTTTAGGGTTTAGGGTATAGGGTTTTTTTTTAAATTAGGTAAATCAGTAGGTTATGTTTTTTTTAGTTTATTTTTTATTTTTTTTAGTTTAGTTTATTTATTTTAGTTTATGTTTTTTATTTTAGTTTATTTTTTTGTTTAGGTTTATGTTTATGTTTATTTTTGAGTTTAATTTCAGTTTTATTTTTTATTTTTTGGGTTAGATTTAGGTTTTTTTTATTTTTTAAAGTTTAGGTTTTAGGGCTTTATTTTAGGTTTATTTTTAGGCTTTATTTTTTAGTTTAGTTTTTAATTTTGTTTTTAGTTTATTTTATTTAGTTTAAGTTTTAAGATTAGTTGATTTTAGTTTAGGTTTAGGTTTTATTTATTTTAGTTTAGTTTTTTGAACTTAGAATAAATTCAGATTCAACATTTCTTCTTTTCAATATCATCAACTAAGTAACACACTAAGTTTTCAAAGTCACAAGCAATGACATATATAAAAAATGAACACGCATAGAGCAAATCAAAAATCATAGATATCTAGAGCTGTCTATACCTTTAAAGACATAGTTTCATAAGTAGCAGATCAGATTGGTTGTTCTTCATTTTCTCCAGTTCCCATCAGAACCACTCTGGCCTCTCGAGTAGCTGGATCCACCATCATATCCCCGATCTCTCCCTCCACCACCACCATGACTATAACCTCTATCACTCCTCCCGCCTCCATAACCACCACTGCTCTAACCTCTACCTCCATATCCACTAGCTCCTCTAGATCCCCCACCACCACTAAGATAATCACCGCCTCCGCATTCGCCTCTACCACTATATCTAGACTAAGCCTAGCTGACGGTGATGTTCCAGTCGTGAAGGCTTTGCCCATTCTTAGGGTTTAGGTTTAGGTTTAGGTTTATAAGGTTTTAGGGTTTAGGTTTATTTTTTTAATTCATGTTAAGGGTTTAGGGTTTCGTGTTAGAGTTTAGGGTTTAGGGTTTAGGGTTCACGGTTTAAGGTTTATTCTTAGGTTTATTTTATTTTTTCAATTTTCTTTAGGTTTTTATTTCTTTTATTTTAATTTATTTTATTTTTTTTTTCAGTTTGGGTAGAGGTTTATTTTTATTTTATTTTATTTTATTTAGTTTAGGTTTAGGTTTAGGTTTATTTTATTTTAGGTTTAGGTTTTATTTATTTTAGTTTTAGTTTAGGTTTTATTTTATTTTTATTTTAGGTTTAAGTTTTTTTAGTTTATGGTTTAAGTTTTATTTTTTATTTACTTTTAGGTTTATTTATTAGATTAGGATTTTTATTTAGTTTTTATTTTATTTTATTTTAGGTTTTTTTATTTTTATTTTATGTTTAGTTTTTATTTTATTTTGGTTTTTTATTCTTTGGTTTATTTAATTTTTTAGTATAGTTTAGGTTTTTATTTATTTTAATTTATTTTATTTTTATTAGTTTGTTTTATTTTACTTTAATGTTTAGGTTTAGTTTACTTTAGGTTTAGGTTTAGATTTTACTTATTTTAGTATAATTTAATTTATTTTATGTTTAGGTTTATTTTATTTTGTTTATATTTTTTATTTTAGGTTTAGGTTTTATTTTTTATTCATTTTTAGGTTCTATTTTAGGTTTATCTTCTAGGTTTAATTTTTTTCATTTTACTTTAAGTTTATTTTATTTTTATTTTATGTTTAGTTTTTATTTTATTTAGTTTTTTATTTTTAGGTTTATTTTATTTTTTAGTTTAGTTTAGGTTATTATTTATTTTAGTTTAGTTTATTTTTATTAGTTTATTTTACTTTATTATTAGGTTTAGGTTTATGTTTTAATTCATGTTTTAATTTTTATTGATTTTTAGGTTTTCTTATTTATTTTATTTTTTAAGATTTATTTAGTTTAGGTTTAGGGTTTTGGGTTTGTTTAGGGTTTATAGTTTAGGGTTTAGGGTTTAGTGTTTAGGCTTTAGGGTTTATGGTTTTTAGGGTGTAGGGTTTAAGGTTTAGGGTTTAGGATTTAGGATATAGGGTTTAGGGTTTAGGGTTTAGGGTTTTTTAGGGTTTATGATTTAGGGTTTAGGGTTGTAGGTTTAGGGTTTAGGGTTAGTTTAGGGTTTTAGGGTTTTAAGATTTAGGGTTTAGAGTTTAGGGTTTAGGGTTTAGGGTTTAGGTTTTAGGGTTTAGGGTTTTTTTAGGGTTTATGTTTTATGGTTGTAGGTTTTGGGTTTTAAGTTAGTTTAGGGTTTAGGGTTTACGATTTTAGGATTTAAGGTTTAGAGTTTAGGGTTTAGGGTTAGTGTTAGGGTTTAGGGTTTAGGATTTAGGGATTTGGGTTTAGGGGTTAGGCCTCAGGGTTTAGGGTTTAGTGTTTAGGGTTGTAAGTTTAAAGTTTAGAGTATTTTAGGGTCTAGGCTTTATGCTTTAGGGTTTCGGGTTTAGTGTTCAGGTTTTCATTTAGGGATTATGGTTTATGGTTTTTTTTAACAAAGAACAAATTCAGATTCAACATTTCTTCTTTTCGATTTCATCAACCAAGTAACACACCAGGTTTAGGTTTAGGGTTTAGTGTTTAGGGTTTAGGGTTTAGGGTTAGGGTTTTGCATTTTGAGCTTTGGGTATTAGGTTTATTCATTTAGGCTTTAGGGTTTAAGGTTAGGGTTTAGGGTGTTTTTTTAAATTAAGTCGGTAGGTTTAGGTTGATTTAGTTTATTTATTATTTATTTTTCTTTATTATAATTTTTATTTATTTTAGTTTATTTTATTTTTTATTTTTATTTAAGTTTATTTTTTTAATTTAATTTAGTTTTTTTTGGGTTTATTTATTTTAGTTTCGGTTTTTCATTTAGTTAATTTTTTAGGTTTATGTTCAAATTTTTATTTTTAGGTTTAGCTTTAGGTTTTTATTTTATTTTTTTAGGTTTTAGTTTTATATTTTTATTTTAGTCTTATTTTTTAGGTTTTATTTTTAGTGTAGGTTTTTGTTTATTTTTAGTTTATTTTATTTTATTTGGTTTAGGTTTAGGTTTAGTTTATTTTAGGATTAGGTTTAAGTTTTATTTATTTTAGTTTAGATTATTTTAGTTTAGGTTTAGGTTTATTTTCTTTTCTTTATTTTATTTTTATTTTAAGTTTTGGTTTTCTTAGTTTAGGGTTTAGGTTCTATTTTTTATTTTTATTTTTAATTTTAAGGTTTATGTTTTTATTTTATTTTTATTTTATTTTATTTTAGGTTTATTTTAATTTTATTTTACCTTTAATTTTTCTTTTTTTAAATTTTTTATTATTATATTTATTTTATTTTTTATTTATTTTATTTTAGTTTATTTTTTTAGTTTATTTTATTTAATTTTTAGGTTTAGGGTTAGATTTCAGTTTAAGGTTTTTTTATTTAATTTATTTTTAGGTTTTATTTAGTTTTGGTTTAGGTTTTTAGGTTTTTAGGGTTTATGGCTTAGGGTTTAGAGTATAGGGTTTTAGGGTTTAGGGTTTAAGGTTAGCTTAGGGTTTAGGGTTAGTTTAGGGTTTAGGGTTTAGGCTTTAGTATTTAGGATTTTTTAGATTTAGGGTTTAGGGTTTAGGGTTAGTTTAGGGTTTAGTGTTTAGGGTTTTAGGTTTTAGTGTTTAGGTTTTAGAGTTAAAGTTAGTATTTAGGGTTTATGGTTTAGGGTTTAAGGTTAGTTTATGGTTTAGGGTTTAGGGTTTAGGGTTAGTTGATGGTATAGGGTTTAGGGTTTAGGGTTAAAGCTTAGTTTAGGGTTTAGGGTTTTTTTTTAAAAAAAAAAGAATTATGTAAACTGGTAGTTTTAGGTTTATTTAGTTTGTTTTTTATTTATTTTAGTTTATTTTATTTTGCTTAGTTTATTTATTTTAAGTTTTTATATTTTAGTTTATTTTTTAGGTTTAGGTTTGGGTTTATGTTTATTTTTTAATTTAGTTTTTTTTTTAATTTTATTTTTTAGGTTTAGGTTTTATTTTTTTATTTTTAGCTTTAGGTTTAGGTTTTTATTTTATTTTTTTAGGTTTATGTTTTAGGCTTTTTATTTTAAGTTTATTTTAGGTTTTAATTTTTAGTGTAGGTTTAGGTTTATTTTTAGTTTATTTTATTTTATTTAGTTTATGTTTATGTTTAGGTTTAATTTTATTTAGGATCAAGTTTAGGTTTAGTTTATTTTAGGATCAAAACATTCAAAACATGCTATTCAGACATTCCTGCTTAAGGGCTTTACCATCAAAACATTCAAGAAATTAATCAACAAGTCAGCAAGCCTACTAGAGGAAGCCAAATAGTTGCTCTTTCCCGACCAATCATCTAGGCTCAGGCCGCATAAAGTGTTTAAGAAGAAGCCAGAGATAGTTGTGTAAGTGGATAGAGGGAAGTAGCCAGCCAGAGTTCAATATAAGAGACTACGAGCTCAGCAACCTCATTTGCTACCTCCTCTTCTACCACCTCGACCATCATACTGGCCACCGCAACTGCCACAATGACCATTTCCACCACCTCAACAGCCTACCCAGCAACGGTATTCATTTCCATCGCCAGGTAGCTACTTTCCACCTACTCTTGTTGATAGACTGAATAAGCGATATTCATTCAAGAGGGAGGTAGTTAGGAAAATATTTAAGAATCTCTTAAAGAAACTTGACTTTGAACTGTAGCCTGGAAGTGGGCAAGAGCTATGATCTTAGTTATTGCCCCTACCACCGCATGTTAGGCCATGTATTAGAGGATTGTATCACTTTTAAGGACTAGCTTTAGCACATCTACAAGTTGGAAGCCATAGTTTACCTTTTTGATAATAGCTATTGTAGTTCTAATCCTTTCTTTTCTGATTCAGAGCCAAACTATCCTTCTCTGAATCAATCAGATTCACTTCTTGAGATTGACTTCATGCCAACTAACTCTGAGAATACCATAGGAGAAGCTATAGGTATGTCCGATGAGAAGGTAGAACTTTCCACAAGCTCATCATTCCAAGAAGTCACTAAAGTCAACTTATGTAGTGGCAAAGTTCTACTTCCTAGGGTAGCTCCTTAGGATAAGGGTAAGCAAGTCATTAGTTCTAGTAAGCATATAAGCCCTCCATAGGATACTCTACCCATGGATATGCTTAATGAGGACAAAGCCAGAGTTGATTATAATGTCCTAGCTCACCTTACAATGTTTTCGCTAAGTTAAGCATATACAATGCCCTTGGCTTATCCAAAGAGATGAGGTAATTTCTAATCAAGGCCTTACTTGATCTAAGGATATATTTAGCTCAGTTGATCGCTACTAAAGAGGAGGCTAACCACTCAAAGGACATCATAGGAGTAACATTCAGCGATAAACACTTACTCCTAGTGATGACCAAGCACAACCTCTTTACATTTCAATGGATGTTTTGCGGCTGAGCCAGTTAGTTGACCCAAGTGTATCAATCAACATTATGAGTATAAGAATCCTTGCTTACTTGAGGATCGACATCTCCAAACTCCAAAATGAAAGGATGATGTTGAGAGGATTCAATGAACAAGGTGAGAGGGCCTTGTGGTATTTATTTTTGGATGTATGCGGGGGGGAGTACTTTTTAAGGTGATCGGGTACTACATTGAGGTATGATGTACTATCTCAAAAGATAGAGGTGTCACTTTACAATGTACCAAATCATCTAATAAGGACTCCAAAGGCATGATGGGTCTTCGAATGTACTAACAATTTTTCCCTAACTTTTTATGAGTAAATAAAATAGTGTTTATATTAAATCATGTTCTTAAGTTCCCAATGGAGGAAAGCCTCCATAGTTATTTACATCTTTGGAAATGAAATGTCCTAAGAATTCTGTCGATTAAACTAGACTATTATCATCTCCAAAGATTTCAAGGTTAGACTATCAAAGGATTAGTTGTATTTGGAAAATGAATTGGGAAAGTTCAAGGAGAAGACTTACTTTTGGAATTTAAATGAAATAAGTAAGAAATTCTCTTGGTACTAGGAAGCCTAGTAAGCATTCCAATCTATCATATGGTTTGGCTTTATAATGTTGAAGTTGAGGAGATTTATATGTTTTGAGTTGAAATCTTATTAGGTTACTAGAGCTTATAATCCACCAATACAAGGTTGTTGGAATGCCTAAGAGGTGAGGATTTATGCTCGTAGCCTGAAGGAAATAGCTATCTAGGATCCTAAATCTAGAGAGCTTTAGTATGAGCTCAACCATGACCTAAATCTAAGCGACAAGTGGACATAAGGGTTTACTTCCACAAGAGAGAATAAATTGTCTGACTTCTAGACTTATAATAGCTTGGAGTGGCCGCCAGCTAACTCCTATGATTTTGAAACCATGTAGTATGGTCTTATGAATTGCAAGATAGCTATGGTTATTTTTTTATTAGAAAGAGACTAAAATCCTAAACACACTCCTTAAGTTAATAGAACATGAGTGGTATGAGCATATGAGTTAATCTATAGATGAAAAATCTTTTCAAATTTTATTTCATTTTAGACACATCATTTTGATAGAGGCTTTAGGATTTCTTATGCCTAAATGCATGATGAAATAGGTTATGGGTTAAATTAGCTAGAAGAAGGTGTTCTCTAGCACAAGGGATGCCCTCACAGGTCAAGTATTCCTTTATCGTGCAAGGATGGAGATCCTTCTTATCAATAGAAAAAAATATGCATGCATGATGTGAAACATACAACCATATATCTAAGGGGTTTCTAAATCTTTTAATAATCTAATTTACGTCTTAGGCTTTATGATCAAGTTATGAGTTGTTTAAAATTTAGTTATGAGTGATTAGTTGGGTAAAAAAGTTTTTTATCCTAAGAGCCTAATTGTATCCAAGCCACACATTAAAGCATCGATCATTTAAGAAATGATGAAAAGCATGTCATCCTAATGTACAATGCAAACATAACATCAAACAATTATATAAACTATCATAAAAGAATAAAAGATCAGTGTGGTCGAGTACCACCATATAACCCGAAGAGAAAAAAGATGGATAGCCGAGGTCTACCCTTATACAACATGGAATATGAAAGAATAATTATAATTCTATTAAATGCTATGTGGGTTTTCTTTCTTCATATCTCCATTTTTGATTTGGTTCTTTCTTTGATTTGGATGGTGCTTGCTTCAAAGGCATCATAGGGAACCCTAGGACAAAGCCTTATGGCCATTGCTCATCTTAATTCTCCATAGCACCAATCTTAATTCCTATTGCAAGAATTATATTTATGTGTGAAAAGTAAATCTAACTACTCCTGCAAAATAGAGGTTGGCTAAATATACATATAATCCCAAGCAGTTGTATTTATAATTTGGACTTAGCACCCTACAAATGGGTAACTAAGTCCTCCTCTCCTAACTTGGATTATGCTTAAGGATTTAAGCAAACAACAAATAGAGCATTCACATTTATTTTTAAGCACCCCTTCAGCATAATTCCCTACAGAAAACATGATTAAGAAAATATTGGGGTACCATACAGTCTATGAAGCATACACCCTAACATCCAATATAAAATAATACATCATAAAATAAAACATACATCATATAAAATAATCCTAAGTTTAGGTTCACTTTAAATAATCCTATTCAAAATGAAAGGCATATTAAGAATACATTAATTGAATTACTACCACATCACATATATTAAATCATTCCTTTCCATCACATGTAACATGCAAATGATTTAATCCTAAGTGTATCTATGCGTGCAATATATTTTAGCACACTTAAATGATGAATGTAGGTGTATGTTTAGAATTTATATTTTATTTGATTGAATTATTTGAACATATTAATTTAAAATTTTATCCAATTTCTTATACAAAAATGACATAAGAATGAAATTAAATAGGCATGTGGCATTGTTAAACCAGGGAAGTGAGGTAATCAAATGACCTCCTTGAAGCTAGCTAAAGCCTCGTATTCTCGGGATGTCAAAGCTATATACCCATTTTCATTCAAACATATGTAAATTCGTATACATGAATATAGGAAGTAAGCTCCAAATCATATGGCTAATTAATTCAACCACTTAGTCAATTATGAATGCATGCATTTTTATTATAAAATGGAATTTTCATTCACTAATTAAATATACATATACATGTAAAAAGATATAGGCAAGTACATGTCATTATTAAACCTAGGAAGTGAGATAGTCAAATGATCTCCTTGGGGCTATCTGAAGTTTTGTATTCCTGGGATGTTCAGACTATATTCTTACTTTTCTTGGAATAAATGGATGTATACATAAATGAGGGAAAGAAAATCATGGAAACATTGTATATTTTGTTTGATTGAATCATTTATATATATTAATTAAAGCTCTATCCAAATTCTAATGTTGAAATACATAAGATTGAAATAAAATGGGTACGTGCCATTGTTAAATCAGGGAAGTGATGTAATCAAATGACCTCTTTAGGGCTAGCTAAAGTCTCATGTTCCCGGGATATCCATACTATATACCCATTACCATTCAATCTTATATAAATTAGCACATGAATAGAGGAAAGGGAACACAAAATTCATACACTTAAGCTATAAGCACATGCATTTCTTATGTATTTATAACTAGCATCATAACACATATTATTATTCATTTTTAAGCTTATTAAAATATATTTGGATTTCATGATGATAATAGCCACGCATATATTAAATTAAATCAACACATGTAATCTTACATAAAGGAAATCCATTTTATTTTACTTGATTTTAAAAATATGGATGCATGAATTAAAATGACTTGCCAAATTTAACATGATTGGAAAAATGACAATCAAATATAAGCATGTGATTCATTCAACCAAGCTAGTTCTTAAGGGCAATCAAATCAAACAAGATTATTTAAAGCAAATCAAAGCTTCTTTATTAATTAAGTTTTGGATTTGATTTGATTTAAAGAGGAGAAGATAAATCATCACTTGCTATTTTAAACCCATTCCCACATTAGTGATTTGATTTAATTTAAGAAAATGTAATTAAGTTGATTTTATGGTGTAATTAAGTTGAACCCTTAATTAGGTGAATTAATTACCCTTGCCTATGTCACCTTAAAGTAATTAACTAAATAATTATGAGCCATGATATGCATGGAAAATAAACTTGCAATGATCCTAGGAAATAAAGGGGGCCTAATGCAATTGGCTCATGATGAATAGTTAATAAGATTAAGGGACTTAACTAATTACTCTTATGGTTTTCCCACACATGTGGACTAACCATAATTTCATTAAACATGTTTAGGTTATTAAACACCTAAAGATATATCCCATGATTTAATTAATTAGGGTCTTATGTGATTATGATTTCAATTTGACTAAGTGATTTAATTAATTAGCTAAATCTTAATTAGTTTCATTTTAAAAAAGGGTGAAATGAACTTAAGGAAAGGTGTCCCAACTCTACTCCTTAGTTTACTTACTATTGAATAATGATTAATAAACTTAATTAAGTAGTTTGTTACTATTCATGAGATTAATTAATCATTAATTAACTTAAAAGAGGAGTTAAGGTTTAATTAGTCAATTTTCCTAATTAAGTGAGCAATAAATCCCAAGAAAATCATGGGAGGCAGAGTTCATCCCATTAAATTAACCCACAAAATTTTGGATTAATTGCTCAAGTAATTAAGGAGTAATTAAGCTAATAAATTTCATAATTAAACTTTAATTAAACCTTAATTACTATTAAAAATTTGTTAAGATCAGTATTTAATTAATTCTTCTCTCAAATACCTTTAAAATGAGTATTTATTTGAACTTTTTTTTATTTCTCTATGATTTTTTATGATTTTTAGAAATTTAAGCCATTAAAATGATTAATTAAGCCAAATTAAAGCCTAATCCTGTTGGTGCCATTTGGCATACTAATGTGGTGTGCTTTCCACATGGCGTCGTAGGATTCCATACTTAAAACTTAATCGACTCAGTGCCTATGTGGTGATAGAAGTCGTGCTTTCTCCTCCACCATTCGATCTAAGATCAAATGGCTTTGATTAATCCCATAGCTTAATAGGATTAAATCATATCGATCTGGTGGATCTAATTACGACCATCCTTTCTAATCTTGTGGAACATATAGTATGTGATCTAACGTTACGCAAGCGAGGGAAAATGGAGTCTGCCTGCCATTTCTCACTTGATCCAAGCTTACCGGAGCTCAGATTAACTTTAAAAGAATCCAACACCTTCACGACATCGATTAGAGGGGATCTAACAATCAATATCACATGAGAAGCAAGTTTTCTTCAAAAAGCTACAATACATTTTTGCCTAAGGATTGATTTTGGAAGCATATCTCATCAGAACTCAAGGCTGGTGGCTCGAATGATTGAGGAAGCTTCATTTAGTGGAGATGAAGCTTAGTTGAGAAGAAATTAGATCAATTCCTTGATGTTCCCTTAGAAGGCCATGAATAAATGATTTGGAGCTCAGTTTTGATCAATGTCCCACCTCTAGTGTTCGGAAAGCTTAGCAGATAATTTACTTTTGGTTGATGAGGCCTAAGGATGGTTCGTGCAAATTTAATTTGAGTTTGATGGAGAAATAGGAAAGTTAAGTCAGAAATGAGAGTGTTTTATTGAGGAACAAGCTTGGGAGCTTAGGGAATGGCTCTAGCAGCTCACCTTGGGTAGCTAAGGCTCTAAGGAATGATTTTTTTGTGTGTTGGAGTTGAAATGAGGGGGTTTATACCCACCTTCATCTTGACCGAATAATGGGATCTAGTTTGGCTTCTAATGGCTGTCCGACCATCTCAAGAAGTTGTGGGTGGTAGGGAGGAGGTGAGTTGGCTTGACTTGGTTGGTTGAAGGTGTGGAGGTGGATGGCAAGGAAGAATCATGGGTGTTCTATGGGTTTCCAATGCTCTAATGGGGAGGGTGAGGTGATTTCAGGATCCATGGATCATGGTTGACCCAACCACCCCTATGGTCAGGTTGGGCAGTGTCATAGGTTCCTAGCTAGACCATTGGGAGAGTACTAAGTGGCCAATGAATGGAAATGACCACTTACATGGGTGATTTTCTCATGTGATACCCTTGACCTAAGGAGAGAATGATCATTTGGCATTGGAACTGATTTGGGCAGATTTGAAATGCACAAAAAGTGGGTTAGCCAAAATTTCAAGTCAATTGGAGTTGATTTTTTTAGGTTTGGCTCAATTTGACTCATTTAGGTCAAATTGGGTTAGGTTGGGTCAAGTTGACCAATTAGTGAAATTGGGTCAAACCACGGGTTGGGTCAAGTTCATATGATCATTTGGGATGTTTTGGTTCAATTGGTTTGGTTTAGTTTGGCTTAGATTTGATTTTGGCTCATTTGAAATCATTTGGGCTCAAATGAGTTAAGTTGACCAATTTGACCAAATTGTCCAAATTGGCTTGGGTTGGGTGTTGGTTTGGTTTTAGTTGACCAATTGAAAATTATTGTAGGCTTTGGTTTCAATTAATTTAGATTTAGTTTTAATTTAGTCCAACTTGAACCTTTAGGTCAATTTGGGCTAAGTAGCTCAATTGGGTTCAATTGGGTCCAATCATGGTTTTGGTCAAGTTCAACAAACAATTTGGAATGAACTAGAGCCATTAGTTGCAATAAGTTTGGGTTATATTTTTATTTAACCCAATTTGGTCTTTTAGGTCAATTTAGCTCAACATGGGTCAAGAGGACCAATTGGGTTTGGTTTGACTCAATTGAAGGTCAAGTGATATTCAAATATTGATTTTGGGTTGGTGTGATTCATTGGTTTCAAGGTATTTGGCTCAGGTTTCAATTTGGCTATCTTGGGTTCATATGGGTTAAGGGGTTGAATTAGTTTGACCCAATTTGTGACAATTAATCAACCTAGGGTGATCAACAATCATGATGGGAGGTTTTGATGGGCTTGGTTCAATCTAATTTGGGTAGGATTAAGACTTGGCTCAAATAGGACAAATTGGCCACTTTGGGTTAAGAGTACTAATTTGGTTTAGTTTGGTTGATTTTGGGTTGAGTTTTATTTAGTTGAGTTTATATATGGATTTGGGATTCATATATAAATTCAGTTACAATTGGCTTGGGTTCAAATGGGTTTTGGTTCATTTGAACATTTCAAGTCAAAAGGGTTATGTTGGCTTTGACTTGGGTTTATTTTGGTTTGGATTGATGATTGTAGATTTCATTTATTTTTTTGAATATGATTGAAGGTATGATTAATTCATGAGAAAATCAATTGAATTTGCAGTTTGGAATGAAGGAATTTTGCTATGTCCATGGAGTTGGGTCATGTGGCTTAAAATTGGATTTTAATTTGGTTTGATTTAGTTAGGTTTTGTTTTGATGATTTAAATGTATATTTAATTTAAATTTGTGAATATGATTGAAAATATGATTGATTTGTGAGAAAATCAATTTCGTTTGACTTGATTTGGATTAAGATTTGGCTAAGTCCATGGGATAAGGCATATGGCTTAAGAAGGGTTTTATTTAATTTGATTTAGTTTGATTTAGTTTTGATCATTTGAATGTAGATTGGATTTATATTTAGGAAGATGATTGAAGATATAAATTTATTATAAAAAAATAAATTTATTTTGTATTGATTTGGATTATGATTTGGCTAAGTCCATGGAATAGGTCATATGGTTTAGGAAGTGTTTCAAGTTTGAATTTGATCATGGGCTTCAATCATTTGGTTTTAGAATTTGGGTTTGGACTTGGATTTGAATTTTATGTTTGAATTGAACTTGAGGTTTGGTTTCAAAAGTTGAACATGGATTAGATTTGGGTTGTAGGGTAGTTGCATTATCTTAATCCCTAAGGCATAACCTATTCTTATATTTAACCCTTCTAAGTATTTAAGCTTAGGTTAAGTGATTACCTAATGTGAACTATGGAAGTCTCAGTGTCTAGAAGACTCCTAAGTCTAAGATGGGAAGATTGAATCTGCACTCCAAAAGTAACGTCAAAAGGCCTTAGGCTCCATATTGTTTTCCTTAGAGATAGGTGATTAGAAGACCGAAGCCAAGTTTCACATTATAGACTCGGATACATGAGAATAATATAGTTCCATCCTCTCTACATCAGTGTATTAAGTTTATGAGTGGAGGGATCATCTAGTATGTTAAAGGAGATCTCAAGCCATTTATAGTTCATGAGGTCGACATATATGAGCATGCGGCTTACTACCTTCCTCAAAATCAACAAGTCTATTCTCACGAACTTGGCCAAAGTTAAAAATAAAAAAAGAAAAAGAAAAAGAAAAAGAGAGAGAAAAAGATAAAGAAAAAGAAAAAAAAAAAGAAAAATGAATAAGAAAATAAAAGGAAGTAGAAATAGACTCGGAGGAGGAAGTGGAGCATGATATTAGATTCCAGCAATAGTTCGTTACTCCATTCAAACATATGGATAGGACAACTTGACCTCTACTAGGCAGAGGAAGAGATAAGTTCAGAGGCAGTCCCAGGGGTGGAAAACCTCCTTATTGGCCACCCAATAGAAGATATGTCCCAGCTACCAGGAGTACACCTATTATCCATATAGACTTAGAATCTAGTTCAGAGGATAAGTCTTATATGGTTAGCACACCAGCTAGCTCTTCTCAGCAGCAGATTCCCTTGGAGGTGACACTTGAGCCAGATAGCGATGAAGATCGGGCTCCAAAGCAATGTATAAGTGTATCCAAGTTTATAAGTGAAACAGTTAGGCATCAGTTGGGATCCTTAGCTCTAACCCCACTTTCCTCTCAAAAAACTGAGGGTTTTGTAGTTAAAGAAGCCCCAAAGTCATCCACAGGTGTGAAGACTCAAAGGTTCTTTCTAGGAGCATCATCCTCAAGTCAAGAAGTTGATGTAGAACTTGAGGATGATTCATATAAAGATTTAATAGAATTACCTTTTGAGTGGCACTTTCCTTGTGTTCATAATTTAGCAAACAAAGGGTTAATCCCATATACTTGGTCAAAACATATGTCAGACTGCTTCGAAAGAATATAGAAGAATAAATGCAAAAGCTCTCAATCAAGATCGAGACTAGGATTCGGTATATTGGGTCCAGTTGATGATGATAATTACTATTTAGGATTTGGTACTTGCCTTAAAAATGTTGGTGCTATAAACCATGGGTCTATGACTCGAATCTTTAATGAACTCATTCATCATCAAGTCGAGTGCTATGTCGATGACCTCAAGGTCAAAATTAGAGAAAATGAAGACCATCACTTTGACTTGATAGTAGTTTTTGAATAGTTAAGATAATTTAACCTCAAATTGAACCCCCTGAAGTGTGCATTTGGAGTAGCTTTAAGGAAATTCCTTAAGTTTATTATCTGACACTAGGGAATTGAAATCGATCCAGAGAAGATCAACGCAATATTAGAAATGCCACCCATAAAAGTTTAATTCAACTCAGATCATTCCAAGGTCGGTTGATGTATCTAAGATGCTTTATATCCAACCTATCAAGAAAATGTCAGCCATTCTTAGAACTTATCAAAAAGGATGCCAAGTTCAAGTGGGATGATAAGTGTGAGCATGCCTTTGAAGCTATCAAGCATTACCTAATGATGCTTCCAGTTGCTAGCAGCCCCTATCCAAGGCAAGCCACTCATACTTTATGATATTGTGTTAGATAATTTGTTTGGTAATTTGTTGGCCCAAGCCAATGACCAAGGGAAGGAAAACATACTCTACTACCTCAGCCTTCATCTAATCCCTGTTAAGGCTAATTATCTACCCATTGAGAAGCATTTCCTAGCTTTAATCTTTGCATCCCAAAGCTATAGCACTGTATGCTTCCTCATAAGGTGAACTTAATTTCTAAGATCAATCCACTATAGTATCTCATATCATGGCTGACGCTATTCAGACGGTTGCCATGATGGTCCATGATCCTCTCATAGTTTGACATTACCTTCATATCCCTCTGTGTGGTGAAAGGATAAGTGCTAGCAGATTTCTTAGCGTCACACCCACTTCTTTTTGACTCTCCACTTAGTGATGATCTCCCTAGTGAACAAATCATAAACTTAGGGGATGCCAGCATTCACCATTGGGAGATGTACTTTGATGGTGAGACTTCCTCTCAAAGAGGAGAAGAACATAATCTACTATTCTAGGAAAGGCATTGGTAGGAATAGTTCTCTTAATCCTAGACCACGATGTGATGAGATTCTCCTATCATCTGTCCAATTGTTGTACCAACAACAAAATTGAATATGAGGGTCTCATTGCTAATATGGAGTTATCCATTACTCTAAGCATCTAAAACATCAACATCTTCAGGGATTCTTAGCTAGTTATCAACCAAATTGCTGGGTCCTATAAGGTTATAAAGCCCAAACTCCATCATTACCATAAGTGCACCATAGAGTTGTTGGTCCAAATCCTAGAGGTTACCATTTATAAGATTCCTCATGGAGAGAATATTGTAGCATATGCTTTAGCCAAGCTTTCCAAAGTGTTGGCATGAGCGGAGGATGAGTCCATATCGATAAAGGTCCAAAATAGTTAAATATTATCCTTATTGATATTGAACTCATCAAAAAGTACTCTCTTGAAGGGGAAGTTTCCAATGTAAAGAGGGATGAGGAGTTAGATTGGAGGCTACCATTCATGGATTATTTAAATAAAGACAATCTACCTCAAGAGAAGTCCCAAGCCTATCAGATGAAGTAGAGAGCACTTTCCTATGCTCTTGTGGATGGTGTCTTATACCGTTGATCTTTCAATCATATATGGTTATGTTGTTTAGACAAGCATGAAGTCCGTAATATTGTGACCAAGGTACACTTAGGATTATGTGGAGCTAACCAATCCGGTCCAAAGATAAAAGCCAAGATCAAGATACTAGGATATTACTGGCCATCGATAATCAAAGATTGCATAGAAATGCCTAGGAGATGCCACCAATGATAAATATGTAATGTGGTCCTACACCAACCACCTAACATTCTACATCCTACATTGGTCTCATGGCCATTCAAGTGTTGGGGTACAAGCATAGTTGGTTTGATTGATCATCCTTCTTCCAAGGGTCATTGGTTCATCTTAGTTGCTATTGACTACTTTTTCAAATGGGCGAAGATTATTCTGCTTAGAAAGGTCACAGCTCAGTATGTGCTCCAATATTTTAGGAACCATATTATATATAAGAAATAAGTGCCTGAATGAATTATATCTAATAATGGTACTGCATTCAAGAGCACCGAGATCCACAACATTGCCTACAGACACATCATAGATTAGAGATAATCTGCCATCAACTACTCGAGGGAAAATTGCTTAGCAAAATCATTCAACAAAACTGTCATCCAAATATTAAAGAAGACACTCGACAATAATAAGCGATTGTGGCATGATCAGTTAGTTGAAGCCTTGTGGGCCTACCACACCACATATATAACTCTAACTCAGTTAATGTATTTCTCCTTAATGTATGGGTCTGATGTTGTTTTACCATTAGAAGTCCAACTCCCATCACTAAGGATAGCTGTGGGTAGCAAGATCAAAATAGAGCAGAACGACAAGTTACATTTTGAAGAGCTTGAAGGTTTGGAGGAGAGACAGCTGGGGGCATGCCAAAACCTCGAGTTGTACAAAGATAAAATGATTCAAGCTCACAACAAGTTAGTCCACCCAAGATCTTTACAAGTAGGAGAGCTTCCTAAGGAGATCGTTTATTGCCCCTCGTAAGATGCGAGGCAAGTTTGATCCCACTTGGGAAAGCCTTTTTGCCATAGAGAAGGCCTACTAAGCAAGATTTTATCAGCTTATTAATCATAAGGGAGAGCGCCCAATGCTTCCAATCAATGAGATTTACTTAAAGAAATATTATAAATCATGTTTGAAAATAATTATCATCATTGAAAATTCCATTTTTAATTCAATCTCTTCCATGTTGAAAGTATTCCTATTTGTGAATCTACCATGATATGTTTAGGGTAGGTTTATGGAACATGAGCGGCATCCTAACCTTCATCGACACAACACAAACACAAACTACACATAAACATATAAAATAAATACATATCTTTTATCTCAGGCTACTATGAGTTGAGATAATGCCCCTAAAAAACTCACTTAGTAACTACTCTAGGTCGGGCTAACGTGTTACCCAACTAGTGTGTCACCCTAGTGGTCCTCTTGCTTTGAAGGATAGTTTGATACGCCTTCCTTCCTTACTTGGCCACTGCACACCGATGAGTGGCCTTGTTAATTTGGTAGGCCTTACTATGTGGCTAGTAAGCTACCTCATGGTGGCTTTGTTTAAGAGGAAGTGAGCCTGCTATGCTTTCTTCTTGGATTAGCTTTCATGCACTGACTAGGTCGAGTATATTTAAGGTATAGGATAAGTCCCCTAGTGGCGTCTTCCCTCTTGACTGCTTCAATTCTAGGTCCAATCCTTCTTTGGGGAAAGTCTCTTGAAGACATTTTTCCAATAGTCAAAGGAAAGTCTCTTGAAGATAGTTTCTTTAGCTATCATAAGTATGTTAGGATTAGGTCATTCGTTAGATGTACTACTAATGACTTCTTTATTCAAGGTTTAGGGTTTAGGGTTTAGGGTTATGGTTTAGGGTTAGTTTAGGGTTTAGGGTTTAGGGTTTAGGGTTTGGGATTTAGGGTTTATGGTTTAGGGTTGTAAGTTTTAGGGTTTAGGGTTTAGGGTTTAGGGTTTTACTGTTTAGAGTTATAGTATTTAGGGTTTAAGGTTTAGGGTTTAGTGTTTAGGGTTTAAGGTTGTAAATTTTGGGTTTAGGGTTTAGGGTTTAGTGTTTAGGGTTTAGGCTTTTTTGGGTTTTGGGTTTAAGGTTTTGGGTTTAGAGTTAAGGGTTTAGGTTTATGGTTTACATTTTAGTTTTGGGTTTAAGGTTTTTTTTCAACGGATTATAAATTCAGATTCAATATTTCTTCTTTTTAATTTCATCAACCAAGTAGCACCCCAAGTTTTTTAAGACACAAGCGACGTCATAGATCAAAAATGAGCCCCCACAGAGCAAATCAAAAACCCTAGATAAGTAGAACCATCTCTATTCTAAATACATAGTTCCATAAGCAGTAGATAGAATCGACCATTCTTCAATTTCTCCAGTTCCCTTCAAAACCACGCCTGTCCCTCCCCCGCACTCATGTAGTAGAATCCGCTATCATATCCCTGATCTATCCCTCTGCCACCACCACAGATGTAACCTTCGTCACTCCTCCTAGCTCCATAACCTCCACTACTCTGACCAAAACCTCCATATCCATCAGCACCTCCAGATCCACCACCACCACTATGATCACTGCCACCTCCTCCTTGCCTCCAGCGTTAGATCTAAACTGGGCTTAGTTGATGGTGATGTTCTTGTCATCGAGGTTCTACCCATTCTTAGGGTTTAGGGTTAGTCTAGGCTTTTGGGTTTGGGGTTTAGGGTTTAGTGTTGTAGGTTTTAGGGTTTTGGGTTTAGGGTTTAGTGTTTAGGGTTTTAGGGTTTAGGGATTAGGGTTTTAGGGTTTATGATTTAGGGTTTAGGGTTGTGGATTCAGGGTTTAGGGTTTTTTTTTAAAATTAAGTAAATCGGTAGGTGTAGGTTTACTTAGTTTTTTTATTTATTTAAGTTTATTTTTTTATTTTTATTTATGTTAGTTTATTTATTTTAGGTTTATTTATTTTAGTTTAGGTTTTTTATCTTAGTTCATATTTTAGGTTTATGTTTATTATTTTAGTTTCATTTTATTTTTATTTTATCTTTTAGGTTTTGTTTTTTTTCTTCGATTTTGGTTTTAGGTTTTTATTTTAGGTTTATTTTTAGGTTTTATTTTTTAGTTTAAGTTTAGGTTTTTTTTTGTTTATTTATTTTATTTGGTTTAGGTTTAGTTGTAGGTTTTGTTTATTTTAGGTTTAGGTTTAGGATTTATTTATTTTAGTTTAGTTTATTTTAGTTTAAGTTTAGATTTATTTTATTTTGTTGATTTTATTTTTATTTTAGGTTTAGGTTTTTTTTAGTTTAGGGTTTAAATTTTTTAATTTATTTTTCAGTTTTGTTCTTAGCTTTATTTTTTAGTTTTAGGTTTTTATTTTGTTTTTATTATATTTTATTTTATTACTATTTTATTTTTAGTTTTACTTTATTTAGGTTTTTTATTGCTAGTTTTTTTTATATTTTTTAGTTTAGTTTAGTTTAGTTTTTTATTTTTATTTATTTTTATTTATTTATTTTATTTTTAGGTTTAGGTTTTTATTTTATTTTATTTTATTTAGGTTTCATTTTTTTATTTTTTTATTTTCAAGTTTTATTTAGTTTAGGTTTAGGTTGGGTAGGTTTAGTTTAGTTAGGGTGGGTGGGAGTGGTAGTTATAGGGTGAGGTCGGTCAGTGGTTTACAGAGCTCAGCCTTTGGAGTTTTTAGCTCAGGGTCAGGTTTAAGGGTAGTTTAAGGTTTTAGGTTTAGGTTAGTTAGGGCAAAGGTAGGTCTGTCAGGGTTTAGGGTAGTTTTTTATTATGGTCAGGTTTAGGGTTTGAGTGGGTCAGGGTTTAAGTCTTTTAGGGTCATGATTTTAAGGGTTAGGATTTAGGGTTTAAGGTTTAGGGTTTAGGAGTATTTGGGTCAGGTTTAGATTTAGGTTTAGGGTTTTGTTTTATAGCAAGCAAACCCATGAGGTATTATTCACTTATTTTATTTATTTATTTTATTTATTTTAGTTTATTTATTATTTATTTTATTTAGCTTATTTTACTTTTATCTTTTATTTTATGTTTAGGTTTATTTATTTAAGTTTAGGTTTTTTATTTTAGTTTATTTTTTAAGTTTAGGTTTAGGTTTAGGTTTAGAATTAGGTTTATTTTTTAATTTAGTTTAATTTTTTATCTTATTTTTTAGGTTTAGGTTTTATTTTTTTATTTTTAGGTTTATGTTTATTTTTTTATTTTATTTTTTTAGGTTTGGGTTTTAATTTTTTACATTAGGTTCATTTTTAGGTTTTATTTTTTAGTTTAGGTTTAAGTTTAATTTTAGTTAAGTTAATTTTATTTAGGGTTTTAGTTTAGGTTTAGGTTTAATTTATTTTAGGTTTATGTTTAGGTTTTATTTATTTTAGTTATTTTATTTTAATTTAGGTTTGGGTTTATTTTATCTTTATTTTAGGTTTTTTTTTTTTTAGTTTAGGGTTTAAGTTTTATTATTTATTTATTTTTAGGTTTTTCTAGGTTTATTCTTCTGGTTTAGGTTTTTATTTAGTTTTTTTTATTTTAGGAATATTTTCTTTTTATTTCATATTTAGTTTTAATTTTATTTATGTTTTTTATTTTTTAGTTTAGTTTAGGTTTTTATTTATTTTATTTTTATTTAGTTTTTAGTATTTATTTTATTTTCTTATTAGTTTTAGGTTTAGGTTTATGTTTTAGTTTGAGTTTTTATTTAATTTTATTTTGGTTGTTTTAATTTATTTATTTTAGGTTTTTTATCTTTAGTGTTTGGGTTTAGGGTTTAGTAGTTGAGGGTAGTAGGGTGGAGTTGGTTATTTAGGGGTAGGGAGGTTTGAGGTTTAGTATTTATATGGTATGGTTGGGTATAGGGTTTAGGATTTAAGGCTTATTAGGGTGGTCTAGTAATTTAGGGTTATGGAGGTTAGGTCCAGGGTTTAGGTTAGTAGGGTTTTATTTTCTTTTAATAAAGTTTAGGTTTAGGTTTTAATTTCTTACATTAGGTTCATTTTTAGGTTTTAATTTTTAGTTTAGGTTTAAGTTTAATTTTATTTTATTTAATTTTATTTAGGGTTTAAGTTTAAGTTTAGGTTTAAGTTTAGGTTTTTTTATTTTAGTTAATTTATTTTAATTTAGGTTTAGGATTATTTTTTTTATTTTAGGTTTTTTTTTTGAGTTTAGGGTTTAGGTTTTATTCTTTATTTATTTTTAGGTCTTTCTAGGTTTATTTTTTTGGCTTAGGTTTTATTCTTTATTTATTTTGTAATTTTTTTATTTTAGGTATATTTCATTTTTATTTAATATTTAGTTTTAATTTTATTTATGTTTTTTATTTTTTAGTTTAGTTTAGGTTTTTATTTATTTTATTTTAATTTAGTTTTTAGTTTTTATTTTATTTTCTTTTTAGGTTTCAGTTTAGGTTTATGTTTTAGTTTATGTTTTTATTTTATTTTATTTTTGTTCTAATTTTTTAATTTATTTATTTTTTAATTTTTAGCTTTTTAGTGTTTAGGGTTTATGGTTTAGGGTTTAGGGCTGGTTGAGGGTTTAGTGTTTAGGGTTTAGGGTTTGGGGTTTAGTATTTAAGATTTATGGTTTATGGTCTAGGGTTTAGGGTTTTAGGATTTAAGGCTTATAGTTTAGGGTTTAGGGTTTTTGGGGTTTAATTTTTAGGGTTTAGGGTTTTGGTTTTAGGTCTAGGGTTCAGGTTTTAGTTTAGGGTTTTTGGTTTTCAATTTTTTTTAATAAAGAACAAATTCATATTCAACATTTCTTCTTTTCGATTTGATCAACCAAGTAACACACTAAGTTTTCTAAGACATAAGCGACGACATAGATAAAAAATGAGCACGCATAGAGAAAATCAAAAACCCTAGATAACTAGAACCATCTCTAGGATAAAGACATAATTCCCTAAGCAGCAGATCAGATCGATCGTTCTTCAGTTTCTCCAGTTCCCATCAGAACCACTCAATCCTCTCGAGTAGTAGGATCCACCATCATATCCTTGATGTTTTCCTCTGCCACCACCACAGCTATAACTTCGGTCGCTCCTCCAACCTCTATAATCACCACTTGTCTTACCACCACCTCCATATCCACCAGTAGCTCTAGGTCCCCCTCCACCACTATGATAACTACCACCTCCGCCTACGCCTCCATCGCCAGATCTAGACTGAGCCTGGTTGATGGTGATGTTCATACCGTCAAGGTTCTGCACATTCTTAGGGTTTAGGTTTAAATTTATTAGGTTTTAGGGTTTACCTTTACATTTTAATTCGTTGAGTTTTTTTAGGTTTAGGTTTAGCATTTGGGGATTAGGGTTTAGGGTTAGGGTTTGGAGTTTAGGATTTAGGGTTTAGGGTGTAGGGTTTAAGGTTTAGGTTTTAGGGTTTTAAGGTTAATGCTTTTAGGGTTTAAGGTTTAGGATTAAGGTTTAAGGTTTTTTAGCATTTAGTATTTAGGGTTTAGGTTGTAGGCTTAGGGTTAGTTTTAAGGCCTAGGGTTTAGGGTTTAGGATTTAGGGTTCAGGATTTTTTTTAGATTAAGTAAACTAGTATGCTTACGTTTATTTAGTTTATGTAGTTCATTTAATTTTTTTATATTCTTTTTTACATTTATTTAGGTTTATTTTATTTTTATTCAGTTTAATTTATTTATTTTAGTTTAGGTTTTTTATTTTAGTTTATTTTTTATGTTTAGGTTTAGGTTTAGGTTTATGTTTTAGTTGAGTTTTATTTTTATTCTATTTTTTAAGTTTAGGTTTTATTTTTTATTTTTAGGTTTAGGTTGAGGTTTTTATTTTATTTTTTTAGGTTTAGCTTTTAAGTTTTTAATTTAGATTTATTTTTAGGTTTTAATTTTTAGTTTAGGTCTAGGTTTCTTTTTTACTTTATTTTATTTTGTTTAGTTTGGGTCTAGGTTTAAGTTTAGTTTATTTTAGGTTTACATTTAAGTTTTATTTATTTTAGGTTTACATTTAAGTTTTATTTATTTTAGTTTAGTTTATTTTATTTTAGGTTTAGGTTTAATTTATTTTGTTTATTTAATTTTTATTTTAGGTTTAGTTTTTCTAGTTTAGGGTTTAGGTTTTATTTATTATTTATTTTTAGGTTTATATTTTAAGTTTAAATTTTATTTAGTTTTTATTTTATTTCATTTTAGGTTTATTTTATTTTAATTTTCATTTAGTTTTAATTTTGTTAAGGTGTTTTATTTCTAGGGTGATTTTATTTTAAATTTAGTTTAGGCTTTTCTTAATTTTATATTAATTTTTTTATTTTTAAATTTATTTTATTTTTAGGTTTAGGTTTAGGTTTTAGTTTATGTTTTTATTTTATTAAAGTTTAGTTTTTTTATTTATTTTCTTATTTAGGTTTTATTTAGTTTAGGTTTAGGTTTTTATGTTTTTAGGGTTTAAGGTTTATGGTTTATGGTTTAGGGTTTAGGGCTTAGGTTTAGGGTTTAGGGTTAAGGCATTAGGGTTTAGGGTTTAGTGTTTGGGTTTAGTGTTCAGGGTTTAGGGTTAAGTGTTTAGGCTCTAAGGTTTTCAATTTTTAGGGTTTTTGGTTTAGGGTTAGTTTAGAGTTTAGGGTTTAGGGTTAGATTAGGGTTTAGGGTTTAGGGTTTTAGGGTATAGGGATTAGGATTTAGGGTTTCGGGTTAAGGTTAGGGTTTTGGGTTTAGGGTTTATGCTTTTTTATTATTTAGGGTTTAAGGTTGTAGGTTTAAGGTTTAGGGTTTAAGGTTAGTTTTAGGGGTTACAGTTTAGAGTTTAGGGTTTAGGGTTTAGTGTTTTTTTAAAAAAACAATTAAGTGAACTGGTAGTTTAGGTTTATTTAGTTTATTTTATTTTTATTTTTATTTAAGTTTACTTTCTATATATTTTTAATTTGGTTTATTTATTTCAAGTTTATTTATTTTAGTTTAGGTGTTTTATTTTATTTTATTTTCTAAGTTTATGTTTATGTTTAAGTTTTAGTTTTGTTTTATTTTTATTTTATTTTTATGTTTATGTTTTAATTTTTATTTTTAGGTTTACAGTTAGGTTTTTATTTTATTTTTTTTAGAATTAAGTTTTAGGTTTTTATCTTAGGTTTATTTTTAGGTATTATATTTTAGTTTAGGTTTAGGTTTATTTTTACTTTATTTTATTTTATTTAGGGTTTAGGTTTAGTTTATTTTAGGTTTGGGTATAAGTTTTATTTATTTTTGTTTAGTTTATTTAGTTTAGGTTTAAGATTATTTTATTTTTATTTTAGGTTTAGGATTTTTTAGTTTAGGGTTTTTTATTTATTTTTAGGTTTACTTTTTAGGTTTAGCTTTTTATTTAGTTTTTATTTTATTTTATTTAGGTTTATTTTAATTTTATTTTACATTTAGTTTTAATTTTATTATGGTTTTTTATTCTTATGTTTATCTTATTTTTTAGTTTAGTTTGGGTTTTGGGTCTGCTACACTTTCCTTCCTTACTTGGCCAGTGCACACCGATGAGCACCTTGATAGTCTGGTAGGCCATACTACATGGCCGGTAGGCTACCTCATGTTGGCTTTGTTTAAGAGGATGTGAGTCTGCTACGCTTTCTTTTTGGATTAGCCTTCGTGTACTAACTGGGTCGAGTATATTTGAGGTTTAGGATAAGTCCCCTCGTAGCTCCTTCCTTCCTGGCTGCTTCAAGTCTGTGTCCAGTCCTTCTTCAAGGCTGCCCACTTAGTAGTCGCTCTAGGTGAGATAGCATCTGTCCCACCAATGATAGACTATCCTGATAATCAGTTCCGCATGGAAAGTTGTAAGCTTACATGCTTTCTTTCCTGATTGATCATTGCACACCGATGGGCACCATAGTTTGGTTGGTTCCCACTATGCTGACGGATACACCACTCATGATGATGGATACACCTTAGGTTGGTTGGTTCTCGCATCTTAGGATACACCACTCATGGAAGATGTAAGTCTACAGCTTTCTCCTTGGGTTGTACTTATAGGCTTTTTTTCTGGTATCGATAATTACCCTAGCATCCTCCATGGTCACTATATTTAGATCACATCTTTTGCGGCCCATTTTGTTACTTTAGTTCCTCTTTTCAGTAACCACCTATGTTGGAGAATTCATCTTGTGGTTGTAGATTCTCCCTTGGTCCATAAATGAGATAAGTCAAGGCCATATCTCTTGTGGTACCTCACACACCAAGTCCATGCAAACATATAAATAAAATATATATTAACTTGTGGATTAGAGGACACCCTAAAGGTGACTTTCCCCAAAGCATCTATCTTTGGCAATGTCGACAAAACTCTTTTAGAATCGCGACTACTCTTTAGTTGATATAAGTCTTCAATAGTATTCACTCAGTAGTATCCCCTAAGTCAGGTTCTAGTTATTATGCTGCCAGTAGGTCACCCCAGTGGTTGTTCCTTGGTTTAGAAGATTTAAGTCTGCTACGCTTCTTCCTGGCATAGTTGTTGCCTAGCTCTACCCCATAGCTAGTAGAGTATTCCTTTAGATTTGTAAATCTAAGATAAGATAAGTCTGATATAGCCCTTTTTCAATGGGCTCATCGCACATCTACATGGTCCATAAATGAAATCTACTAAATTAGATCGAGCTCACATCCCTAGTAGATATGCCCTCAATTTGAAATCAAACTAAACTAAATAAACCATACCAAATCACATTAAATTAAGATATAATTAATCACTATATTTGAGTTGACATAAATTAGGTTGTTCCTAGCTTTAGAAGATGTAAATGCTATGCCTTTTTTTTTAGCATAATCATTTCACCTAAAGGCAACCCTTAGGTTGGCTAGCTCTACCCAGCATAAACTATCCCTTTGGTTGTAAACACAGGTAGGTCAAGGGATATAGCCCCTTCTCTGGGTCCATCGCACAGGAGTCCATACATTAACTTCAGTTAAATTAAACAAAATTTAATTTTCCCAATGGAGTTAAATCACACCCTTTGCCATAGTGGAGCCCCAAATCATATATAAATAAGTCAAGGAAACAAATCAAATTCAAAACCAACCTCCCTAGTGGAGCCAAATTAAACCTACTCCCCTAATAGAGTCTAAATCAAAGAAATCCAACTAAACTCCTATTCCTACGGATACATCCCCAAATAAATCTATGAAATCAATCTCAAATCTAAATCCATAATGGAAAGCCCGAACCTGCTTCCCTAGTGGAAGTTCATATACCTGATCCCCAATGGACTCAATTTGATCTTAATCCTCAGTGGATTATATATTCTTATCCCTAGCGGATCTTCTTTCCATAAATCATAGAATCAAATCAAATTCAAACCTTATCCTCAATAGACTTTCTTATTCTATGCCCTCGACATAGACCCCTCACATGTCATGTCCAATGCATGCGTGATCCCCTAGCAGATATCCCTCCATGTCCTTGACATGGAATTCTCATCAAATCTTATTTCTTCTCTTATGAACACCTTTAATACTTCAACTAAAAGCCTAACAATGTATTCGTTCAAATTACATCATCTTAATATTGTAATAAAAAATTTATGATTTGTGATGGTTGAAATCTCAAACTAACTATATAATATCATGCTAAACATATTAATTAATAACACTATATTATAGTATAATATATGATGTTATATTATAATTTACTATAATATAATATATTGTCTAACATTTCACCTCATTAGAATCACTTAAAAAGAACAAATAATAAAATTTTCTCAAAATATGAATAATGTTCATTTTCGATGCAAAATTTTTATTTTTCTATTAGAAATAGTACAAAATAGCATAATTTTGGTGTTGCTTCTTGGTGTGTGCCATGAATTTGGCCAATTTCTTCCATCTCAACCATCAAATTAACATATTTTTGAGTTTTTACCTAATGTATTATAACAAAACTAAAAAACATACTAAAATGTAATAACATTTAGTAACACACCACCACATTCATATATATGTGAAGTTATATTGTTATGTACATTATATTTTAATATGCTTTCATATAATATATTATCTTACATTACACCTTAAAATGAATCACTTTAAGCAAAAAAATAAAATTTTGTTGAAAATGAACATTTATTTTTTGGAAAAATTACATTCTTTTGATTAAATGACACACCACAGCACACCCCAATGATGTCCCCTAAAGCTTACCTTAAATTTGGCCAAATCCCATCATCTCAATCTATAAATTATATTTTTTTGAATACACACCCTACTACATCATCTACTATAACAAACTAAAATATGCTAAACAACAAGTAGTAATACACAATAGTATGTTATAATGCATAATGCTACACTATGTTATGGAATCCTATATTATAATACACTATAACATATTAAATTATATTATATTATATTGCATATCACATCACAAGGGATTGCTTAAGATAAAAAACCATAAAATTAGTCTAAATAATAAAAAACTATATATTTTAGTCATATCACTTACATATTTTAAATTGAAACATTATAGTATGATGCCATGCTCTACCTATTATGAATTTGGCCAAATTCCACCATTTTAGAGTCTAAATCAATTTTTATAAATAATTCTTGTGTAGGCTCGATTGCATGACTGAAAAATACTAAAATAATTTAAAATGTATGGAACAATATATTATGATATATGATGTTATACTATCATATAATATTTATTTTGAACATAAAATCTTACTTTTTTAGACGACAAGTGGCGTAGCACACCTTTGGTACTACAACTTGATTCCACTTCAAATTTGACAAATTTCATCATCTCATTTATTAAATCAATATTTTTTATGATTTATATTAATATAGACTATAGGCAATACCATAATATACTAACATTTCAAAACATCTTATAACATCCAAAACACATCACTACATGCTCAAATATATGATGCTACATTATACTATAATAAATGGTATTATAATATGATTTAGGTTAGGGTTTAGGTATTCAAATCTCTAATAGTCAAGGAAAGTCTCTTGAAGACATTTTCTTTAGCTAAAAACTATGTTAGGATTAGGTCATTCCTTAGAACTTCTCCTAATGACATCTTATTCAAATTTTTTAGGGTTTAGGGTTAGGGTTTAAAAGGTTAGTTTAGGAGTTTAGGGTTTAGGGTTTCAGGTTTATGTTTTTGGTTTTAGGTTTAGGATTTAAGTTTTAGTTTATGGCTTAAGTTATTTTTTTAATTTAGAACAAATTCAAGTTCAACATTTCTTCTTTTCAATTTCATCAATGAAGTAGCACCCAAATGTTTCTAAGACACAAGCAATGACATTGATCAAAAATGAGCACCCATAGAGCAAATAAAAAATCATAGATAAGTAGAACCTTATCTACTATTAAGACACAATTACTTGAGAAATAGATTGGATTGGCCGTTCTTCATTTTCTCTAGTTCCCATTAGAACCACCCCTATCTTTTGAGTAGTGGGATCTACTATCATATCCCAGATCTCTCCCTCTGCTAACCCCATGGCTGTAACCTCCATCACTCCTCCCGCATCCATAACCACCACTACTCTGGCCACCACCTCCATATCCACCAGCATGTCCCCCACACTCACTGTGATAACCACTGCTTTTGCCTTCGCCTCCATCATTAGATCTAGACTATGCCTAATTGGCAGTGATGTTATTGTCATCAAGGTTCTGCCCATTCTTTGAGTTTAAAGTTTAGGGTTTGTTTAGGGTTTATTGTTAGTTTAGGATTTAGGGTTTGGGCTTTAAGGTTTAGGGTTTAGGGTTGTAGGTTTTAGGATTTAGGGTTTACAGTTTAGGGTTTATGATTTAGGGTTTAGGGTTTTAGGGTTTAGGGTTTAGGGTTTTAGAGTTTCAGGTTTAGTGTTGTAGTTTTATGGTTGAGAGTTTAGGATTTTGGGTTTTTAGGGTTTAGTGTTTTTTTAAAAAGAATAAATTTATATTGAACATTTCATCACTTCAATTTCATCAACCAAGTAGCACTCCAAAATTTCTAGTGATGAGCAGCGATAGATAGAAAATGGGCACCTTTAGGAACAGATCAAAAAACCTAGATAAGAAGAACCATGTCTACTATAAAGGCATAACTCCATAAGTAGCAAATCAGATCGGTCATTCTTCAGATTCTCTAGTGACCATCAGAACCACCCTTGCCTCTCAAGTAGCGGGATCGACTATCATATCCCCGATCTCTCCCTCCACCACCACCATGATTGTATCCTTTGTTTCTCCTCCCACCTCCATAACCATGATTGCTCTGACCACCACCTCCATATCCACTAGCACCACCAGATCTCCCACCACCACTATGATAATCACCACCTCTGTGTTTGCCTCCACTGCCAGATCTAGACAAATCCTTATTAATGCTGATTTTCTTGTTGTCAAGGTTTTGACCATTATTAGGGTTTAAGGTTAGTTTATGGTTTAGGGTTAGTTTTGTTTTTAGGGTTTAGGGTTAGTTTAGGTTTTAAGGTTTAGGGTGTGGGGTTTAGGGTTATAGGTTTTAAGTTTTAGGGTTTAGGGTTTAAGGTTTAAGGTTTAGGGTTTAGGATTTAGGGTTTAAGGTTTAGTGTTTTGGGTTTAGCATTTTTATGGTTTAGGGTTTAGCATTTTGGGTTTAGGGTTTTGGTTCTAGGTTTATGGTTTATGTTTTAGTTTAAGGTTTATGGTTTAGGGTTTAATGTTTGGTTAAGGGTTTAATGTTTTTTTAACAGAGAATAAATTCAGATTCAACATTTCTTCTTTTCAATTTCATCAACTAAGTATCACCCCAAGTTTTCTAACACATAAGTGATGACATAAATAAAAAATGGGCACCCATAGAGTAAATCAAAAACCCTAGATAAGTAGAACTATCTTTACTATAAAGATAGTTCCATAAATAGTAGATCAGATCATTCGTTCTTCAGTTTCTCTAGTTCCCATCAAATTGATCCCACCTCTAAAGTAGTGGGATTCACCATCATATCCCTGATCTCTCCCTCTGCCACCCACACGATTGTAACCTCCATCGCTCTACCCACCTCCATAACCATCATTGCTTCGAACACCACCTTTATATCCACTAGCACATCCAAATCCCCCACCACCACTGTGATAACTGTCGCCTCTACATTCACCTCCACCTCAAGATCTAGACTGAGCCTAGTTGACGGTGATGTTCCTGCCTTCAAGATTCTGCCCATTCTTAGAGTTTAGGCTTTAGGGTTTAGGGTTAGTTTAGTGTTTATGGTTTAGGATTAGTTTAGTGTTTAATGTTTGGGGTTCAGGGTTTAGGGTTTAGGGTTTATGATTTAGGGTTTTAGGGTTTAGGGTTTAGGTTTGTTGGTTTAGGGTTTAGAATTTATGGTTATGGTTTAGGGTATAGAGCTTAGGTTTTTTTTTAATATAGAATAAATTCATATTTAACATTTCTTCTTTTTAATTTCATCAACAAGGAAGCACCCCACATTTTTAAAGACACAAGTGATGACATAGATCAAAAATGAACACCCATAGAGCAAATCAAAAACCCTAGATAAGTAGAACCATCTCTATTATAAAGACACAATTTTATAAGCAGTAGATCGGATCAACTTTTCTTTAGTTTCTCTAGTTCCCATTAGAATCACCCCCACCTCTCGAGTACTGGGATCTATCATCATATCTCTGATCTCTCCCTTTGCCGCCACCATGATTGTAACCTCTATCGTTCCTCTCGAGTAGAGGTATTTTCATTTATTTTATTTTTAGGTTTTATTTTCTTTAGGTTTAGGTTTTTTGGTTTTTAGGGTTTAGGGTTTTGGGTTTTATGGTTTAGGGTTTAGTGTTAGGGTTTAGGGTTTAGGGTTTAGGGTTTAAGGTTTAGCATTTTTTTAGTATTTAGGGTTTTGGGTTAGCTTAATGTTTAGCTTTTAGGGTTTAGTGTTTTTTATGGTTTAACATTTAGGGTTTAGTGTTGTTGTTTTAGGGTTTAGGGTTTATGTTTAGTTTTTGGGTTTAGGGTTTAAGGTTTTTTTTAAAAAAAGTTAAGTGAACTAGTAGGTTTAGGTTTATTTAGTTTATTTTTTTCTTATATTAGTTTATTTTATTTTATTTATTTTTATTTAGGCTTAGTTTTTATTTTTATTTAGTTTAGTTTATTTATTTTAGGTTTATTTATTTTAGTTTAGGTTTTTTATTTTAGTTCATTTTTTAGGTTTAGGTTTAAGTTTATGTTTAATTTTTAGTTTAGTTTTATGTTTATTTAATTTTTTAGGTTTATATTTTATTTTTTATTTTGAAGGTTTAGGTTTAGGTTTTTATTTTATTTTCTTAGGTTTAAGTTTTAGGTTTTTATTTTAGGTTTATTTCAAGGTTTTCTTTTTTAGTTTAGGTTTAGGTATATTTTTAGTTTAGTTATTTTATTTAATTTAGGGTTTAGGTTTAGTTTATTTTGGGTTTAGGTTTAGGTTTTATTTATTATAGTCTAGTTTATTTTAATTTAGGTTTAGGTTTATTTTATTTTGTTTACTTTAGGTTTAGGTTTTTTTTTTAGTTTGGGGTTTAGATTTTATTTATTTATTTTTAGGTTTATTTTTTAGGTTTAAGTTTTTATTTAGTTGTTATTTTATTTTATTTTAGGTTTATTTTATTTTTATTTTACGTTTACTTTTTATTTTTAGGTTTATTCTAAAATTTAGTTTAGTTTATGTTTTTATTTTTTTATTTTAGTTTAGATTTTATTTTATTTTATTTTTTAGGTTTAGGTTTTAGTTTTAGTTTTTATTTTATTTAGGTTTAGTTTTTTTATTTTATTTTTAGGTTTAATTTAGTTTAAGTATAGGTTTTAAGATTTCTAGGGTTTAGGGTTTAGGATTTGGAGTTTAGGAATTAGGGTTCAGGGTTCAGGGTTTGTGGTTTAGGGTTTACAGTTTAGAGTTGTATATTTTAAGTTTTAGGATTTAGGGTTTAAGATTTAAGGTTTTAGGGTTTAGGGTTTATGGATTAGGGTTTAGAGTTTAGGCTTCACGGATAGTTTTAGCATTTAGGGTTTAGGGTTATGGTTTTATTTTTATAATTTTTAATTTTTTAATTTTTTAAATTTTTAATTTTTTAAAATAACTAAATTGGTAAGTTTAGGTTTATTTAGTTTATTTTTTATTTATTTTAGTTTATTTTATCTTTTATTTTGATTTATGTTAAGTTTTATTTTTATTTAGTTTTGTTTATTTACTTTAAGTTTATTTATTTTTGTTTAAGTTTTTTAATTTTGTTTATTTTTAGGTTTAGGTTTAGCTTTAGGTTTATTTTTTGTTTAGTTTGATTTTTATTATATTTTTTTAGTTTTAGTTTTATTTTTTATTTTTAGGTTTAGGTTTAGGTTTTATTTTTTTAAGTTCTATTTAATTTAGTTTATGCTTAGGTTTACTTTATTTTTATTTAGGTTTAGGTTTTTTTTAGTTTAGTTTTAGGTTTTATTTTTTACTTATTTTAAGGTTTTATTTTTAGGTAAATTATTTAGGTTAAGGTTTTTATTTAGTTTTTTTTTATTTTACTTTTTCTTTTTATTTCAGGATTAGTTTTTATTTTATTTTGGTTTTTCCTTTTGTTTTAGTTTAGTTTAGGTTCTTATTTACTTTATTTTAGTCTAGTTTTTATTTTTTTATTTTATTTTTTTTAGGTTTAGGTTTAGATTTTTATTTAGGTTTTTATTTTATTTTATTCTGGTTTAGGTTTTTTTACCTATTTTATTTATATGTTTTATTTACTTTAGGTTTAGCTTTTTTAGGTTTTCAGGGCTTAGGGGTTAGGGTTTGGTGTTTAGGGTTTAGGGTAGTAGAATTTTGGGTTTAGGGTTTCGGGTTGTAAGTTTAAGGTTTAGGTATTTTTAATTTTTTAGTTTTAATTTTTTTTTAAATTAAGTAAACTGGTTGGTTTAGGTTTATTAAGTTTATTAAGTTTCTTTTTTATTTATTTTAGCTTATTTTATTATTTATTCTTATTTTTATTTAGTTTAGTTTATTTATTTTAGGTTTATTTATTTTAGTTTATTTTTTAGGTTTAGGATTAGGTTTAGATTTTTATTTTATTTTTTTTAGGTTTAGGTTTTAGGTTTTTATTTTAGGTTTATTTTTAGGTTTTTTTTTACTTCAGTTTTAGTTTTATTTTTAGTATATATTATTTTATTTAGTTTAGGGTTTATGTTTAGTTTATTTTAGGTTTATGTTTAGGTTTTATTTATTTTAGTTTACTTTAATTATAGTTTAGGTTTTTGTTTATTTTATTTTATTTATTTTTAGTTTAGGTTTTTTTATTTTAAGGTTTAGATTTTAATTTCTATTTATTTTTAAGTTTTATTTTTACGTTTATTTTTCAAATTTAGGTTTTTATTTAGTTTTTATTTTATTTTATTTTTGGTTATTTTATTTTTATTTTTGTTTAGTTTTTATTTTATTTAGGTTTTAATTTTTAGGTTTATTTTATTTTATATTTTTGTTTAGTTTAGGTTTTTATTTATTTTATTTTATTTTTAGGTTTAGGTTTAGGTTTAGGTATAGGTGTATGTTTAGGTTTTAATTTAAGATTTTATTTTCTTTTATTTTTTTATTTTATTTTAGTTTTTATTTAGTTTTGGTTTAGGTTTTTAGGTTTTAGGTTTTAGGGATTACGGTTTAGGGTTTAGGGTTATAGGTTTTAGGGTTTAGGGTTTAGGTTTAGGGTTTAGGATTTAGGGTTTAATGTTTAGGATTTAGGGCTTAGGGTTTTATGGTTTAGGGTATAGATTTATGATTTAGGGTTAATTTTAGGGTTTAGTGTTTAAGGTTATGGTTTTATTTTTTATTTTTTATTTTCTTTATTTTTAGGGTTTAAGGTTTAAGGTTTGGGGTTTAGATCTTAGGTTTAGGATTCAGGTTTTAGTTTCAGGTTTATGGTTTTTTTTAACAGACAACAAATTTAGATTCAATATTTCTTCTTTTCGATTTCATCAATGAAGTAATACTCCAGGTTTTCTAAGGCATAATCGACGACAGATAAAAAATGAGCTCGCATATAGCAAATCAGAAATAATAGATAACTAGAACCATCTCTATTATAAAGAAATAATTCCATAAGCAACAGATTGGATTGACCATTCTTAAGTTTCTCTAGTTCCCGTTAGAACCTCCTCAGCATCTTGAGTAGTGGATCCACCATTATATCCTTGATTTCTCCCTTCGCCACCAACATGGTTGTAACCTCCATCGCTCCTCCCACCTTCATAACCACCCCTTCTCCGACCACCACCTCCATATCCACCAGAATCTCCAGATCAACAACAACCATTGCGATATCCACCGCCTCCACCTTCGCCTCCACCACCAGGTCTAGACTAAGCCTGGTTGGTGGTGGTGTTCCTTCCATCAAGGTTCTGCCCATTATTATTGTTTAGGTTTATTAGGTTTTAGTGTTTTGGTTTATATATTAATTTATTTAGTTACTTTAGGTTTAGGTTTAGGGTTTAGGGTTTAGGGTTTAGAGTTTAGGGTTTATGGTTTATGGTTTAGGGCTTAGGGTTCAGAGTTTAAGGTTTAGGGTTTAGGGTTTTAGGGTTTACACTTTTTGGGTTTAGGGTTTAAAGTTTTTTAGGGTTTAAAGTTGCACGTTTAGTGTTGTAGGTTTATAGTTTAAGGTTACTTATAGGGTTTAGGGTCTTTTTTTAAAAATTAAGTAAATTAGTAGGTATAGGATATTTTTTATTTATTTTAGTTTATTTAATTTTTATTTGTATTTATTTTAGGTTTTATTTATTTTAGTTTATTTTTTTAGGTTTAGGTTCAGGTTTTAGTTTATGTTTTATTAGAGTTTTATTTTTATTTTATTTTTTAGGTTTATGTATTTAGGTTTTTAGGGTTTAGGGTTTAGGGTTTAGGGTTTTAGGATTTAAGATTTTAAGGTTATATGGTTTAGGATTTAGGGTTAGTGTTTAGAGTTTAAGGTTTAGTGTTTAGGGTTTACGGTTTAGGGTTTTTAGGATTTAGGGTTTAGGGTTTAGGGTTTAGTGTTTAGGGATTAGGGTTAAGGGTTTAGGGTTTAGGGTTTATGGTTTTCGGTATGGGGTTTAGGGTTTTAGGGTCTAGGGTTTACGGTTTAGGGTTAAGGGCCTTTATTTCTTTAATTTTTTTAAGTTTTTTAGGGTTTAAGGTTTAGGATTTAGGTTTTAGTTTTAGGGCTCAGGATTTAGTTTAGGTTTATTTTTAAATTAACTATACCTAGTAGGTTTAGGTTTTTTAAGTTTATTTTTAGGGTTTAGGGATTAGTGTTTGGGGTCAGCTCAAGCTTAAGGTTTTCTTTTTAAGAAAAGAAAAATTAAGTAAATTAGTAATTTGGCTTATTTAGTTTATTTTTTATTTATTTTAGTTTATTTTATTTTATTATTTTTCTTTATGTTTATTTTTTATTTTTATTTAGTTTAGTTTATTTATTTTTAGTTTATTTATTTTTGTTTAGGTTTTTTCATTGTAGTTTAGTTTTTATCTTTAGGTTTAAGTTTATTTTTTAGTTGAGTTTTATTTTATTTTTATTTTTAGGTTTATGCCTTGGTTTTATTTTAGGTTATTATTTAATTTTATTTAGGTTTAGATTTTTTATTTATTTTATTTTATTGTTTACTTAGTTTAGGATTAGGCTTTTAGGTTTTAAGGTTTAGGGGTTAGGGTTTAGGGGTTAAGGTTTAGGGTTTAAAGTTTTAGGGTTTAGTGTTTTAGGGTTTTGGGTTTAGGGTTTAGTGTTAAGGGTTAGGGTTTAGGGTTTATGGTTTAGGGTTTAGGATTTATAGGGTTTAGGATTTAATGTTTAAGGTTTAGGGTTAGCTTAAAGTTTAGGGTTTAAGGTTTAAGGATTAAGGTTTTAGGTTTAGGGTTTAGGGTTTATGGTTTAGGGTTAATTTTAGGGTTTAGGGTTTAGGGTTTATGGTTTAGGATTTAGGGTTTAGGGTTTTGGGTTTAGGGTTGTAGGGTTGTAGGGTTTAGTGTTAACAATTTTAGGGTTTAGGGTTGAGGGTTTAGGATTTTAGTGTTTATGGTTTAGGGTTAGGGATTATGTTTTAGGGTTTAGGGTTTATGTTTTAAGATTTTTTCTTTAAGGTTTAGACTTTTTAAGGTTTAGGATTAGCTTACTAATTATGGTTATTTTAGGGTTTAGGGTTTAGGTTTTTTAGGATTTAGGATTTTAGGGTTTAGGTTTTATGGTTTTGGGTTAGTTTAGGGTTTGGGTTTAGTTTAGGGTTTAGGGTTTAAAGTATTTTAGGGTTTAGACTTGTAGGTTTAGGGTTCAGTGTTTAAAGTTAGTCTTAGGGTTTAGGGTTTAAGATTTAGTTTTTAGCATTTATGGTTTAGGTTTTTTTTAAAAAAAAACATTTAGTAAGCTGATAGGTTTAGGATTATCTAATTTATTTATTTTAGTTTGTTTTATTTTTTTATTTTATTTTTAGGATTATTTTTTATTTTTTATTTAGTTTAGTTTATCTATTTTAATTTATTTTTTTGGTTTTGGTTTAGGTTTATGTTTATTTTTTATTTTAGTTTTTATTTTATTTTATTTTTAAGGTTTAGGTTTTATTTTTTATTTTTAAGTTTACGTTTAGGTTTTTATTTTATTTTTAAGGTTTTTGTTTCAGTTTTTATTTTAGGTTTATTTTTAGTTTATTTTATTTTATTTAGTTTAGGGTTAAGGTTTAGGTTCTTTTAGGTTTAGGTTTAGTTTTTATTTATTTTAGATTAGTTTATTTTAGTTTAGGTTTATGTTTATTTTATTTTATTTATTTTAAGTTAGTTTTTTTTTTGGTTTAGGGTTTAAGTTTTATTTATTATTTATTTCAAGGCTTTATTTTTAAGTTTATTTTTTAGGTTTATTAGGGTTATCTTTTGGTTTTAGGGTTAAGGTTTTAGGGTTTAGGGTTGAGGGTTTAGAGTTTACGATTTATGATTTAGGGTTTAGAGTATTTTTTAAAAAATATAAGTAAACTGATAGGTTTAAGTTAATTTCATTTACTTAGTTTATTTTTTATTTTAGTTTAAGGTTTAGGGTTTAGGGTTTAGTGGTTAGGCTTTAAGGTTTAGGATTTTTAGGGTTTAGGGTTTAGAGTTTAGGGCTAGCTTAGGGTTTAGGTTAGTTTAAGGTTTAAGCTTTAGGCTTTAGGGTTTAGGCTTTTTAGGGTTTAGGGTTTAGGGTTAATTTAGGACTTAGGGATTAAGTTGTAGAGTTAATTTTAAGGTTAAGGGTTTAGGTTTAGGGTTTGGAGTTTAGATTTTAGGGTTTATGGGTTAGGGTTTAGGGTGTAGGGTTTTGGGTTTAGGGTCTAGTGTTGAGCCTTTAGGGTTTAAGGTTTTCTAGGTTTAGTGTTTAGGGTCAGCTTATGGTTTAGGGTTAGTTTAAGGTTTACAATTTAGGCTTTAAGGTTTAGGGTTTTTAGGGTTTAAGCTTTAGGGTTTAGGGTTTTAGGGATTTTGGGTTTAGGGTCAGTGTTAGGGTTTAAGGTTTAGGGTTAGGGTTTAGGGTTTAGGGTTTAGGGTTTATGGTTTAGGGTTTTAGGATTTATGCTTTTAGGTTTAGGGTTTTTAGGGTGTCGGGTTTACTGTTGTAGATTTAGGGTTGTCGATTTATGGTTTAGGATTTAGGGTTTAAGGTTTTTTTTAAAAAAAAAAAATTAAATTAAGTAAACTGATAGGTTTAGGTTTATTTAGTATATTTAGTTTATTTTTTATTTATTTTAGTCAACTTTATTTTTTTTGTTTAGTGTAGTTTATTTATTTTAGTTTAGGATTTTTATTTTAGTTTATTTTTTTTGTTTAGCTCTAGGTTTAGGTTTGTTTTTTAGTTGAATTTTATTTTTATTTAATTTTTAATTTTTAGGTTTTAGTTTTTATTTTAAGGTTTAGGTTTAGATTTTTATTTTATCTTTTTAGGTTTAGGTTTTAGGTTTTTATTTTAGGTTCATATTTAAGTTTTATTTTTTAGTTTAGGTTTAGTTTTTTTTTTAATTTGGTTTAGGTTTAGGTTTAGGCTTAATTTATTTTAGGTTTTAGCTTAGGTTTTATTTATTATTGTTTAGTTTACTATAGTTTAGGTTTTGGTTTATTTTATTTTATTTATTTTATTTTTAAGTTTTTTTTTCGATTAGGGTTTAGGTTTTATTTTTTTATTTATTTTAAGGTTTATTTTTTTAGCTTTAGGTTTTTATTTAGTTTTTATTTTATTTTATTTTAGTTTTATTTATTTTTATTTTTAGTATAGTTTTTACTTTATGTAGTTCTTTTATTCTTTAGCTAATTTTTTTGGTTTACTTTAGGTTTTTATTTATTTTATTTTAGTTTTCCTTTATTTTCTTATTTTATTTTATTTTTAAGTTTAGGTTTGGGTTTTAGTTTAGATTTTTATTTTATTATTTTGTTTTTTATTTAATATAGGTTTAAGATTTTTTTTGTTTAATTTATTTTTAGGTTTTATATAGTTTGGGTTTAGGTTTTTAGGTTTTTAGGGTTTAAGGTTTAGGGTTTAGGGTTTAGGTTTTAGGGTTTTAAGGTTTAGGGTTTTAAGGTTTAGGGTTTAGGATTAGGGTTTAGGGTTTAGGGTTTAAGGTTTAGTGTTTAGTGTTTAAGCTTTATGGTTTAGGGTTTTTAGTGTTTAGGGTTTATGGTTTTGGGTTAGTTTAGCGCTTAGGGTTAGTTTAGGGTTTAGGGTTTAGAGTTTAGAGCATTTTAAGGTTTAGGGTTTAGGGTTCAGTGTTTAAGGTTAGTTTTAGAGTTTAGGGTTTAGGATTTAGTGCTTAACGTTTAGGGTTTATGGTTCTTTTAAAAAAAATTAAGTAAAACTATATGTTTAGGTTTATTTAGTTTATTTATTTTAGTTTATTTTATTTTTTATTTCTATTTAGGTTTATTTTTTAATTTTTATTTAGTTTAGTTTATTTATTTATGGTTTATTTATTTTACCTTATTTTTTTGGTTTAGGTTCAGGTTTATGTTTATTTTTTAATTTAGTTTTATTTTTATTTTATTTTTTAGGTTTAGGTTTTAACTTTTTTTAGGTTTAGGTTTTAATTTTTTTTAGGTTTAGGTTTAAGTTTTTATTTTATTTTTTAGGTTTAGGTTTTAATTTTTTATTTCAGGTTTATTTTATTTTATTTTATTTAGGTTTAGGTTTATTTTTAATTTATTTAATTTTATTTAGTTTAGGGTTTAGGTTTAGGTTGTTTTAGGTTTATGTCTATGTTTTATTTATTTTAGTTTAGTTTATTTTAGTTTAGGTATATGTTTATTTTATTTTATTTATCATAGGTTTAGCTTTTTTTTAGTTTAGGGTTTAAGTTTTATTTTTTATTTATTTTTAGGTTTTATTTTTAACTTTATTTTTTAGGTTTATTAGTGTTAGTTTTAGGGTTTAGGCTTGATGGTTTAAGGTCTACGATTTAGGGTTTTGGGTCTTTTTTAATAAAAAAAATTAAGTAAACTGATAGGTTTAAGTTTATTTAGTTTACTTAGCTTATTTTTTATTTATTTTAGTTTAGGGTTTAGTGTTTAGGGTTTAGGTTGAGGGTTTAGGGTTTTAGGATTTAGGGTTAGTGTTAGGGTTTAATAATATAACAATAAACAAAATAAAAAATAAACTTAAATAAATAAACTAAATAAATAATAAAATTAAACCTAAACTAAACTTAAACTAAACAAACCTAAACCTAAACCTAAATCAAAACCCTAAATCCAAAATAAAATAATACTAAATAAACTAAACTAAATAAAACTTAAACCTAAATCTAAACTAAACTAAATAAACAAAAACCTAAATAAATAAACCTAAACCTAAACCTAAACTATATAAAACTTAAAACTAAATAAACTAAACTAAACTAAAATAAATAAACTAAAACGTAAACTAAAACTAAATGTAAATAAATAAACTAAACTAATAAAAAAACAAAAACTAAAAAAAAAATAAGTAAACCTTAACCTAAAAATAAAAAAACCTAAACTAAATAAACCTAAATAAGCCTAAACCGAATCCTAAACTAAAATAAACCAAAAACCTAAACCTAAAAAAACTAAACTACAAATCAAAATAAACCTAAACCTAAATAAAAATAAAATAAACCTAAACTAACCCAAAACTTAAAATAAAAACTAAATTAAATAAATTAAATAAAACCTAAACCTAAACCTAAACCAAATTTAAAATAAAATCTAAACTAAATAAACTAAACTAAATAAACCTAAATAATAATAAAATAAAAAATAAATAAACTAAATAAAACCTAAACTTAAATAAAACCTAAACCTAAACCTAAATATAACCTAGATCGTAAACCTAAACTAAACTAAATAACCTAAAAATAAACCTAAACCTAAACTAAATAAACTAAAAACAAAATAAAATAAACTAAACTAAACTAAAAAAATAAAAAATAAATAAACTAAATAAAAAATTGAAAAAAACCTAACCTAAAATAAACTTAAACCTAAAAACCTAAACCTAAATAAACCTAAAGTAAACTAAAATAAAACCTAAACTAAACTAAAATAAAAAATAAATTGAAATAAAAAATAAAACCTAAACCAAAATTAAAACAATTTAACTAAAAAACTAAATAATAAAATAAGCCTAAATAAACCTAAAAAAAATTATAACCTAAACTAAAATAAAACAAAAAAAATAAACTAAACTAAAAATAAATAAACCTAAACCTAAACTAAATAAAAATAATAATAAATAATCCTAAACCTAAACCTAAACCTAACTTAAAAAATCAAAACCCTAAACCACACAAAAACCTAAACCATACCACCCTAAACCCCCCTAAACGAAACTAAACCATAAACTCAAACCATAAACCCTAAACCCTAAACCTCTAAACCCTAAACCCTAAACCCTAAACACAAAATCCTAAACTCTAAAAACTAAACTTAAACTAAATAAAACCTAAAAATATAATAAACAAAAAAAATCTAAAACTAAATTAAATAAAAAAATAAAATAAAATAAAAACCTAAACTAAAACCTAAACCTAAACCTAAACCTAAAAATATATAACATAAAAATAAAACTAAACTAAAATAAAATAAATAAAACCTAATCTAATCTAAAAAACAAAATAAACTTAAAAATAAAAAACCAAAATAAAATAAAATCCAAATGAAAAAGAAAAATAAAATAAATCTAAAGTAAAATAAAATAAAAACTAAATAAAAAACTAAACCTAAAAATAAGTAAAAATTAAAACCTAAATTTTAAGCTAGAAAAACAAACATAAATCTAAAATAAACAAAATAAAATAAACCTAAACTAAAATAAACTACACTAAGATAAATAAAACCTAATCCTAAACCCTAAACTAAATAAAATAAAATAAACAAAAAATAAACCTAAACCTAAACTAAAAAGCAAACCCTAGAAATAAACCCAAAATAAAAATCTAAACCCTAAACCTAAAAAAATAAAATAAAATCCTAAACCTAAACCTAAAAATAAAAAATAAAATCTAAACCTAAAAAATAAAATAAAAATAAAACTAATCTAAAAAATAAACATAAACCAAAACTTAAACCAAAAAATTAAACTACAATAAAAAAACCTAAACAAAAATAAACTAAACTAAATTAAAATAAAAAATAAACCTAAATAAAAATAAAAAAATAAATTAAATTAAATTAAAAATAAACTAAATAAACTAAATAAACCTAAACATACTACTTCACTTAATTTTAAACCCTAAATCCTAAACCTTACACCCTAAACCATAAACCATAAACCCTAAATCCTTAACACTAAACCATAAACCCTAAACCCTAAACGCTACACCTAAACCCTAAACCTAAATGTTGCATTAACCTAAACCACTAAACCACCCTAAACCTTAACCCCACCCTAACTCCTAACCTGGACCTGGGCCTCCCACACTAAGCTACTGCCCTAAACCTTTGCGCCCACTGATTAATCACTGAGGCTAAACTCACCCCACTTAAACTAACCATAAACCTGAGCTGACCACCATAAACCCTAAATCTTAAAACCTAAACCCTAAAGCCCCAAAATAAACCCTAAACTCCAGCCATAAGCCCTAAACTCAGGCTGAAAACTCCTTGATTTGACCCCAAACCCTAAACCTGAACTCTAAAATAAACCCTAACCCTAAACTAAACCCTAAACCATAAACACTAAACCCTAAACACCCTAAACTTCAACCATAAATCCTAAACCCTAAACCCTAAACCTAAACCTAAACCTTAAGATCAGCTAAATCCAAAACTTATAAAATAAATAAATAAATTAACCTAAACCTAAATAAAATAAAATAAATAAAATAAAAAAATCCTAAACCAAAATTTAAACATAAACTTAAACCTAAACCTAAACCTAAAATAAATAAATTAAAAAATAAAAGCTAAAGTAAAATAAAATAAATAAACCCTAAATTAAACTAAAAAATAAAGTAAGCCTAAAACTAAAAAATCTAACTAAAATAAAAAAATAAAAAATAAATTAAAACCTAAACATAAAAATAAACTAAAAATAAAACCTAAACTCTATACTAAAAAAAAAACCTAAACCTCAAATAAACAAACTAAAATAAATGAAAACCTAAACTAAAATAAATAAAACCTAAAATAAACTTAAAATAAACTAAACCTAAACTCTAAACTAAATAAAATAAAATAAACCAAAAATAAACATAAACAAAAGAAAACCTAAAAAAAAACCTAAAATAAAACCCTATATCCTAAACTCTAAATCCTACCCTCCCTCTAAAACCCTAAAATAACTAAACTTTAAACCCTAAACATGGCCCTGGACCCTTTGCCTAAAACCCATTAGCTTGTACTCCTAAACCTTGCTCCTAAACACCACTCTAACTATACTCTAAATATTAACCCCACTCCTAAACCTAAACACTAAATGACCCTAAACTTAAACCCAGCCAGGCCAAACTCCTAAACCCTAAACCTCTCTCTCTGACCCCAAGTCCTGGGTTAACTCTAAATCCTAAACCCTCACCTAAAAAGGCTAAATAAACCAAACCCACCTAAACCACTAAGATCTAAACTTAAACCAACCCTAAACTGATCCTAACCCTAAACCCTAAAAGAATAAACCCAAACCCTAAAAACTTAAAGCTAAACTATAAACCACTAACCCCAAACCCAAACCCACCACTAAACCCTAAACCCTAAACCTTAAAACCTAAAAACTTTAAGGCCTAAACCCAAACTAAATAAAACTTAAAAATAAAATAAATAAATAAACCTAAGCCTAAATAAAATAAAAATAATTAAATAAAAATAAAAACTTAAACCAAAATTTAAACATAAACTTAAACATACACCTAAACCTAAACCTAAAATAAAAAATAAAAAAAATAAAAGCTAAAGTAAAATAAAACAAATAAACCCTAAATTAAACTAAAAAAATAAAGTAAGCCTAAAACTATAAAACCTAAATAAAATAAAAAAAATAAAAACTAAATAAAAACCTAAACTTAAAAATAAACCTAAAAATAAAACCTAAACCCTAAACTAAAAAAAAAAACCTAAACCTCAAATAAATAAGCTAAAAACGTAAACTAAGATAAATAAAACCTAAAATATACAAAAAAAAAAAACTAAACCTAAACCCTAAACTAAATAAAATAAAATAATCCAAAAATAAACCTAAACATAAACAAAAAAATAAAACGTAAAAATAAGCCTAAAATAAAAACTTAAAACCCAAACCTAAACCTAACTATAAAAAATAAAACCTAAACCTAAAAAATAAAATAAAACTAAAACTAAACTAAAAAATAAACTTAAACCTAAGCCTAAACTTAAAAAATAAACTAAAATAAAAAACTTAAAACTAAAATAAATAAACTAAACTAAATAAAAAAGTAAACTTAAATAAAAATAAAAAATAAAATATACTAAAATAATTAAAAAATAAGCTAAATAAATAAAATAAACATAAACCTACAAGCTTAATTCAAAAATAATAATACCCAAACCCACCTAAACCCTAAACCCTAAATCCTCCCAAACCATAAAGACCCCAACCTCCTCCCACTAACCAGGCCACTAAACTGAGCACTAACCCTAACTTCTAAACACTAAAATGCTAAAACCTTAACCACCCTAAATTTTAAACCCTGTGCACAACCCTGGTTAGGCGTTACATTAAGTGCTAAACCCTAAATACTAAACTTAAAGACATACTTTAAACGTGACACTAAACGAAACCTAAACCCTAAAACCTAACCCTAAACCCTAAACCTGAAACCATAAATCCTAAACCCTAAACCCTAAAACCTACAACCCTAAACCCTAAACCCAAAACCCTAAACACTAAACCCTAAACTCTAAAAACTAAACTTAAACTAAATAAAACCTAAAAATATAATAAACAAAAAAATCTAAAACTAAATTAAATAAAAAAATAAAATAAAATAAAAACCTAAACTAAAACCTAAACCTAAACCTAAACCTAAAAATAATATAACATAAAAAATAAAAACTAAACTAAAATAAAATAAATAAAAACCTAATCTAATTTAAAAAAACAAAATAAACTTAAAAATAAAAAACTAAAATAAAATAAAATCCAAATGAAAAAGAAAAATAAAATAAACCTAAAGTAAAATAAAATACAAACTAAATAAAAAACTAAACCTAAAAATAAGTAAAAATTAAAACCTAAATCCTAAGCTAGAAAAACAAACATAAATCTAAAATAAACAAGATAAAATAAACCTAAACCTAAACTAAAATAAACTACACTAAGATAAATAAAACCTAATCCTAAACCCTAAACTAAATAAAATAAAATAAACTAAAAATAAATCTAAACCTAAACTAAAAAGTAAAACCTACAAATAAACCTAAAATAAAAATCTAAACCCTAAACTTAAAAAAATAAAATAAAATCCTAAACCTAAACCGAAAAATAAAAAATAAAATCTAAACTTAAAAAATAAAATAAAAATAAAAAAAATCTAAAAAAATAAACATAAACCAATACCTAAACCAAAAAATTAAACTACAATAAAAAAACCCAAACAAAAATAAATAAACTAAACTAAATTAAAATAAAAAATAAACCTAAATAAAATAAAAATAAATTAAATTAAATTAAAAATAAACTAAATAAACCTAAACATACTAGTTTATTTAATTTAAAAAAAAACCCCTAAACCCTAAATCACCTTAAATAACCATACCACCACTAAATTCTTAGGCCATCCACTAAACTTAAACCCTCATAACTAAACCCTAAAACTAACTCTCTCATATGACCTAAACTGGGCCTAAATGTTAAATTAACCTAAACCCTACCACTCCCTCCTAACTGAAACCCTAACTGACCTAACTGGGCCCTAAACCATATACCTAAACCCTAAACTACCACTGACCTTAAACTAAACCTAAACTGCTAAATAGTTGATCACTGAGGCTATAACTGACCCTGGGCTTCTGAACCTAAATCACTAAACCTAAACTCCTAAATCTTAAAACCTTAAACCCCAAAAACTGGGCCACTCCCTGAGTACTCCTCACAGTGACCCTCCTGATCTGACCTAAACTGACCCTAAGGCATGACTCAAAACCCTGGGCCCTGAAAAAACCTAAACTCCACCTAAACTAAACTCCTCCACCCTAAACCACTCCACCTGACTCCCAAACTGGGCCCTTCCTCTAAACCTTACTAAACTTAAACTCCTAAACCTAAACTCCTAAAACCTGGGGCTAAATCTAAACTAAAACTTAAAATAAAATAAATAAATTAACCTAAAGATAAAATAAATAAAATAAAAGAAAATCTAAATTTAAACATAAACTTAAACATAAACCAAAACCTAAAATAAATAAATTAAAAAATAAAAGCTAAAGTAAAATAAAATAAATAAACCTTAAATTAAACTAAAAAATAAAGTAAGCCTAAAACTAAAAAACCTAACTAGAATAAAAAAATAAAAACTAAATTAAACCTAAAAATAAAAATAAACTAAAAATAAAACCTAAACCCTAAATTAAAAAAAAAACCTAAACCTCAAATAAACAAACTAAAATAAATGAAAACCTAAGCTAAAATAATTAAAACTTAAAATAAACTTAAAATAAACTAAACCTAAATTCTAAACTAAATAAAATAAAATAAAACAAAAATAAACATAAATAAAAAAAAAACCTAAAAATAAACCTAAAATAAAACCCTATATCCTAAAACCTAAACCCTAAATCCTAAACCCTAAACCCTAAACCCAAAACCCTAAAACTAACCCTAAACTTTACCCTACATTATAAACCTTACTAAACTTTAATGCGCACCTAAACCACTAATGCCTCCCAAACTGATCCTAACTCTAACCTGGTTCTAAACCCTAAATCTTGACCCTAAACTCAAAACTACCCTAAACTGACACTCCTTAACCCAGGCCCTAAACTGGGCACTGACCTAAAACTTAAACTAACTTCAGGTTGACCTCCAAAACCCTCCCAAAAACCACTGCCCAAATAATTTGACACTTAAATCCTGGGACCCTGGGCCACCTTAAAAATAACTCCTGATCCCTGACCCCCAATAAACCCTAGGCATAACTCCTCTTGCACTGAGGCCCTAGTCATAAACCCGCAACCTGAACTCCCAAACCTGGGCCAGGCCCTAAACCTAAACTACCTAAACCTCCCTAAACCCACTGCCCTAAACCCTCAACCCCTGAGCCCTCCTAAACCCTACCCTAAACTAAACCTAAAGGCTAAACCCACTAAATAAACTTAAAAATAAAATAAAAAATAAACCTAAACCTAAATAAAATAAAATAATAAAATAAAATAAAACCTAAACCAAAATTTAAACATAAACCTAAACCTAAAAATAAAAAATAAAAATAAAGCTAAAATAAGATAAAATAAATAAACCCTAAATTAAACTAAAAAATAAAGTAAGGAAACTATAAAAGCTATAAAATAAAATAAATAAAAACTAAATAAAACCTAAACTTAAAACAAACCTAAAAATAAAACCTAAACCCTAAACTAAAAAAAAACTAAACCTCATAAACAAACTAAAATAAATGAAAACCTAAACTAAAATAAATAAAACTTAAATATACAATAAAACTAAACCTAAACTCTAAACTAAATAAAATAAAATAATCCAAAAATAAACCTAAACATAAATAAAAAAATAAAACCTAAAAATAAGCCAAAAATAAAAACATAAAATAAATAAACAAAACTAAATAAAAAGGTAAACCTAAATAAAAATAAAAAATAAAATAAACTAAAATAATTAAAAAATAAGCTAAATAAACAAAATAAACCTAAACCTACTAGTTTACTTAATTCAAAAAATAATAAAACCAACCTTACCACTAAACCCTAAATCCTAAACCCTAAACCCCAAACCATAAACCTATAACCACCCTATAAACCCTAAACCCCACTAAACTCTGGCTAACCCTAACCCAACTCTAAACCCTAAAATGCTAAAACCCCAACCATAAACCCTAAATTAACCCTAATACCTAAAAACTAAACGCGTTAAAACTAATACTAAACCCTAAACTAAACCTTAAAAAACCCTAAACTAAAGCGTAAACACTAAATAGTAAAACTTAAACCCTAAAACCTAACCCTAAACCCTAAACCCTTAAATGCTAAACCCTAAAACCCTAAAATTTAAACCCTAAATCCTAAACCCTAAACCCTAAATTCCTAAAAACCCAAACCAAAACTATATGAAACCTAAAGAAAACATAAACTTAAGTAAAATAAAAAAATAAAAGAAATAAATACCTTAAGCATAAAAATTAAAAGAAAATAAAAAAATAAAAATATACTAAAATAAAATTAATAAAAACATAAACTAAACTAAAAAAGTAAAATAAACCTAAGAATTAAAAACCTAAATAATATAAAATAAATTAAACCAAATATAAAATAAAATAAAAAGCTAAACCTGAAAAAAACAAAAATTAAAACTAAAAATAAATAAAAAAGGTAAACCTTAAACAAAAAAAAATTAAACATAAAATAAAATAAAAATAAATAAAATAAAATATAGCTAAACATTAACTAAAATAAAATAACTAAAATAAATAAAACCTAAAGCTAAACCAAAAATAAACTATACCTAAACCTAAACCTAAACTAAATAAAATAAAATAAACTAAAAATAAACCTAAACCTAAACTGAAAAATAAAACATAAAAATAAACCTAAAATAAAAACTTAAAATCTAAACCTAAAAAACTAAATTAAAAACTTAAACCTAAACCTAAAAATAAAAGAAATAAACCTATACTAAATAAAATAAAATAAAACTCAACTAAAATAAACCTAAACCTAAAAAAAAATAAACCTAAAATAAACCTAAAATAAAACCTAAACCCTGACAATAAAATAAAACCTAAACCTAAACCTAAAAGGAAAACTAAACCTACAAAACTCAACTAAAATATAAACATAAACATAAACCTAAACCTAAAAAATAAATTAAAAATAGAAAAAATAAATAAATCTAAAATAAATAAACTAAACTAAATAAAATAAACCTAAATAAAAAATATGGAAAATTAAAAAACTATATAAACCTGATCCTATGTGTTTGCTTTAATTTTTTAAAACCCTAAAACCTAAATCCTAAACCCTATACCCTAAATAACAAAACTAACCCTAAACCCAAAACCTACAACACTAAACCTACAACCATAAACCCTAAACCTTAAAATACCATAAACCCTAAACCTAAATTAAAAACCTAAAACTTAAACCTAAAAAATAATTTATAAACATAAACGTAAACTTAAAAATTGAAAATAAAACCTCATCCTAAAAAATAAAGTAAAAATAAAACTCAACTAAAAAGTAAACCTATACCTAAAATTAAACTAAAATAAAAAACTTAAACTAAAATAAATAAACTTTAAATAAATAAACTAAACTAAATAAAAATTAAAATAAACCTAAATAAGAAATTAAAACTAAAATAAACTCAAATAAATAAAAAAATAAACTAAATTAACTAAATAAACTTAAACCTATCGGTTTTCTTAATTAAAAAAAAAACCCTAAACCCTAAAACTAACCCTCAACCCTAAACCTTAAAACTAAACCCTAAAAGCCTAACCCCTAACCCTAAACCCTAAACTTTAATACCCTAAACCTTAAACCTTAAACCCAAAGCCCTAAAACCCTAAACCCTAAACCCTACCATAAGCCCTAAAATCTATAACCCCAAATCATAAACTCCAAACCATAAACTATAAACTAATCCTAAACCCTAAACCATAAACTAACCTTAAATGCTAGACCCTAAGAATGGGCAGAACCTTGATGGTAGGAACATTACCATCAACTGGGCTTAATCTAGATCTGGCGGTGGAGGCGAAGGCGGAGGTGGCAGTTATCATATTGCTGATAGGGGATCTTGAGGTGCTAGTGCTTATAGATGTGGTGGTCAGAGTAGTGGTGGTTATGGAGGCGGGAGGAGCGATGAATGTTACAAGATTTGATGGCAGATCCAACTACTCTAGAGGCGGGGGTGGTTCTGATGGGAACTGGAGAAACTGAAGAATGGTTGATCTGATCTGGTTCTTTTGGAACTATATCTTTATAGTAGAGAAGGTTCTACTTATCTAGAGTTTTTGATCTGCTCTGTGGGTGCTCATTTTTGATCTATGTCATCGTTTATGTCTTAGAAAACTTGGAGTGCTAATTGGTTGATGAAATCAATAAGAAGAAATGTTCAATCTAAATTTGTTCTTTGTTAAAAAAAACCTTAAACTCTAAACCAAAAACCTTAAAATAAAACTTAAACCCTAAACTTAAAACCTAAACCTTAAACCCAAAACCCTTAAACCTAAATCGTAAACCCTAAAAACCCAAAACCCTAAACCCTAAACTTAAACACTAAAACACTAAACCCTAAACCCTAAACCCTAAACCTTAAAATCCTAAACCCTAAACCCTAAAACCTACAACCCTAAACTCTAAACACTAAACCCCAAACCATAAACCTGAACCCAAATCCCAAAACTAACCCTAAATCCTAAACCCTTAACCTTGAATAAATATGTCATTAGGAGTAGATCTAAAGAATGACCTAATCCTAGTATAGTTATGGTTGTGAAAGAAAATGCCTTCAAGAGACTTTCCCTTGACTATTAGAGAGTTGAATATCCTAAACCCTAGCCCTAAATCATATTATAATATATTATATTATAGTATAATGTTGCATCATATATTTGAGCATGTAGTGGAATGTTTTTGGATGTTTTAAGATGATTTGAAATGTTTTAGTATATTATGGTATTGTGCCCTACAGTCTATATTAATATAAATCATAAAAATATTGATTTAATAAATCACATGATGAAATTTGTTAAATTTGAAGTGGGAATTAGGTTGTAGTACCAAAGGTGTTTTACACCACTTGTAGTCTAAATAGTAAGATTTTATGTTCAAAATAAATATTATATGTTGTAGCATAATATAGCATCATATATCATAATATATTGTTCTGCACATTTTAAAATTTTTTAGTATTTTACAATCATGCAGTCGAGCCTACAGTAGCATTATTTATAAAAATGTTGATTTAGGCTTTAAAATGGTGGAATTTGGATAAATTCATAATATATAGAGCATGGAATCATAATATATTATTTCAATTTAAAATATGTAAGTGATACAACAAAAATATATAGTTTTTTAATATTTAGACTAATTTTATGATTTTTTTATCTTAAGAAATCCCTTGTGATGTGATATGCAATATAGAATAATATAATAAGTTATAGTACATTATAATATAGAATGCCATAACATAGTGTAGCATCATGCATTATGGCATACTATTATGCTCCAACAAACCTCTTGATGAAGTGTTGCTCTAACTTTGGAAATGTCTTTCCTGAACCATTGGGTAGTTTAGCATACCAATCAAAAGCAATACCCACTGGGCTACTAACGAAAAGGCAGAGAAGTAAAGCATCACTGTCACCTGTGTTGCAATAACTGGCTCTAAAATGTGCTATATACTGCCTTGGGTTTCCACTGCCATCAAAGCTTTTGAAGGAAAGAGGCACAAAACCCTTGGGATATTGGATAACATCAACTTCCTCTAGGTAGGGTCTACCCTTTGGAATCGATGATCATCCCTGAGCTTGAGCTAAAACTTTCTTCACCTGCTGCTCAACCATGGATTTTATATCTTTTTCTTATATGGAGGTACTTTCCACTACCTTCCTATACAGGCTAGTGCTTCCTTTCTCAACGAGAGGTATAGTCTTGGCTGGGTCTAAGACATGCACTAACTTAGGTTGATTGATGTTGATTGTAGTAGGATGAACTAAGGAGGCTAAATTTTGAAGCATTGAAACTACTGCTAACAAGTTCTGTAACTATCGTGCCATCCTATCATTCTGTTTATCCTTCTGCCTCAACTAGTGTCGGAGGTGCTGGGCTGACTCTGCGGTGTCTTCTTGATCAACCTCATCATCTTCTATGGCTTGTTGTTCCCTAAGAAGAGATCCAATAGTGTCAAACATGTAGACTCCAACTGAGTCCCCCAACAAGTCATCTTCATTAGGATTGAAGTAGACTTTCTCTTCAACTGACCAGTCATACCCTATGATTTCCTTCTTCTCCATGAAATAATGTGCAACTATCTCATCTAAAGAATGATCCATCTGAGAGGGTACAAATAGTCTAGGCTGACTGGTGTGATCACTATCATGCACTAAGAGGCACCGAACCTCGCTTATCACTGGAGGGTCAATCCTATGTGGACTATACTCACTGGATGAATGAGATTCCTAATTGCAATTAGCTTTGAGGGGTAACCACCCTAGGATGTTCCACTACCACTGGTGCAACTAGACTGTCATATGGAATATCTAAAATCACTATCACCATCTCCACATCCAACTGTATGGGCAGAGTTGGTGAAGGGATGACCACGATGCTTTGGGATTGCCACTCCTTTCACACCATCACTGGGCAGAAGGTAAAGGAAGAGAGCTTGGCTCCACTACAATGGGTGGTGTAGAAGGGGTAGGATCCCTTGTCCATAGTCAGATCACCAATGGGGTGCACTTTTCCTTGGATGTTGCCTTCATGGCCTTAGATGGAATAGGAGATGTTGTAACCTGAACTAGCGATGGTGGATGTGGGGTAGAGCAATGGGGTGGAGACACCACCAACTCTCTATGCACAGGAACTACCCTCATATGGTGGCTAGTCCTAGTGAGAAGGATACTATTAGTATGGTCGACACGGGTTCTTGGCTAGAAAATCAATCGGATCTGCCAACTAGCAGTTATAAACCTATCTTGCTTGTAATGTATGTGTGGGCCTCACGGGACCTCTCCTGGCAAATATACTTCCCCACACTATGAGAGATGATATATCAGAGATCAAACTATGTCCCAGACTCTGAGCATCTGTATGCTTTGCCTACTTGGGGTATGATAGATCGGAGGCCGGCGTACGACGTCCTACTCCTGGAAACTCCTAGTTGAAAATGTACCACTGGAGAAGGTGATGAACAGATCCTCCTCACATCCTCTCTATCTGATCCAAAGAGAGAATGGAACTAGTTTTCTAAATCTAATGGTGAAGTGACAACAGGGAACTCATCCATCACTGAATAGGTTGCTGCCTCTAGATCCCTAGCGATCTTGGTGTGGTATCGCTTGATCATGCAGTTCTTATTCCTATTGTGTACGGGTAGGATGGGAGGAGTGTGAGCTAGACCCATACTCAAATGTAGGGGAAGCAAGCCCTGAAACCATGGGAGCCTGACCCTTAGAGGGTACAAATGAGATGGTGCTAGCCCTTACTAAGGCAGCACAAGAAACCCTAGGGCATACTGTAATTAGGGCTAGTACTGCTAGCACTACTGACACTACTATGACTGAAATCTATGGTACTGCCACCACTTTCCTCTTCAACAAGGAGACATCAGAGTCAGAGGGTAAGTTAATCCTGATGATCGGCTTCTGCCTGGTCACCTTGGTCTTGCTAAATGTAGTGAGGGGAGTGCCATCACAAGTAATCCCGGCTCCCTAGAATCCCTGACCAAAGTGAATCAGATGAGTATGGTCCATATGGGAGAAGTTGGCTTGATCCAAAGCCAGATCCATACCATGGGGAAGGTAAAAATGAACTATTGAGAATTGGCCATTTCAACAACTGTAAGAGACTGAAACTGAATTGCTACTATACTAATTTTAAGACTCTACAATAAGAAATGAGTTTGTATCAGATTTCTATCTTTATAGATTATTTTTTGAATTTAAAAATTTAAAAATTTGAACCCACATCCAATAACTTGGAAGTGTTAAGTGGGGTTCAAATAGATTTGAGAAGATTGATTGAAAAAGGAATTTGAATATGAATCCAATTTCAACAAATTTAGGTATGTTGAAATATGGATCCAAATTTTTTGATAAGGATGCTTCCATAGGTTCATTATTTGTTTAAATTTGAATTTTTGATTTTGAGGTCCCATTCCTTTAACAAATTTGGGTATGTTAAAGTAAGGGTCAAATTGATTTTTTTTTTGGATTGCTTTGGAATTTCACTTATTTAGCAAATTTAGGTATGATAAGTGAAGTATTTGAGAAACTGATTATTTCTTTTTTTTGTTAATTTTGTTCTGATTTTGGAATATTTGAAATTCTCACTTAGCAAATTTAGGTATGCTAAGTGAAGAATCCAAGTGTGTTTTGTTAGATTTTTGAAAATAGGATTCTTAGCAAATTTAGGTATGCTAAGAAAATTTTAAATGTTTTAGTTTTATTTTAATGTGATTGAAAGTGGAGACTTTACTCTAGAAAACTTGGCATGCTAAAGATGAAGCCCCACTTAGCTTTTTGAAATGGAAATTTCACTTAGCAAATTTGATTATGCTAAATGAAATTCCCAAATGATGTGTTCAAAAATCTTGATTTATTATTTTTTTTTGTTTTGAAAATGGAAACTCCTCCTTAGCAAATTTGGTATTCTAAGGAAAGAAGTTCCAAAGGTTTTTGAGAATTTTGGTTTTGACTTTGGAAACTTTACTTAGCAAATTTGAGTATGCTAAATGAGGTTCCAAAATGTGTTTAGAATTTTGAAATATGATTTTTGATTTTTGATTTTGGATTTGGAAACTTCACTTAGCAATTTCGAGTATGCTAAATGAAGTTCCAAAATGTGTTTGAAAATTTTGGTTTCGGATTTGGAGACTTCACTTAATAAATTTGAGTATGTTAAGTGAAGTTCCAAATGAAGTTTGAAAATTTTGGTTTTGGATTTGGAGACTTCACTTAACAAATTTAGGTATGTTAAGTAAGGTTCCAAATGTATTTGAAATTTTTTAAATTTTTGACATGGAGACTTCACTTAACAAATTTGGGTATGTTAAATGAAGTTCCAAATTTGTTTAGAATTTTGAAATATGATTGTTAATTTTTTATTTTGGATTTGGAAACTACACTTAGCAAATTTGAGTATGCTAAATGAAGTTCCAAAATGTGTTTTAAAACATTTTGAAATATGATTGTTGATTTTTGATTTTGGATTTGGAAACACCACTTAGCAAGTTTGAGTATGCTAAATGAAGTTCCAAATGTGTTTTTAAAATTTTGAAATATGATTGTTTAAGTTTTAATTTTTGAATAGAGGACTTCCATTTGACAAATTTAGGTATGTAGAATGGAGATCAATCTTATTTTTGAAATGTTATATTTTTTATTTTTTGTAATTATCGCTTTTTTGAAAGAGAGGAATTCCAACTTAACCATATGTGAGATAGGGTTAAGTGGCATTTCCCAAATGATATTTTTAGTTGGTAAAGAAATCTTGATTTAATAAATTTGAGTATATCAAATGAAGATGTTCATGTGTGCTTTCTGAAAAGTTTAATTTTGTTTACTAATGAAACTTTCATTCAATAAGTGTGAGTGCATTGAATAGAAAGATTCATGTGTGCTTTTTGAAAACTTTATGATTATGATGTTGCTTATTTTTGAAAATATGATTGTTCACTTTATTACAAATGAAATTTCCATCAAAGTCAATTGAAGGAAGATGTTCATTTGTGCATTTTGAAAAATTTTGTTAGTTTTATTTTTGAAAGTTCATACATGTAATAATTATGGGAATTGTTAAATGAGGGTGACAAAATTTTTTGTGGAATATATTTTATTAAGTGTATTTTTGAAAAGGTGCTTCTTGAAAATTTTATTTTTGTGATTTTTTGAATGATGATTGTACATTTTGGAAATGAAATCTTCATAAAAGTGATTTGAAAGAAGATGTTCATTTGTGCTTTTGAAAAATGTTGTTAATTTTACTTTGTAAAATTCCTACATATAACAATTATGAAAATTGTCAAATGAGGGTAATAAATTTCTATGGAAAATATTTTATTAAGAGCATTTTTTGAAAAGGTGCATTTTGAAAAGCAAAGTCTTTATGGAAGATTTATTTTATTTTTATTATTTTAGGATGAACCTTTCCTTATCAAGAAAATGATAAGGAGGAAGTCTTTAAAGTGTTTTCTTTTAATTTAGATCTTTTTATTTTACCCATTGGAGAACCTAACGGGGGTTTTAAGACCAATAAGGAATGTGGTCTTAAAACCTTAAGATGTTGGCTAGCTCAACTTAAGGATGAAATAACCTAAGTGTGAACAGAAAGAAGGATAGTCTCCGATTCATACCAAAGTATAAACTAACTATCGATACTCAAAGACAACAATCATTTACCAAAGATGGAGAGAGGAACCTTCCCCAGCAGAGTCTCTAGAAAAATCTATCTTGAAAATTTTCTATATGGGAAGTGAGCCGCCTTCAAATCTGTTGGTAAAAATGAATGAGGCCAGCATATAGAAATTCATATTTTTAGGATGCCACGCAGATCCACAAATGTGCTTATTCAGGTGATCGAGTATGTCATCAAGGAATAGTGTACTATCTCAGAAGATAGAAGTCATTACTCTTTAATGGACCTAATCACCTCAATAAGGACTCCTAAGGTTGATGGGTTTGCATATATAACAGAGATTCTTCCCCTACTTTACATGGAAAAGTAAAGCAGGGTTTATTTTAAACTAGGTTCATTAAGTTTTCTATAGGGGCAAGGCCCCATAGTTAATAACATCTTAAGAAATAAGGATTCCTTGGGAAAACTCTCGATTAAGGTAAATGATCATTATCTTTAAAGATTTTAATAGGAAGTGACTATCTATCGATTGGTTTATTTTTGAAGATTAAATGGGATTGATCAAAGAGAGGACGTTATTAATGAAGCCAAAATGGAAGACAAGTAGCAGATGCCGACGATGCTAGGAAACCTAGCGAGCAGTCTCAAATTATCCTATAGTTGGGCTTTACATTTTAGAAATTGATTTAGTTTGTTTGAGTTGCATTTTTCATTAGAAATTTAGGACTTATGATTCCTTAACACAAGATTAAGGAAATGCCTAAGAGGTGAGGAATTATGCTTATGGCCCACCAAGGGGAGAAGCAACCTGAGAACCTAAATTTAGGGAGCTTTGGTGAGGGCCGAAAGCACAACCTAAATCTAAAGAGAACATGGGTAATTGGTTTGGCTTCACAAGAAAGGGTAAACCACCCGACAGCTTGGACATACAACCATTGTGGGGGTAGCCGCCAACTAACTCCTCATACAATTTTAAATACATTTAAGTAAGTCATTATGCTTATGCAAGATAGATGGGCTATTATTTATTTAGAAAGTCATTGAGTCCTTAAACTCACTCCATAAAGAGACTAGATCATGCAAAGGTAGATGTTTCAAATGACCTAAATCTGATGTAATTCAAATTTCATTTTATTTTTATTTTGGGACAATTATTGTGTCTCAAGCTAATAGGATTCATATGACTAATGCATGAGAAATAAGGTTATTGGACAAAATCAGCGACAAGTGTGGAGGTGAGTTTCCACCATGGCTCTCAAAGGTTAAACCAAGTTTTCTCTAGCAAAGATGGAAGCCCTCCAATCAAGAGTGAAATAAGATGTGTTGTGCATGATATGCAAATGAAATAATCATCCAACTAAGGGGTTGCTAATTTTTTAATCTTGATTTTAAATCTAAGCTTTAGGTGAGGTTATGAGTTATTTAATTTTTCTTTTGAGTTATTAAGTTGGGTAAATAATCTATTTTTTCCTAAAGAGTCTAATCCACATCCAGACCATACAAAAAGCAAGGAAGAAACTAAGAAAATCATGCCACTTAATGCACATTCTAAACATATCATCAATAAATTTATAAAACTAATCACAATAAGAATAAATGGCTGTTGTGGTTGGGTACCATCGCGTAAACCCAAAAATTTCAAATGTGGGTAGCCGAGTTCTATCCTTACACAACCTGGATCACAAATGAATTAAATTACAATTAAGCAAGGAATTCATTATTATGGGAGTCTTCAAGCTTCATTTCTTCTTTCTTCTTTTATTTTTTCTTCTTTTCTTCTTTCTTCTTATTTTCTTCTTTAGGTTCCTTCTTTTGGATGGTTGGAAGGTAGATGCTCCAAGGCTTAACATGGTGCATAAGATAGGACCTTATGACCAATGTTCATCCTAATCCCCATAACAATCATCCCAAAATAGTAATTGCATAAATTTACATGAAAAGGAAAAGGTGGAAACTAACTAACACTTGTAAAATAAAGGTTAGCTAAAACAAACCTCACAAATCCCAAGCATGTATATTGGACTTATCACCCTACACGTGGGTAACTAAATCCACCTAACCTATTGGATTATGCTTAGTGGTATAACGCACCTACAAGCAAAAGCATTTATATTTTTATTTATGATAGTGCCCCTTAAGCACAATCCCCTACAGAAAAGAATAGTTAGACTAAAAGCATCCAACCATTCATTCTATGAGAATACACCTTAACGTCCATTCTAAAACATATATCACAAAATAAAATAAAACATCAAACCATGCATCGACCTAACCTAAAGCTAGAAGTGGTGACTTAGGCTAATGTGTGTACTTTAAAGGATTGTGTGGTATGCTTAACAATGGCTTTAGGCTCAAATTTTCTAAGTGTGAAAACATATTCAACTTAAAGGAGGGTTTCATTTAAGCTGTTTAATTATTTTGCATTGATTTTATTTCATGTTTTGAATTGGTTCAAGTGAATCCTATAATTAATTACTAAGTTATCAAGTGAGGGAAAGAGAAGAGAACTTCTCTTTCCTTCTCTAACCTAAGTAATTTCTAAAGTAGATTCACATTTTAGTTCTATTTAGGTAAATGTTTTGATTTTAATCTTTTAAATAATTCTAAGTTTAGGCGAACTCTAAAAAAACCTATTAAAAAATAAAGGCATTTTAAGATTAAATAAAATGAATCAAAATTCACATAACACACATTACTTCATTTCTTTCCCAGCATATATAACATGCATATGGATGGACCCTAAGCATATCTATACATAAAAAATGAGAATATTTAACATCTTTATGATGCATGCTAAGTAATCCATTTAAAGAAATTTATAAGTTGCATAAACATGATTTTTCTTAAGTAGAAAGGGGTTTCCTTATCCAAATTTTCACATACACACATGAAAGTAAGGAAGGCATAAGTGAGTAAATGCCATTATTAACCATAGGTGTAAGGTACAAGACTTACTTAGGGTTACTTATGTCTTCGCAACCTTGAGGTTGTCCAAACTAATATACCACTTTCCTTAAATACAAAAATTAGTATAAAAGAAATGAAATGGAAATCAAGAATGCAAAAGTTGTATTAATGGATTCATTTTGTTTATGCACTTTATGCATGTAAGTATAGGTAGCCCCTCTTGGCTGATGCCATAGGGATGAATAGGATATGGAACTAGGTGAGTATTAGGTCCTTTTCAAATGAACCATATATATCACCAAATTCTTATTCAAAACTATACCAACATAAGAGAGAAAGGAAACATATGCTAAGCATACCTTTATAATCTTTCATATGCAAGCTCATAATTACAATATAACTAGCATACTTTAAGATTTGATATTTGATTTATGTGTTTTGAAGAAAATTTTAATTTATTAGTGATAATAGCCATTCTTATTTCTACTTTAGCCAAAACATGCAAATTTGACATAAAGTGAACAATTTCAATTTTGAATTTGAATTTGAAAAATATGGATGCATGAACTCACATGACATACAAATTTAGCATGTTGGGGAATGATTCAAAGCAATGAAAGCATGAAAACAAATTCACTTTAATTAAATCCTAAAGACATTCTTATGGAATGAGAAAGTTTAAAATAAATCAATGTATATTCAATGTTATTTTAGTTTAGTTTGGAGTTTAATTTAATTTTGAAAAGATGAATGAGTTTGTTGTTCCTAACCCATTTCCCACATGTGTTTGATATATTTTTTTTAATTTTTAGACAACTAGATCCATTTTTATGTATTAATTAGGTTAAGGTATGAATTAAGTAACTTAATTAACCCTTAATTACACCACCTTAGAATAATTATCCAATTAATTATGAGCTAATGACATGACATAAAAATTCACAATGAATTTAAATTTTCAATGAACCTAATAATAAAAAGGTCTGATGCAATTTGTCTCATAATTAAAGATTAATTAAGGTAAGGGGTTTAGCTTAAGTAACTTCAAAACACCCTTTCACACATATGAATTGGGTTTTGATTTCCTTAATTGAACTTTGGATATTAAACACCTAATAATCTACCCAAAGTAGATTAATTAAGTTCTTGAAGTTTTTTAGAATTTTTAGAAATTAATTAAGGGGATAATTAATGAAGTAACCCTTAATTAAGAGAAGATTAAGGAGAGAAAAGGGGGTTTAGGGAATAGCTTAAGGGAATTGCCCCAAAATTATTCCCTAAACTACATATCTAATGTATCTCACCTTAATGAACACTAATCATCGATTAAAACCACTAATCACACCTTAATTATCCTTAATTAGGTTAAGGGAGTAATTAGGAAACCAATTTGCAATTCTCTTAATTAAGCCTTTAATAAATTCAAAGAAAATTAGGAGAGGCAGAGGTCATCCCCTAAAACATACCCAAGAAGTTTGGGATTAATCATAAGCTTAATTAAGAGGTAATTAGAAAAATGAAGTTTCCAATAAAACCCAAAATTAGCGAAAAAGCATAATTTAAAATCCCTTGAAATTAATTTTAAAATATTCAAGGTTGAATTTTCTTTCCATAAAAATTTATTTCATATTTTTTTAATTTTATTAGGAGAGATATGAATTTTATAATATCTAGAGATTAATTAGCATTTAATTAAATCCCTAACTAATCCTTTAGCTCACAGCGCGACGCATGGTGGTGGTGGCTAGCACGCTTTATACTCATCGTGTCATGAACCCATTACTTAAATGTTAAATCTAAAAGGTGACATGATGGCGGACCCACTTTGATCCCTGCAGTCTGATCAAAGATCAGATGGAAAGAGATCTTTCCATGATTTTAAAAAGGACAAATCAAATTCTAAACGTGGGAATAATCTCGACCATCCATTCAAAATGCGTGGATGGATGGCCAAGATCTCCCTAGTTCTTCCCCTTAGATATATAGAGATCGTCCATGATCAAGGGGAAGATTTGAGCTCGATTAAGCTCAGATTCAAACAAGACTTAACCCATACCATCTAAAGCCAATGAGCGGCACATCCAATATGAATTGAAAATTCTCTTCACAAAGGACCAACACCCCCTATGCTAGGTGGTCAAAAAATCCATACCTCACTGGAGGTGATCACCAGTGCTCAAGATCGATGACATAGCTTTGTCTTGTGGAGATGAAGCCCTGTTGAAATTCCTAGGCATTGGGATTGAGTGGCTTACTATATGGACTAACACCACATGAAGATCCTTGTAGCTTTGATCCAATTGCTAATCTCCTTTCTATGAGAACTCCAATGGAAGCTTGAGTGAGCTCAAATTGGTCATTAGAAGAAGTGTGCAAAAAGAATTGAGGTGGTTTTTAGTGTGGAGGAAGTTTAAGATTGGATTGAGCTCCCTATTTTTGCTGCGAGAAGATGAAGTTTGATTTCACTCTAGGAAGCTTGGGGAGTCTGAGGAATTTCTTCTTTGACTTCCTTAGGTTCAATCGAAATGAGGAATGATGGATTTAAATTCAATTAGGTCGAGTATATCTCCCACTTTAAGGATAGGATGATAGTAAGCTTATTTTCCATTTTAATCCAATTGATCACAATAGGTGGGTTGTTTGATCAGTTAGATGTTTGCACATGGTCGATTTGAGGCCTTGAATGGATTGCCAACCTCCCATGTGCTTGAAATTGAGTGATGAAGGAGTTTGAATTTGCCATTTTGACCTAGGGGTAGGGTTTGTCCTTAGGGCCAATTAGGCTGATAAAAACCCATTGGGTTGGGTGTACCACTCTTCATTAGGTTCCTTTGAGCTATTAGGAAAGCATCAAGTGGATATGAAGAGGGTATGACCAAATTACCCGTGGATTAAGCCAAAATTTGTTCTATGGCCTAAGGGTAGGATGGTCATTTTCCTAATTTTTTAATTTAGATATGTTGGGTATGTGGAGAAAATATGTTTGGCCAAGTTTCATTAGATTTGTGGTTCATTTGATAAGGTTTGGCTCATGTTGACCCATTTAGGTCAAAATGGGTCAACTTGGGTCAAGTTGACCAATTGGTCAAATAAGGTCAAACTAAGGGTTGGGTCAAGTTTATATGACCATTTGAAATGTTTTGGTGGCTTTGGTTTGATTCAATTTGGTATAGTTTTGAATTTGGCTCAAATGACTTCATTTAGGTAAAATGGGTCAAGTTGACCTATTTGACCCATTTGACCTATTTGAGATAGGTCAAGGGTAGGTTTAGATTAGTTAGTCATATGGATTGGATTGATATCTTTGTTTCCAACTAATTTTGGTTAAGTTCAAATTTGGCTCAACATGACCCCTTAAAGTCAAGTTGGGTCTAAGGTCAATTGGGCTAGGTTAGTTCTAGTTGGCCAATTAAGGCTTTGGTCAAGTTCAACATGTGATTTGGAATGAACTTGACCCATTGGTTTGGATCAATTTATCTTAGATCAAGTTTTGACACATTTTGACCCTTTAGGTCAAGTTGGGTCAACTTTTGGATAATTGAGTGGGCTAGGTTAGGCTCAAATGTTGGCTTGGTCAAGTTTAAACATAGTAATGAATGAACTTAGATCAGTGGTTTCAATCAATTTGGCCTACAGTAGATTTTTGGCTATGTTAGGTTTCATTTTGGGCTAAGTGTTGACTTGGTCAACCATTAGGTTTGACTTGGTTTGAAGCAATTTGATTGATTGATCATCCTCTGATGATTGTTGATTATTATGGGAGGCATAGGTGAGTTTAGTTCAATCCAATTTGGTTAGGATTAGAATTTGGCTCATAAGGGTACTTTAGGTCACTTTGGGTCAAGTGAGCCTAAGTGGGTCAAATGGCTTGGTCAAAGCTTGATGTCAGCATGATTAATCTTGTATATGGACTTATGATTGAAATATAAGTCCATGTATAAGTGGTTTGAAGTCAAATGGGTTTTGATCAATTTGATAATTTCATATTCAAAGGAAGAATATGAAGAGATTTTGGCTTTGATTTTTGAACTAGGTTTTGATTTGGTGATTAAAGTTAGGATTTATATATGGGTTTATGATTGTAGGGTTAGTTGAATCATGAAGGACAATCAATGGTTTGGCTTGATTAGAAATTGATTTAGCAAAGTTCAAGATTTTGACTTGAAAGGCTTAGGTTGAATTTTGAGTGGGTTTGAGTTAGATTTTTTGGAATTGGTTTTGATTGTTTGAATTTATATTTCATTTATATATGTGAATATAAATGAGAATATAAATGGATCATGAGAAAATTTAAGTGATTTGAAGTGGTTTTTATCATAATTTTGGTTAAGTCCATTAAGAGGGATTTAAGTGCTTAGGAAAATTTTGGAGTTTGAAGTTTGAATTTTTGACTTTGGTTTGATTGATTTATATTTATATTTCATTTATATATGTGAATATAAATGAGAATATAAATGAGTTTTGAGAAAATCTCATGACTTTGAATTGGTTTAGAGTTGATTTTGGTTAAGCCCTTAAGAGAAGATTAAAGACTTGGAAAGATTTGGTCTTAAAGAATTTTGATGAATTTTGATCATGGGTTTCAATTATAGATTTCAATCATGGATTTCAATCATGGAATTGATTTGAGTTTGGATAAAAGCAAATAGAATTGATTTGGAGTTTTACATGGAATGAAGGAAAGTGAGGAATGGTTTGAGCTAAGGGTAGGAAATTTTCATAACACCCCTATGGCATGACCTATTCTTATGGCTAACTCTTTTAAGTCTAGGGGGTTGAGTGTCCACCTAATCACTAGATGTGTCTTAAGATTAAGGTGCTCTTAAAGTCTAACAGGAATCCTATGCCTAAGATGGAGGGGTTAAGAGCTTCATTCTAAAAATGAGGTCAACAGTCCTCCACAAGCATATCCATATGTGGAGAATTCTATGGAGGGGTTATCTGCTTACTAGAACTAATAACTTGCTTATACTTATCATGAGGTGCTACCTTAAGAGGTAAAACTTTTCCACTGCATTGGTTGACTTTAGTGACTTCTTGGAATGATGAGCTTGTGGAAAGTTCTACCTTCTTAACGGGCATACCTACAACTTCTCCTATGGGATCCTCATAGTTAGTTGACTCCAAGTCATTCTTAAGAGGTGAACCCGATTGATTCAGAGAAGGATAGTCTTACTCTAAATCAGAAAGGAAAGGATCAGAACTACTAAACCTATTATTTTTATTTAAACTCAGAGAGCTTTCAATAGGAATAAAATCAAGAGCATAAGAAGTAGACAATATATAAGTAGAATCATCTTACTTTATTAATTTCTTTTTGGGTGGAGGTACATGATAGAAATCAAGTAAAGTAAGTGGAGTAAGGGATTTAATTCCTTTATCAATAGACACAATGCTCCTATCACTAGAAGAGGAGCTAGCAGAAGAGGTGGTAGCTACAACGGTGGAGGGATACTAGACTCAGACGGTGGTGTGCTACTAGACTCTCTCGGGCAAGTATGGTGAGCTACTGTTGTTGTTGGGCTATCACCCTCCTCGAGCTATCCTTTGCAACATGCAAACCTTCCTTGTTATTGGAGATCTGAGCTATTTCAGGCACCTACAAGAAAAGCTTCTTGATCTTAGAAATGATCTTCTTAGAGGTTGAGATAGAGATATCCTAACCTTATTTGTTCTTATGAGGATCGCAAGTATCCCCAAGGATTACTCTAATAATATGGTTGTTCAAATAAGTATTCCTTAGGGATGACTATGGCTCTCAACTTGTAACTAAGCTCAAGCTAGCCCTTCAAAGTGATACAATCCCTTAAGATATGGCCTAACATGTAGTGGTAAGGGCAATATCTAGGATCATCGCACTTGCCCACTTCCTTCGGTCTCTTAGGCTCTGGTAAGTGAAAGTTAGGTTGCTTTAAGAGATTCTTAAAGATTTTCCTAACTACCTCCCTCTTGATTGAATATATCTTATGCAATCTATCGACAAGAGTAGGTGTAAAGTAGTTATCTTGTGATGGATATGAATACCGCTACTAGGTAGGCTGCTGAGATGGTCAAAATGGCATTGTGGAGCGGTGGCGATGATGGCGAGGTGGTGGAGGAGGTTCTTGTCGTAATCTCTCATATTGAACTTTGGCTAGCTGCTTCCTTCTGTCCATTGACACAACTGTCCCTGGATTCTTCTCAAATACTGTTATGGCTTGGGCCTAGACGATTGATTAGGAAAGGGTAACTATTTGGCTTCTTCTTGTAGGCTAGCCTCCTTGTTGATTAATTTCTCAAATGTTTTTTTGGTAAAGCCCTTAAGCATGAAGCTGACTGGGCCATGGATATTCTTTAGAAGAATCTCAATGGCATGCTATTCGGATAGCTATAGTTCACATTTCATGCTCAGGGTTGCGCCACCTGAGAATGTAAACAACAAGGTACTCGTTGAGTTTCTATTTCTCCACAATGAGGTTTCCTACAGTCACCCTCAGTTGAGCTCTGGAAAACCTCTTGATGAACAAGTGCTCCAACTCAGGAAAAGTCTTCACCGAACTGTTGGATAATTTGGCATATCAATTAAATGAAAAATCTAATAGACTGCTAACAAAAAGGCGGAAGAGGAGTGCGTTGCTGCCATTAGTGTTGAAATAATCGGCTCTAAAGTGTGCAATGTGTTATCGTGGGTTTGCACTACAATCAAAGATATTGAAGGATGGTGGCACAAAACCATAAATAAAATAAAAATTAAATAAAAATCTAAACCTAAAAAATAAACCTAAAAATAAACAAAACTAAAACCTAAAGCCTAAACTAAAAAAAAAAAACTTAGACCTAAAATAAACAAAATAAAATAAACATAAACATAAACTAAAATAAACTAAACTAAAATAAATAAAATGTAAACCTAAACCTAAAATAACCTAAACCCTAAACTAAATAAAATTAAACAAACTAAAAATAAACCTAAACCTAAACTAAAAAAATCCCTAAAATCTTATCCTAAATAAATAAAATAAAAACCTAAACATACACCTAAACATAAAAATAAAACCTAGACCTAAAAGATAAAATAAAAATAAATCTAAACTAAAAAATAAACTAAAATAAAAAAACTTAAACTAAAATAAAAACCTAAACTAAAATAAAAAAACCAAAAATAAATAAACTAAACTAAATAAAAATAAAAAAAATAAAAAAATAAAATAAATAAAATAAATAAAAAGTGAACTAAATAAACCTAAACATACTAATTTACTTAATTAAAATAAAACCCTAATTCCTAAACCCTAAATTCTAAACCCTTAACCTGACCCTCATTCTTGCACTCTCTATCCCTAAATCCTAAACCCTAAACCCTAAACCCTAAACTGATGGGTGGACCCTAAACCTGATCACCCTGGGCCACACCTTATGAACTCCTGGGCTCTAAACCATAAACCCTCCTGGGCTCTAAACCCTAAACTGAGCCTAAAAACCTAAGCCTTGTCCTGGGCCCTAAACTTCACTATGACCCCAGGAACCCTACCAAGCCCTGACTAAACCAACCCTGGGCCCTAAACCCTCTAACTTCCACAAACCCCTCCACTAAACCTAAACTTCCCTAAACCCTAAACCCTAAAACCTAACAAAACTTAAACTTAAACTAAATTAAACCTAATAAAATAAATAAATAAACCTAAACCTAAATAAAATAAAATAAAATAAAATAAAACCTAAACTAAAACCTAAATCTAAACCTAAAAATAAAATAAAATAAACTAAAATAAAATAAATAAAAACCTAAGCTAAACTAAAAAAATAAAATAAACCTAAAAATAAAAAATCTAAATAAAATAAAAAATCTAAATAAAATAAAAACTAAACGTAAAATAAAAATAAAATAAAACTAAAATAAAATAAAAGATAACTAGAATAAAATAAAATAAAATTAAAATAAAAACTTAAACATAAAAAATAAACATTAAATCAAAATTTAAAAATAAATAAAACTTAAACCTTAAACACTAAACTCAAAAAAAACCTAAACCTAAAATAAAAATAAAATAAATAAAACAAAATAAACCTAAACCTAAACTAAATTAAATAAACTAAAATAAATAAAACCTAAACTTTATCCTAAAATAAACTAAACCTAAAAAAAAAATTAAAACTTAAAACTTCAACTTAAAAAAATAAAATAAAAACCTAATCCTAAACCTAAAAATAAAAAATAAAACACAAACCTAAAAAAATAAACTAAAAATATAACTCAACTAAAAATTAACATTAACCCAAACATAAACCTAAAAAATAAACTAAAATAAATAAACTTAACTAAATAAAAATAAAAGATAACCCTAAATAAAAATAAAAAATAAAATAAATTAAAATTAAAATAAATAAACCGAAACATACTAGTTTACTTAATTTTTTTAAAAAACCATAAACCTCAAATCCTAAACCATAAACCCTAAACCTACAACTCTAAACCCTAAACCCTAATCCCTAATCCCTAAGCCTAAACCCTAAACCCTAAACACTAAAAGCATAAACCTTAAAACCTTAAATCGTAAACCCTAAACCCTAAATAATAAACCTTAAGCCCTAACCCTAATCGTTAAAACCTAAACCTCGAACCCTAAAAATAATCCTAAAGTAACTAAATAAATTTAAAAAAAAACCTAAACCCTAAAACTTAATAAACCTAAACCTAAACTTAAGCTCAAAGAATGGGCAAAACCTTCATGGCTGGAACATCACTGTCAACAGGCTCAGTCTAGAACTAGCGGTGGAGGCAAAGGTAGAGGTGGCGATTATCATAGTGGTGGTGGGGGATCTGGAGGTGCTGGTGGACATGGAGGTGGTGATTAGAGAAGTTGTGGTTATGGAGGTGTGGGGAGTGATAGAGGTTACATCCATGGTGGTGGCAGAGGGAGAGATCAGAGATATGATGGCAGATCCCGCTACTCGAATGAGGGGGAGGTTCTGATGGGAACTAGAGAAACTAAAGAAGGGTCGATCTAATTTGTTGCTTATGGAATTTTGCCTTTATAGTAAAGACATTTATGCTGATCTATGGAATTTGATTTGCTCTTGGGTGTTAATTTTTCATCTATGTCATCGCTTGTGTCTTAGAAAACTTGGGGTACTACTTAATTGATGAAACTGAAAAGAAGAAATGTTGAATCTAAATTTGTTCTCTATTAAATAAAAACTTTAAACCCTAAACTGAAACTTAAACCCTAAATTCTAAACCCCAAACCCTAAACCATAAACCCTAAACCCTAAACTAACCTTAAACCCTAATCCCTAAAAAGTTAAAAACCTAAACCTAAATAAAATAAAACCTAAAAATAAAATAAATAAAAAATATAAACCAAAATAAAATAATAACATAAACTAAAACCTAAACCTAAACCTAAAAAGAAAATAAAATAATAAATAAAAACTAAACTAAAATAAAATAAATAAAAACCAAAGTTAAAAAAAAATAAAAGCTTAAATAAAATAAAAACTAAGCATAAAATAAAAATAAAATTTATCTAAAATAATATAAAATAAAAACTAAATAAAAACCTAAACTTAAAAAATAATTTTAAAAATAAAACTTAAAAATAAATAAAAATTAAAACCTAAACCTTAAACCAAAAAAAAAAAAAATTAAACATAAAATAAAAATAAAATAAACCTAAACCTAAACTAAAATAAACTAAATTAAAATAAATAAAGTATAAACCTAAACCTATACTAAATAAAATAAATTAAACTAAAAATAAACCTAAACCTAAACTAAAATAATAAATCATAAAAATCTACCTAAAATAAAAACCTAAAACCTAAATCTAAAAAAATAAAATAAAAATAAAACTCAACTAAAAAATAAACCTAAACTTAAAAATTAAACCAAAATGAAAAATCTAACTAGAATGAATAAATTAAAATAAATTAAATAAACTAAATAAAATTAAAAAATAAACCAAAATAAAAATAAAATATAAAATAAACTCAAATAAAAAAAATAAACTAAATAAACCTAAACCTACTAGTTTACTTAATTTATAAAAAAACCCTAAACCCAAAATCCTAAACCTAAAATCCTAAACCATAAACCCTAAACCCTAAAATTAACCCTAAACTTGAAACACTAAACCTAAAACCCTAAACCTTAAACCCTAAACCCTAAACCCTAAAACCTTAAACCCTAAACCCTAAACCCTAAACTCTTAAACCTGGACCCTAAACCCTAAACTATAAACCCTGAAACCCCAAATAGTAAATCTTAAACCCTAAACCCCTAAACCCTAAAACCTATAACCCTAAAACTTAAACCCCAAACCCTAAACCCCCTACTAACACTAAACCCCAAAAACCCCAACAACCCTAAGAATGAAACCTTGGCGTGAGGAACATCACCATCAACTAGGCTTGGATTTATGGTGGAGGGGCGAGGGTGATTATCATAGTGGTGGTGGGGGATCCAGAGGTGTTGGTGGAAATGGATGTGCTGGTTGGAGATGTGGTGATTTTGGAGGTGAGAGGAGCGATGGAGGTTACAATCATGGTGGCGGCAAAAGGAGAGATCGGGGATATGATGGATGATCCCACTACTCAAGAGGTGGGGTGGTTATGATGGGAACTAGAGAAAATGAAGAATGGTCGATCTGATCTACTGCTTATGAAACTATGACTTTACAGTAGAGATAGTTTTACTTATCTAGGATTTTTGATTTGCTCTATGGGTGCTCATTTTTTATTTATGTCATCACTTGTGTCTTAGAAAACTTGGGGTGCTACTTGATTGATGAAAAAAGAAATGTTGAATATGAATTTGTTCTCTGTTAAAAAAAATCTTAAACTTTAAACCCTAAACCTTTCCTAAACCTTAAACCTAAAACATAAACCCAAAACCTTAAAACCTAAATCTGAAACCCTAAAAACCCTAAACTCTAAATCTTAAAACCATAAACCATAAACCATAAAATCTATAACTCTAAATTGTGAACCCTAAAACCATAAACCATAAACCCTAAAATCTACAACCCTAAACCCTAAACCCTATACCCCAAATCCTAAACCGTAAACTCTAAAAACTAAACTCACCTTAAATCCTAAACCCTAACCCTAAACCCTAAATTCTAAACCTTGAATAAATATGTCATTAGGAGTAGATCTAATGAATGACCTAATCATAACATAGTTATGGTAGCTAAAGAAAATGCCTTCAAGAGACTTTCCCTTGACAAATAAAGATTTAAATAACCTAAATCATATTGTAATACAATATATTATAATATAATGTAGCATCATATATTTGATCATGTAGTGATGTGTTTTTGGATGTTATAAGATGTTTTGAAATGTTTTAGTATATTATGGTATTGTACCCTATAGTCCATATTAATATAAATCATAAAATAATTACTTAATAAATTAGATTATGAAATTTGTTAAATTTGAAGAGGGAATTAGGTTGTAGTGCCAAAGGTGTGCTACGCCATTTGTAGTCTAAAAAGTAATATTTTATGTTCAAACTAAATATTATATGTTGTTTCATAGTATAGCATCATGTATCATAATATATTATTCTGTGCATTTTAAATTCTTTTAGTATTTTATAAACATGCAGTCGAGCTTACATTAGCATTATTTATAAAAATGTTGAGTTAGACTTTAAAATGTTGGAATTTGGCCAAATTTATAATAGGTAGAGCTTGGTATCATAAAATATTATTTCAATTTAAAATATGTAAGTGATGCAACTAAAATATATAATTTTTATTGTTCAGACTAATTTTATAATTTTTTATCTTAAACAAACCGTTGTGATGTGATAAATAATATAAAATAAGATAATATTGTATAGTATATTAAAATATAAGATGCCATAACATAGTGTACATCATGCATTATAGCATACTATTGTGTATTACTACTTATTATTCAGCATATTTTTGTTTGTTATAGTATGATGTAGTAGAGTTTATTCTCATATAATTCATAAAAATACTGATTTATAGGCTGAGATGATGGGATTTGGCCAAATTTAAGGTAAGCTTTAGGAAACATCATTGGGGGTGTGTAATGGCGTGCCATTTAATCTAAAGAATGGAATTTTCATTCAAAATAAATGTTCATTTTTAAACCAAATTTTATAAATTTTTTTCTTAAAGTGATTAATTTTAAGGTGTAATGTAACATAATATATTATATGAAAGTATATTAAAATATAATATATAACATAATATATTATATGAAAGTATATTAAAATATAATATACATCACAATATAACTTCACATATATATGAATGTGGTGGTGTGTTACTAAATGTTATTGTACATTTTAGTATGTTTTACTTTTGTTATAATACATTGGGTCAAAACTAAAAATGTTAATTTGAAGGTTGAGATGGAAGAATTTGTAAATTCACCAAGAAGCACCAAAATTATGCTATTTTATACCATTTCTAATAGAAAAATAACAATTTTACATTCAAAATGAACATTATTCATATTTTAAGAAAATTTTGTTATTTTTTCCTTTTAAGTTATTCTAATGAGATGTAATGATAGATAATATATTATATGATAGAAAATTATAATATAACATCATATATTATAATATAATATAGTGTGTTAGTTCACACTATAATATGTTTAGCATGATATTATATAGTTAGTTTGAGCTTGCACCATCATAAATATTAAAATGTTGATTACAGTGTTAAGATGATGTAATTTGAATGAATATATTGTTAGGCTTTTGGTTTAAGTATTAAAGGTGTGCATAAGAGAAAAAATAAGATTTGATAAGAATCCCACATCAAGGACATGGAGGGATATCCGTTAGGGGATCATATATGCATTGGACATGACATGTGAGGGGTTTATGTCGAGGGCATAGAAAAAGAAAATTGACTGGGGATAAGGTTTGAATTTGATTTGATAATATGATTTATGGAAAGAAGATCCACTAGGGATAAGAATCTATAATCTATCATGGATTAAGATTGAATTGACTTTAATTTGTTTTATTTTAATTGATGTGGAGGCATATCTACTAGAGATATGGGATCGCATCTGCTGGGGATCAGATATATGAACCTTCCACTAGGGAAGTAGGTTCGGGCTATCCACTAGAGATATGGATTTGAGTTTGATTATATAGATTTGTTGGGGAATGTATCCATTGGGGATAATAGTTTGTTTGGATTTCTTTGATTTAGACTTTACTAGGGGAGTCAGTTTAATTTGGCTCCATTAAGGAGGTTGGTTTTGAATTTAATTTATTTTCTTCACTTATTTATATATGATTTAGGGCTCCATTCGGGAGAAGGGTGAGATTTAACTCCACTGGGGAAAATCATATTGGGTTTAATTTAATGTGAGTTAATGTATGGACCTTGTCAGTGTGCGATGGACTCATTGAGAAGGGGCTATATTAGCCTTGAATTATCTCAAGTTTATAAATCCAAAGGGATAGTTTATCAGCTATGGAGAAGAGCTAGACAACCTAAGAGGTTTCCTTTCAGTGTGCAATGGTTGTGCTAGGAAGAAGGCATAACAGAATTACATCTTCTAAAGTAAGGAACAATCACTAGGGTGACTGTTGAGTGTCTCTCGACTACTGAGTAAATTCTGCTGGAGACTTATGTAAACTCAAAAGTAGTCAGGATTAAGTTTATTTTAAGTTCATGTGATTTGATATTATTTTTTTTGGTTTAGTTTGATTCTGAATTAAGGGAATATACATTATGGATGTGAGCTCGATCAAATTTGATAGATTTAATTTATGGATCATGTTAGTTTGCCATGGACCTACTAAGAAGGGGCTATCTCAGACTTGTCCTATCTAAGATTTAGAAATCCAAAGGAATAGTCAACTTGCTATAGGACTAACCAACTTGTTGTGACCTTGAATCATTTTAGCTTTGAACAACTTGAGGTTTTGGCATGCCCGAAGGCATTTTTCCTCCAAACCTTCGAGCTCTTCTAAACATAACTTGTCATTTTGTTCTATTGTGATCTTACTACCCACATCTATCCTTAGTGATGTGAGTTGGACTTCTAATGGTATAACAACTTCAAACCAATACACTAAGGGGAAAGTAATAGACTGAGTTGGAGTTCTATATCTGGTACGATAGGCTCACAAGGCTTCAACTAACTGCTCATGCCACTGTCGCTTATTTTTGTCGAGTGTTTTCTTTAGAATTTGGATGAGAGTTTTGTTGAAGTCTCTTATAAGCTATTTCCCCTAGGGTAGTTGATGGTAGAATATCTCCAATCAATGATTTGTCTCAGGGCAAAGTTATTGATATCGGTGCTCTTGAATGGAATATCATTTTCAAGTATAATTCATTGCGGCACTCCGAACCTATATACGATATGGTTCACAAAAAAACTAGAGCACATGCTGAGCTATGACCTCTCTGAGCAAAATTGTCTTCACCCATTTCAAAAAGTAGTTTGTAGCAGCTAAGATGAACCAATGACCCTTGGAAGAAAGAGGATCACCCACTAGGTACCCCAACACTCGAATGGCCATGAGGCTAATGTAGGATGTAGAATGTTGGGTGGTTTGTGTAGGACCACACTATGTATCTGACATTGGTGGCATCATCTAGTCGTATACATGCAATCTTTAATCATCGATGGATAGTAGTATCCAAGTCTATTGATCTTGGCTTAAATCTTTGGATCGGATTGGTTGGCTTCACATAATCCTAAGTGTACCTCAGTCACAATCTTACGAGCTTCATGCTTGCCTAAACAACATAACCATATATGATCAAAAGACCACCGGTACAAGACACCATCCACAAGAGCATAAGAAAGTACTCTCTGCTTCATCTTATAGGCTTGGGACTTCTCTTGAGGTAGTTTTCCTTTATTTAGGTAATCCATGAATGGTTGCCTCTAATCTAACTCCTCATCCTTCTTGGCAATTCAACCTCCACTTCAAAAAAGTACTTTTTTATGAGTTCAATATCAATAAGGGATAAGACTTGCCTATTTTGGACCTTTATTGATATAGACTCATCCTCTAGGCATGCCAACTCTTTGGAAAGCTTGGCTAAAGAATACGCTATGACATTCTCTCCTCGATAAATCTTATAAATGGTAACCTCTGGGATTTGGGCTAATAACTCTCTGGTGTACTTGTAGTTGTGATAGAGCTTGGGATTTATGACCTTATAGGACCTAGCGATTTGGTTGATAACTAGCAGAGAATCTCTAAAGAGGCTGGTGTCCTGGATGCTTAGAGTAATAGCTAACTCCAAAGTAGTAATCAAAGCCTCATATTCGGCTTCATTATTGGTGCAAGAATTAGGCAGATGAAATGAGAATCACATCACATCACGGTCCAGAGTTAAGAGAACTATTCTTACCCCTACCTTTCCTGGAATAATAGATTATGGTTCTTCTCCTTTTTGAGAGGAAGCAACACCATCAAAGTACATCTCCCAGTGGTGAATGCTAGTATCCCCTATGTTCATGATTTGTTCATCACAGAGAGTTAGTAATAAGTGGGTGTGCAGCTAAAAAATCTGCTAGTGCTTTCCCTTTCACTGCAAACAGGGGTATGAAGGTAATGTCAAATTATGAGAGGATCATGGACCGTCATGCTAGCGTCCGGATAGAGTCAGCCGTGTCATGAGATACTATAGTGGATTGATCATAGAGATTAAGTTCACTTTATAAGGAAGCATGTAGGATTTTGGGATGTAAAGATTAAAGCTAGACAATGCTTCTCAATGGGTGGATAATTAGGCTTAATGGGGATTAGATGATGGCTGATGTAGTATAGTGCATTTTCCTTCCCTTCATCATTGGCTTGGGCTAAAAAAGCACTAATGGAGTCATCTAATGCAAGTGTGAATTACTAGCAGCTTGCCTGGGATAGGGGTTGTTGAAATTAGGGTGTCATTAGGTAATGCTTGTTGTCATCGAAGACATGTTCACATTTATCATCTCACTTGAGTTTAGCATCCTTTTCGAGAAGTGCTAAGAATGACTGACATCATCCTGATAGGTTGGATATAAAGCATCTTAGATACACCACCACCCTTGAAATGATCTAAGTTGAGTTAACATTTCAAGGGGTGGCATTTCTAATATCAATTTATTTTTCTCCAGATCAATTTCGATTCGCTGGTGTCAGACAATAAACCCAAGAAATTTTCTTGAAGCTACTCCGAATGAAAACTTCAAGGGGTTCATTTTGAGGTTAAATTATCTTAACTGATCAAAAACTACTCTCAGGTCAAAGTGATGGTCTTCCTTTTCTTTACTTTTGAATACGAGATCATCAACATAGCACTCTACTTGATGATCAATGAGTTCATCAAAGATTCGAGTCATAGCTCGCTTGAATGTAGCACCGACATTTTTAAGGATAGAAGGCATGACCTTATAGCAATAGATTCTGATCAGGGTTCTAAAAGTTGTATTTATTTCTTCTTTAGGGGCCATCTTTAGTTGACTATATCTAGATGAGCCATCCATGAAAGGGAAGATTGCATGAGATGTGGCAATGTCCACCATCAGCTCTGAGATTGGTAGTGGAAATTCATCTTTTTGACATGCCTTATTTAAATCCCTTAAATCGACGCATATGTGAATTTGGCCATTTTTTCTCTTAACTAAGATGATGTTGGCAAACCAGGCAGAGTATTTTTCTTTTCAAATGAAGCCAACATTGATTAGTTTCTTGACTTTAGAAATGACCTATTGCTCTATGTTTAATCGCATGCGTCTAGGAGCTTTCTTGATAGCGTTAGCAATAGGATCTATTACTTGTTTATGGTCCTCTACATTAGGAGCCAATCTAGGCATCTCTTCATAAATCAATGAAAAAGTAGTCCTTAAACTCAATCAATAGCTGAATTAAATCATTGGTTTCAATTCATTCAACAAAGAACTTATATATGTCGGGTGTGGATCTTCTTCATTTCATAAGTTGATTTCCTTGAGCTCATTGATGGTTGAATTGATCTCTTCTTCAAACTCTAGTGGTGCATCTTTAACATAAAAATCATCAAAATCATCTAAAGTTTCTAATTATAGCTCCTCATATGAGTTTATGATTTAAAAAGAAGCTATCAGATTCAAGTGATTGGTGATGACTAAGCAGAGACCGTCATCATCAACTAGACCCACTATACCGAATCCTAGTACTAGTCTTGATTGAGAGATTTTGCATTTGTTCTTCCATATTCTTTCAAAGTAGTCTTACCTGTGCTTTGATGAAGTGTGTGAGATTAACCTTTTCTTTTTTAAATTATGAACACAAGGCAAGTACCAATCAAAAGGTATTTCTATTAAATCTTTATATGAATCATCCTCAAGTTCTACATCAACTTCTTCACTTAAGGATGATGCTTTCAGAAAGAACCTCTAAATCTTTACACCTATGGATGACTTATGGGCTTCCTTAACTACCAAATGCTTAGCTTTTTGAGAGGAAAGTTGGGTTAGAGCTAAGGTTCCCAAATGATGCCTAATTGTTTCACATATAGACTTGGATACACTATGCTTTGCTTTGGAGATTGGTCTTCATCGCTATCTAGCTCAATTGTCATCTCCACGGGAATCTACTGCTGAGAAGAGTTGGTTGGTGTGCTAACCAAATAAGACTCATCCTATGAACTAAATTCTAGGTCTATATGGATAGCAAGTGTACTCTTGATAGATAGGACATATCTTTTATTGGGTGGCCAAGAAGGAGGTTTTCCACCCCTGGGACTGCCTCTGAACTAGCCTCTTCCTCTACCTAGTGGAAGTCAGGTCATCCTACCCATATGTTTGAATGGAGTAATGAACTTTGGGTGGAATCTAATTTCATGCTCCACTTCCTCCTCCAAGTCTATTTCCATTCCCTTTTATTTTCTTTTTCATTCTCTTTCTCTTTATTTTTCTTTCTCTTTCTCCTTTTCCTTTTTTTTTAATTTTTAAACTTTGGCCAAGTTCATGAGAATAGACTTGTTGATTTTGAGGGAGGTAGTAAGTCGCATCCTCATATATGCTGACCTCATGAATTGTAAATGGCTTGAGATCTCCTTTGATACAATAGATGATCCACCTCTCACAAACTTCATACAATGATGTAGAGAGCATGGAACAATATTGTTCTCATATATCCATGGTTTTCCAAGCAAAGCATTGAAAGATATATCTAAGTCTATAATGTGAAACTTGCCTTCGATCTTCCAATCATCTATCTCCAATGGTAACACTATGGATCCTAAGGCCTGTTGACCTCACTTTTGGAGTGCAGATTCAATCTTCCCATCCTAGACATAGGAGTCTTCAAGACACTAAGACTTCCCTCTTAATAATACACTTCTAACAAATAGGCAAATAATTAACCTAAGATAAAAGACTTAGAAGGGTTAACCATATGATTAGGTTATGCCGTAGGGATTAGGATAATCCACCTGCCCTACAACCCAAATCCAATCGATGTTCACATTCTTAAACCAAATATTAAGTTTAATTCAGACATCAAATTCAAATCCAAATCCAAACCAAAATTCCATAACCAAATGATTGAAGCCCATGATCAAATCCAAATTTGAAACCCTTCCTAAGGCATATGACTTATCCCATGGACTTAGCCAAATCATAATCCAAATCAGTCCAAAATCAATTGATTTTCTCATAATAAATCTATATCTTCAATCATCTTCCTAAATATAAATCAAATCTACATTCAAATGATCAAAACTAAATTAAACTAAATCAAATTAAATCAAAACCCTTCTTAAGCCATATGACCTATCCCATGGACTTAGCCAAATCTTAATCCAAATCATGTCAAACTCAACTGATTTTCTCATAAATTAATCATATTTTCAATCATTTTCACAAATCTAAATGAAATATTTATTTAAATCATCAAAACTAAATCAAACCAAATTAAAATCCAAACATAAGCCACATGACCCAACTCTATGTGCTTACCCAAATTCCTTCATTCCAAAACCCAAATTCAATTGATTTTCTCATGAATCAATCATACCTTCAATCATATTCACAAATATAAATAAAATCTACAATCATCAAGCCTAACCAAAATTAACCCAAGTCAAACCCAACTTAACCCTTTTGACTTGAAATGTTCAAATGAACCAAAACCCATTTGAACCCAAGCTAATTTCAATTGAATTTATATATAAATCCCAAATATATATATAAATTAAACTAAATCAAACTCAACCCAAAATCAAGCCAACTAAACCTAATTGGTTTACTTGACCCAAAAATAGCCAATTTGACCTATTTGAGCCAAGTTTTAATCCTACTCAAATTTGATTGAACCAAGCCCATCAAAACCTCCCATCATGATTGTTGATCACCATAGGTTGGTCAATTGTCATAAATTAGGTCAAACCAAGTCAATCCCTTAAACCATATGAACCAAACTATCCAAATTATAACCTAAGCCAATTGAAACCAATGATTCATACCAAATCAAAATCAATATTTGAATATGACTTGAGCTTCAATTGAGTCAAACCAAACCCAATTATCTCACTTGACCCAAGTTGACCCAAATTGACCTAAAAGACCAAATTGACCTAAAAGGCCAAATCGAGTCAAATCAAAATATAAATCAAATTGATTATAACCAATGGCTCAATTTCATTTCAAACTGATTGTTGAACTTTACCAAAGCCATGATTGGACCAATTGAACGCAATTGACCTACTTAGCCCAAATTTACCTAAAGGTTCAAGTTGGGCTAAATCAAAACCAAATCCAAATTAATTAAAACCTATTCATACAATCATATTTAATTTGTCAACTAAATCCAAACCAATGCCCCACCCAAGACAATTTGGCTAATTTGGTCAAATTGGTCAACTTAACCCATTTGACCCAAATGAATTCAAATGTGCCAAAATCAAATCTAAGACAAACAAAACTAAACTAATTGAACCAAAGCATCTCAAATGATCATATGAACTTGACCCAATTTGGCCAATTGGTAAACTTGATCCAACCTAACCCAATTTGACTTAAATGAGTCAAATTGAGCCAAACCTAACCAAATCAACTCTAATTGACTTGAAATTTGTGCTAACCCTCTTTTGGCTCATTTAAAATCTTTCCATATCAAATCTAATGCCAAATGATCATTATACTATTAAGTCAAGGGCATCACATGAGATAAATCACCCATGTAAGTGGTCATTTCTATTTCTTGGCCACTTTATACTCTTTCAATGGTTCACTTAAGCACCTATGGACCGCCCAACCTCGGGGTGGTTGGGTGCCATGAACCATGGGAGGTGAAATCACCTCCCTCCCATTGGAGCATTTGAAGCCCATAGGACACCCATGATTCCTCTTGGAAGTCACCTCCACACCTTCTCAACCAAGTCAAGCCAACTCACCTCCTCCCCGCCACCCATGACTCGAGATGGTCGGATGGCCACAAACCCATCCCACCATCCGATCAAGATGAAAGGGGGTATACACCCCTCATTTCACTCAAACACACAAAATCATTTCCTTAGATTCCTAGCTACCCAAGATGAGCTAATGCCATTCCCTAAGCACCCAAGCTCATTCTCAAAAATGACTCATCCATCCCAAAACACTACACTCATTTTATCTAACTTCTCCATTTCACCATCAAACTCAAATTAACTTTTACACGCTCCTTCCTAGGCCTCATAGCAAGAATGAATTATCTCCAAGATTTCGAGCACCAAGGTGGACTTCATCAAAGTTGAAGTCCAAATCATCAATTCATGGCCTTCGAGTGAACATCAAGGAATTGATCCAATTGTTTTCAACAAGGCTTCATCTTCACTAGATGAAGCTTCCTATTCAACCAATCTTGAGCTCATGAGGTATGCTTCAAAGCTAATTAGGAAAAATGGGTTGGAGCTTCTTGAAGAAAACCTGCATCTCATGTGATCATGACCATTGGATCCACTCTTATCGATGTGGTGAAGGTGTGGGATCCTTTTGGAGTTGATCTGAGCTCGAGTAAGCTCGGATTAGGTGAGCAATGGTAGATGGACTCCATTTTCTCTCACTCACATCATGTAAGATCACACACCATTCCATGATTGAACGAAAATTAGATTAGATCAATGATTTAATCCTATTAAGTTGTGAGATTAATCATAGCTGTCTGATCTTAGATCGAATAATGGATGAGAAGGCATATCCACCACTGCCACATAGGCACTAAGTCAAGTAAGTTTTAAGAATTCAATCCCGCGATGCCATGTGGAAAGTGCATCGCGCTAGCATGCAACATGGCACCAAAAGGATTAGGCTTTAATTAGGCTTAATTAATCATTTTTAATGGCTAAAAATTATAAAAATCATAAAGAATTATAGTGAAATAAAAATGCAAATAAATACTCATTTTAAAGTTATTTCAAAGGAGAATTAATTAAAATGATCTAAACTAATTTTGAATAGAAATTAAGGTTTAATTAATGTTTAATTACAAAGTTTATTAGCTTAATTACTCTTAATTACTTGAAATTAATCCCAAATTTTGTTAATTTAATGGGATGACTCTACCTCATGATTTTCTTGGGATTTATTTCTCACTTAATTAGAAAAAATTGACTAATTAAACCTTAACTATTCTTTTAAGTTAATTAATGATTAATTAATCCCATGAATAGTAATAAATTGTTAATTAAGTTTATTAATCATTGTTCAAGTAAATGAACTAAGGAATAGGGTTGGGACCCCTTTCCCTAAGTTCATTTCACCCTTTTTAATATGAAATTAATTAATATTTAACTAATTAATTAATTCACTTAATCAAATTTAAATCATAATCACTTCAAACCTTAATTAATTAAATTAGAGGTAGATCTTTAGGTGTTTAATAACCAAAAAGAGTTTAATTAAATTATGGTTAGTCCACATGTGTGAGAAAACCATAAGAGTTATTAATTAAGTCCCTTAATCTAATTAACTATTAATCATGAGCCAATTGCATAAGGCCTCTTTTATTTCCTAGAATCATTGTAAGTTTATTTTCCATACATATCATGTTGGCTCATAATTATTTAGTTAATTACTTTAAGGTGACATAAGAAAGAGTAATTAATTCATCAAAAGGGTTCAACTTAATTAACCCATAAAATCAACTTAATTACATTTCTTAAATTAAATAAAATCACTAATGGGAATGGGTTTAAAACTAAGTGATGATTTCTCTTCTTAAATCAAATCAAATCCAAAACTTAATTAATAAAGAAGTTTGGTTTTAAATAATCTTATTTGATTTATCCTTAAAACTAGTTTGGTTGAATGAATCACATGCTTATATTTGATTGTCCTCTTTCTAATCATGTTAAATTTGTATGTCATTTGGATTCATGCATCCATCTTTTCAAAATCAAGTAAAATAAAATGATTTTCCTTTATGTAAGCTTGCATGTGTTGATTTAATTTAATATATGAGGCTATTATCACTATTAAATCCAAATGTATTTTTAAAAGCTTATAAATGAATAATAATATGTGTTATGATGCTAGTTATAAATACATAAGAAATGCATGTGCTTATAGCTTAAGTGTATGAATGTTGAGTTCTTTTCCTCTATTCATGTGGATTTATATAAGATTGAATGGTAATATATGACATCCGGAACATGAGGTTTTAGCTTGCCCCATGGAGGTCATTTGATTGCCTCACTTCCTTGGTTTAATAATGACACATACCCATTTGATTTCATTCTTATGTATTTCAACATTGAAATTTGGATAGAGCTTTAATTCATATATATATATATATATATAATATATATATATAAATGATTCAATAAAAAAATATATACAATCTTTGCATGATTTTCTTTCCCTCATTTGTGTATACATCCATGTGTGTCCAATAAATGCAAGTATATAGTCAGGATTTAGTTATCCCCAAGGAGGTCTTCTAATTACCTCACTTCCCTAGTTTAACAATGACACATACTTCCCTATGTCTTTGTACATGTATATGTATATGTGATTAGAGAATAAAAATCCCATTTTACATTTAAATTGCATGCATTCATAATTGACTAAGTGGTTGAATTAATTATCCATATGATTTGGAGCTTACTTCCTAGGTTAATGTATATGAATTTACATATTCTTGATGGCAAATGGGTATATAGTCTAAACATCCTGAGAATACAAGTCTTTAGCTAGCTCCAAGGAGGTCATTTGATTACATCACTTCTTTGATTTTACAATGACACCTGCCTATTTAATTTCATTCGTATGTCATTTTTGTATAAGAATTTGGATGAAGTTTTAAATAAATATGTTTAAATAATTCAATCAAATAAAATATAAATTCTAAACATACACATACATTCATCATTTAAGTGTGCTAAAATATGTTGCATGTATATAATACACTTAGATTAAATCATATGCATGTTACATGTGATGGAAAGGAATGATTTAATATATGTCATGTGGTAAATTCAATCAAATTAATCTTAAGATGCCTTTCATTTTGAATAGGATTTATTTAAAGTGAACCTAAACTTAGGATGAATTAAATCATTTAATAAGCCATTAACTAAAGAGAACTAAATCAAATTAATTTACTTTAGAAAGTGACTTAAGGTAGGGTTAATAGAGGGCAATCCTTTTTTCCTCTTTTTATAACACTTAGTTGCTAAGTGTAATCAAATGAAACAAAATAAAACATAAATTAAAATTCTCAAATCAATTAAACTACTTCAAGGGAAATCAACCTTTCATGTTACATTAAATCCTTCTACACTTAGAAAATACATCACTAATGCCTAACAAGACTTACCACATAAGCTTTAATACACACATTAGAATTAAGTCACCACTTCTAGCTCTAAGTTAGGATGGTGTATGATGTGATGTATGTTTTATTTTATGATGAATTATTTTAGATTGGATGTTAGGATGTATGCTTCGTAGACTGGATGATAGGCTAATATTAGCTTAATCATGTTTTTTACAGGGAATTATGCTTAAGGATTGCTTAAAAATAAATGTGAATGCTCTTTTTGTAGGTTGCTTAAATCTGTAAGGAAAATCCAAGTTAGAAAGGGATTACCCATGTATAGGGGTGCTAAGTCCAAATTATAAATACAACTTGAGATTATATGTATATTTAGCTAACCTTTTTTTGCAAGTTAGATTTAATTTTCCCATAAAATGTAATTTTTTAATAGAATTATGATTAGTGGTATGGAGATTAGATGAAAAGGTTTTCTTGTCGGGTGCCCTGTGATGCCTTTAAAGCAAGCACCATCCAAATCAAAGAAAGAACCAAATAAAATGGAGATATGAAGAAAGAAGACCCCATAGCATTTAATACAATTATAATTATTCTTTTATATTCTAGGTTGTATAAGGGTAGATCTCGCTTCCCATCTTTTCTCTCTCTGTGTTGTACCACAAGACCACCGAGCCTTTTCCTCTTTAAGATAGTTTATATAATTGTTTGATGTTATGTTTACATTGTGCATTAGACATGCTTTTCATATTTTCATAAATGGTTGATGCTTTAATGTTTTTGGATATATTAGGCTTCTAGGATAAAAAATAACTTTTCTACCCAACTAATCACTCATAACTAAATTTTAAACAACTCATAACCTCTACTCATAAAGCCTAAGCCATAAATAAGATAATTAATAAGATTTAGCAACCGTTAGTTATACAGTTGTATGTTTCACATCATGCATACATATTCTTTCTCACTTGAACATGAAGGATCTCCATCCTTGCATGATAAAGGAATGGTTGACTTATGTGGGCATCCTTTGTGGTGGAGAACTTCTAGCTGATTTAACCCATAACCTATTTCATCATGCATTTAAGCATAAGAAATCCTAAAGCCTTAATCGAAATGATGTGTATAAAATAAAATAAAATTTGGAAAGATTTTGCATCTATAGATTAAGTCATATGCTCATACCACTTATGCTCTAGTCTCTTAAAGAGTGTGTTCAGGACTTTAGTCACTTTCTAATTAATTAACTACCCTAGCTATCTTGCAATTCAAAAGACCAGACTACAAGTTTTCAAAATAGAAGGAGTTAGCTGGTTGCCACTCTAGGCGGTTATAAGTCCAGAAGTCGGACAATTTATTCTCTCTTGTGAAGGTAAATCCTTATGTCCACATGTCACTTAGATTTAGGTCATGCTATAGCTTGTACTAAAGCTCCATAGATTTAGGATCTGAGGTAGCTATTTAGTTCAGGCTAAGAGTAAAATTCCTCACCTCTTAGGCATTCCCACAACCTTGTGTTGATGGATTATAAGCCATAGTAATCTAAATAAATTTCAACTCAAAACATATAATGTAAAGAGGTAGTTGTGCTTGATCATCCCTAGGAGTAGGTCTTCATCAGTGAAAGTAACTCCTAAGATGTCCTTTGAGTGGCATGACTCCACTTTCATAGCTGTCAACTGAGCCAAGCATATCTCTAGATCAAGTAAGGACTTGATTAGAGATTCCCTTACCTCTTTGGATATGACATGAGTGTTGTATAAGCTTAACTTAGTAGGAAACTTTTGAAGCTAAGCTAGGACATTGTAATCAACTCTGGCTTGGTCCTCCACAAGCATACCTATAGGTGGAGCATCCTATGGAGGGGCTATATGCTAACTAGAACCAATGACTTGCTTACCCTTATCTTAAGGTACCCTAGGAGATAGAACTCTGCCACAGCGTAGGTTGACTTTAGTGACTTCTATGAATGATGAGCTTGTGGAAAGTTCTACTTTCTCATCAGGCAGACCTGCATCTTCTCTTGTGGGATCCTCAGAGTTAGTTGACACATAGTCAATCTCAAGAGGTGAACTTAATTGATTCAGAGAAGGATAGTCCAACTTTGATCATAAAAGAAAGGATCAAAACTACTAGAGCTATTATTTTATTTAGATTTGGTGAGCTTTCAATAGAATAAAATCAAGAGCAGAAGTAGACAATATATAAGAAGAATTAGCTTTCTTCATTAATTTCTTTTGGGTGAAGGTACATGACATAAATCAAGTAAAGTAAACTGAGTAAGGGATTTAGTTCCCTTATCCCTAGATACAATGCTATTACCGGTAGAAGAGGAGCTAGCAGAAGAGGTGGTAGCTGTAACGGTGGAGGAGTACTGGACTGGGGCAATGGTTGTGCTACCAGACTATCCTAGGCAAGTATGGTGAGCTACTGCTATTGTTAGGCCATCACCCTCCCTGAGTTGTCCTTTGCAACTAACAAACCTTCCTTACTATTGGAGATTTGAGCTACTTTAGGCACCTGCAAGAAAAACTACTTGATCTTAGACAAGATCTTCTAAGAGGTTCGGGATAAGGAGATATCCTAACCTTCTTTGGTTTTAAGAGGATCGCAAGTATACCCAAAGATTACTCTAACAGAACTGGATGGTTGTTTTAATAAGTATTCCTTAGGCATAACTATGGCTCTCAACTTGTAGCTGCGCTCATGCTAGTCCTTAAAAGTGATATAATGCTCTCAAATATAGCCTAACATATGGTGGTAGGGGCAATAACTAGGATCATCGCTCTTTCCCACTTCCTCCGGCCTCTTAGGCTCTGGTAACTGAAAGTCAGGTTTCCTTAAGAGATTCTTAAAGATTTTTCTAACTATATCCCTCTTGAATGATTATGGCTTATTCAATCTATAGGCAAGAGTAGGTGAAAACTAGATACCTTGCAATGGATATGAATACTACTACTAGGTAGGCTGCTGAGGTGGTGGAAATAGTCGTTGTGGGGCTGTGGTGGCTGGTATGATGACTTATGTGGTGGAAGAGGAGGTCACAAAGGAGGCTACTAAACTTGTAGTCTCTCATAATTAACTCTAGCTGGTGGCTTTCCTCTGTCCACTAACAGAACTGTCCTTGGCTTCTTCTCAAACACCTTCTGCGGCTTGGGCATAAATGATTTGTCGGGAAAGGGCAACTATTTGGCTTCCTTTTCTAAGCTTGCCGCCTTGTTGATTAAGTACTCAAATATTTTGACGGTGAAACCCTTAAGCATGAAGGTGACCAGACCATGGATATTCTTGAGAAATTTTCAATGGCATGATATTCGAACAGTTGTTGGTTTGCATTTCATGCTTAGGTTGCCCCACTTGACAATGTATTCAACAAGGAACCCGTTGTGTTTCTATTTCTCTATAATAAGGTCGCATACAGTCACCCTTTGCTAAGCTCCAAAAACCTCTTGATGAAAGGTGCTCCAACCAAAGTCTTCACCAAATCATTGGGCGTTTAACGCAAATCAAATGCAACATAACAAACCGCAAATCAAAAAAGGCAAAAGAGGAGTGCGTTGCCACCTGTTGCAACAAATCTCTAAAGTGTGCAATGTTATCGTGGGTTCCCACCGCCATCAAAGATCTTGAAGGATGGTGGCACAAAACCTTAAATAAAATGAAAACTAAATAAAATTTAACCTATAAATAAAATCAAAAAATAAATATAAAATAGAACCTAAACCCTAAACTAAAAAAAAAACTAAACTTAAAATAAAAAAAATAAAATGAACATAAATATAACCCTAAACCCAAACCCTTAACCTAAATCAGAAGTAACTAAATAAATTAAAAAATAAACTATAGCCCTAAAACTTAATAAACCTAAACTTAAACCTAATTCCTAAGAATGGGCAGAACCTTGACGGCAGGAACTTCACAGTCAACTAGGCTCTGTCTAGATCTGGCTATGGAGGTGATGGCAAAGGCGGCAGTTTTTGCAGTGGTGGTGGGGAATCTAGAGGTGATGGTCGATATGGAGGTGGTAGTCGGAGCAGTGGTGGTTATGGAGATGGGAGGAGTGATGTAGGTTACAACCGTGATGGTGGCGGAGGGAGAGATCAGGGATATGATGGTTGATCCCGCTACTCTAGAGGCCAGGGTGGTTCTGATGGGAACTAGATAAACTGAAGAACAACCGATATGATCTATTGCTTATGGAACTATGTATTTGTAGTAGAGACGGTTCTAGTAATCTAGGATTTTTTATTTGTTCTATGCGTGCTCATTTTTGATCTATGTCATCGCTTGTGTCCTAGAAAACTTGCTGTGTTATTAAAAAGAAGAAATGTTGAATTTGAATTTATTCTCTGCTTAAAAAAAACCAAAAACCCAAAACCCAAAACTATAACATAAATCCTAAACCTAAAACCTAAACCCTGAATCATAAACCCTAAAAGACCTAAATCTTAAACCCTAAATCCTAAAACATAAAACAATAACCCTAAACTCTAAACCCTAAAACCTAAACCCCAAACCCTAAACCCTAAAAAGCTAAAAACTTAAACCTAAACAAAATAAAACCTAAAAATAAAATTAAAAAACCTAGACCAAAATAAAATAATAAAATAGAAACATAAAGTAAAATGAAAAATAAACCTAAATATAAATAAAAAATAAACCTAAATAAAAAAATAAAATAAACTAAAATTAAAAAAATCAAATAAATAAACAAAATAAACTTAAACCTACTAGTTTACTTAATTTAAAAGAAAAAAACTCTAAATCCTAAACCCTAAATCCTAAAACCTTAATCTTAAACCCAAAACCTAGAACCTTAAATCCTAAACCCTAAACCCTAAACCCTAAACCTTAACCCTAACCCTAAACCCAAAACCCCAAAAGAATAAATCCTAAACCATAAACCGTAAACCATAAACCTTAAACCCTAAATCCTAAACCCTAAGCCCTAAACTCTAAAACTTAAACATTAAACCCTAAACCCTAAAAAAATAAAAGAAAAAACCCAAACCATAAACCTAAACTTAATAAACTAAACTAAACCCTAAACTAACTAATCTAAAACTAAACCCTAAACCTAAACCTAAACTAAACCCTAATCCTAAAAACCTAAACCCTAAACTCCTAATTAAATAAACCTAAACCCTAACTCTAATCCTAAACTAAACCTAAACCTAAACCCTAAACTAATAAACCTAAAACTAAACTAAAACCCAAAACCCTAAAATGATAAAAACTTAAACTTAAAAAATAAAATAAAAATAAAACTCAACTAAAAAATAAACCTAAACCTAAAAAAAACTAAAATAAAAAACATAAACTAAAATAAATACACCAAACACTAAACCCTAAACCCTAAACTGTAAACCCTAAACCCTAAACCATAAACACTAACCCTAAACGCTAAACCCTAAACCCTAAAAGCAAAAACCATAAATCCTAAACCTTAAAGCCTAAACCCTAAACCCTAAATCCTAAACGCTAACCCTAAACCCTAAACCCTAAAGCCCAAACCCTAAATGTAAACCTAAAGTAACTAAATAAATTAAAAAATAAACTTAAACCCCATAACCTAATAAACGTAAACCTAAACCTAAATGCTAAGAATGGGCATAACCTTGATTACAAGAACATCATCACAACCTGCTCACCTAGATCGTGGTGATAAAGGCGAGGAATTTATCATGGTTGTTGGGGATCTGAAGATGATGGTGGATATGGAGGTGGTGGTCGGAGCCGTGGTGGTTTTGGAGGCAGGAGGAGAGATGGAGGTTACAACTGTGCTGGTGGCCAAGGGAGAATTCAGGGATATCATGATAGATCCCACTACTCGATAGGCTGGGGTGGTTCTATTGGGAACTGAAGAAACTGATGAATGGCCAATCTAATCTGATGCTTATGGAACTGTCTTTATAGTAGAGATGGTTCTAGTTATCTAAGATTTTTGATTTTCTCTATGCGTGCTCATTTTTTACCTATATCATAGCTTGTGTGTTAGAAAACTTGGTGTGTTACTTTTTTGATGAAATTGGAAAGAAGAATTGCTGAATCTGGATTTGTTCTCTATTAATAAAAAAAGAAAACCAAAAACCCTAAATCTTCAACCCTAACCCTAAAAACCTAAACCTTAATCACAAAACCCTAAACCCTAAACCCTAAAAAATCTTAAACCCTAAACCTTAAAAAATCATAAACCCTAAATCCTAAACCTTAAACCTTAAACCCTAACCCTAACCCTAAACCCCAAACACTATACCCCCGACCCTTAACTAACCATAAACCCTAAAAACCTTAAACCCTAAAGACTAAACCGTAAACCTTAAACCCTAAAACCTAAACTAAACCTAAACCTAAGCTAACCCTAAACCCTAAACCTAAATCTAAATAAAACCTAAACTAAACTAACTAAACTAAATACTAAACTCAAAACCTAAACCTAAAGTAAACACTAACACTAAACCTTAAACCCTAACACATAACCCTAAATCCTAAAACTCTAAACCCTAAAACCATAAACCCTAACCCAAAACTCTAAACAATAAAAACATAAACCCTAAAACCTTAAACCCTAAACCCTAAACCTTATACCCTAAACCCTAACCCTAAATGACAAACCCTAAACCTAAACCTAAAGTAACTAAATAAATTTAAAAAATAACTTAAACCCTAAAACCTAATAAACTTAAACCCTAAGAATGGATAGAATCTTAATGATAGGAACACCACAATCAACCACGTTAAATCTAGATCTATCGATGCAAGAGAAGGTGGAGGCGACCTTTATTATCATGGTGATGGGGGATATGGAGGTGCTAGTAGATATGGAGGTGGTGGTCAGAGAAGTGGTGGTTATGGAGGCTAGAGGTGCAATGGAGGTTACAACAGTGGTGGTCATGGAGGCAGAGATCGGGGACATGATGGGGATCTCACTACTCGAGAGCCCGGGGTGGTTCTGATGGGGAACTGGAGAAACTGATGAACGGTAGATCTTATCTGCTACTTATGAAACTATGTCTTTATAGTAGAGATGGTTCTAGTCATCTAGAGTTTTTGATTTTTTCTATGCATGCTCATTTTTTATCTATGTCGATGCTTGTGTCTTTAAAAACATGGAGTGCTACTTAGTTGATGAAATCAAAAAGAATAAATGTTGAATTAAAATTTCTTCTCTGTTAAAAAAAAACTAAAACCTCTAAACCCTAAACTAAAACCTAAACCCTAGATAGAAATCCTAAACCCTAAACCCTAAAGACCATAATACTAAACCCTAAACTAAACTAAACTCAAAACCCTAAACCCTAAACCTAAACCCTAAACCATAAACCCTAAACTAAACCTAAACCCTAAACTAAAACCTAACCCTAAAACCTAAACACTAAACTAAACTAAACCTAATCCTAAACCTTAAACCCAAACCTAAATCCTAAACCTAAACTAAAACTATAAACCCTAAATCCTAAAACCTAAAATTGAAACCTAAACTAAATAAACCTAAAATAAATAAAAAACCTAAACAAAATAAAATAAAATAAAACCTAAACTAAAATAAACCTAAACCTAAACATAAACCTAAAACTAAATAAAAAATAAAAAAGAAAACAAAAACTAAATTAAAATAAAATAAATAAAAACCAAAATTAAACCAAAAAAAATAAAAAGCCTAAATAAAATAAAAAGTAAACTTAAAATAAAAATTAAATAAATGTAAAATAAAATAAAATTAAAACTAAATAAAAACCTAAACCTAAAAAATAAACCTAAAAATGAATAAAAATTAAAACTTAAACCCTAAACTAAAAAAACCTAAACCTAAAATAAAAATAAAATAAATAGAAACCTAAACCAAAATAAACTAAACCTAAACATAAACCTAAACCCTAAACCCTAAACCCTAAACCCTAAACCCTAAACCCTAAACTTTAAACCCTAAACCCTAAAATGAATCCTAAACCATAAACCCTAAACCCTAAACCTACAACCCTAAACATACAACCCTAAGCCCTAAACCCTAAATCCTATACCCTAAACCCTAAAACCATAAATCCTAAACACTAAACAAACCTAAACCCTAAACTTTAACCCTAATCTTAAACCCTAAACCCTAAATAAACTAATAATAAACTCAATGAATGGATAATTAGCCTCAATTGGGATTAGATGATGACTAAGGTAGTAGAGTGCATTTTCATTCCCTTCATATCTAAGGAAGGAGTCATCTAATGTAAATGCAAAGTATTTGACTTGAGATCTAACTAATAGTCATTAATGCTTGATGTCTTAGAAGGCATGCTCACACTTATCATTCCACTTAAACTTGGCATCTTTTTTGACAACCCCTGAGAATGACTGACATATTCTCGATAAGTTGGATATAAAATGTCTTCGATAAGCCAACCACCCTAGCAATGATATGAGTTGAGTTAAACCTTTAAGGGGTGTCATTTCAAATATCGCCTTGATATTATACGAATTAATTTTGATTCCCTGGTGCCTAAAAATAAACTCAAGGAATTTACCTAAAGCTACTCTGAATGCTCACGTCAGGGGGTTCATTTTGAGGTTAAATTATCTTAATTGTTCAAAAACTACTCCCAAGTAAAAGAGATGGTCTTCCTTTTATTTTCCTTTGACCATGAGATCATTGACATAACACTCAAATTGATGATGAATGAGGTTAGTGAAGATTCAAGTTATAACCTTGGTATGTTACTCATTTTAGAAAGGCATGACCTTATAGAAGTAGACTATGATTGGGGTTCTAAATCCTAAAACCTAAACCCCAAACCCTAAATCCTAAACCCTAAAAAGCCAAAAACTTAAACCTAAACTAAATAAAACCTAAAAATAAAATTAAGAAACCTAGACCAAAATAAAATAATGAAATAAAAACATAAAGTAAAATGAAAAAACTAAACTAAATATAAATAAAAAATAAACCCAAATAAAAAAAATAAAATAAACTAAAATTAAAAAAATCAAATAAATAAATAAAATAAACTTAAACCTACTGGTTTACTTAATTTAAAAGAAAAGAACTCTAAATCCTAAACCCTAAACCCTAAAACCTTAATCTTAAACCCAAAACCTACAACCTTAAATCCTAAACCCTAAACCCTAAACCTTAACCCTAACCCTAAACCCAAAACCCCAAAAGAATAAATCCTAAACCATAAACCATAAACCATAAACCTTAAACCCTAAATCCTAAACCCTAAGCCCTAAACTCTAAACCTATAACCTTAAACTAAACTCAAACCCTAGACTTAAAATCAAAAAACCTAAACCTAAACCTAAACTAAAAATCAAACCTAAATTAAACTAACTAAACTAAACTTAAACATAACCCTAAACCTAAAATAAAAGAAAACCAAACCATAAACCTAAATATAATATAAACCTAAACCTAAACCCTAAACCTAAACTTAATCCTTAATTAAAATCCTAAACCCTAAACTAAAATAAACTAAACCCTAAATTTAAAAAAAGAAACTAAACTTAAATTCTAAATAAACCCTAATAAAACCTAAACCTAAACCCTAAAACCCTAAACCAGAAACTAAATAAAACTATAAACTTAAACCAAAACCCTAAAATGATAAAAACTTAAACCTAAAAAATAAAATAAAAATAAAACTCAATAAAAAATAAACCTAAACAAAAAAAACTAAAATAAAAAATAAAAACTAAAATAAATACACCAAACCCTAAACCCTAAACCCTAAACTGTAAACCCTAAACCCTAAACCCTAAACCCTAAACCATAAACCATAACCCTAAACGCTAAACCCTAAACCCTAAAAGCATAAACCCTAAATCCTAAACCTTAAAGCCTAAACCCTAAACCCTAAATCCTAAACGCTAACCCTAAACCTAAACTAAGCCCAAACCTAAATAAACCTAGTAACTAAATAAATTAAAAAATAAACTTAAACCCCATAACCTAATAAACTAAACCTAAACCTAAATGCTAAGAATGGGCATAACCTTGATGATAAGAACATCACTGTCAACCGGGCTCAGCCTAGATCAGGTGGTAGAGACAAAGGCCAGGAGGCATTTATCGCAGTGGTTGTTGGGGATCTGAAGGTGATGGTGGATATGGAGGTGGTGGTCGGAGCAGTGGTGGTTTTGGAGGCAGGAGGAGAGATGGAGGTTACAACTGTGCTGGTGGCGAAGGGAGAATTCAGGGATATCATGATAGATCCCACTACTCGATAGGCCGGGGTGGTTCTATTGGGAACTGAAGAAACTGAATGGCCAAATGCTTATGGAACTGTATAGTAGATGATTCTAGTTATCTAAGATTTTTGATTTGCTCTATGCGTGCTCATTTTTTACCTATATCATCGCTTGTGTGTTAGAAAACTTGGTGTGTTACTTTTTTGATGAAATTGGAAAGAAGAATTGCTGAATTTGAATTTGTTCTCTATTAATAAAAAAAGAAAACCAAAAACCCTAAATCTCAACCAACCAAAAAAACCCAAATTCAAACCTAACCTAAAACCTAAACTAATCAAAACCCTAAACTAAACCTAAAAAAATTTTAAACTAAACTAAAAAAAATCATAAACCTCCAAACTTTAAACTCCTAACCTAAACTAAACACTATACTCCCAACTAACTATAAACCTAAAACTTAAACCTAAAGACTAAACTAAACTAAACCTAAAACCTAAACTAAATTTAAACCTAAGCCCCTAACTAAACTAAACCTAAAAAATCCTAAATACTAAAACCTAAACCTAAACTAATCTTAAACTAAACCCTAAACCTAAAAACCCTAAACTAAAGTTTAAAACTAACCCTAAACCCTAAACCCTAAACCCTAACCCATAACCCTAAATCCTAAAACTCTAAACCCTAAAACCATAAACCCTAAACCATAAACCCTAACCCCAAACTCTAAATAATAAAAACATAAACCCTAAAACCTTAAACCCTAAACCCTAAACCTTATACCCTAAACCCTAGTCCTAAATGACAAACCCTAAACCTAAACCTAAAGTAACCAAATAAATTAAAAAAATAACTTAAACCTTAAAACCTAATAAACTTAAACCCTAAGAATGGATAGAATCTTAATGACAGGAACACCACAATCAACCACATTCAATCTAGATCTATCGATGCAGGAGAAGGTGGAGGCAACCTTTATTATCGTGGTGATGGGGGATATGGAGGTGCTAGTAGATATGGAGGTGGTGGTCAGAGAAGTGGTGGTTATGGAGGCTGAGGTGCAATGGAGGTAACAAAGGTCATGGAGGGAGAGATGAGACATGATGTGGATCTCACTACTGAGAGGTCAGTGGTTCTAGGGAATGGAGAAAGGCGAACGTAGATCTTATGCTCTTATGAAACTATGTCTTTATAGTAGAGATGGTTCTAGACATCTAGAGTTTTTGATTTTCTCTATGCGTGCTCAATTTTTATCTATGTCGACGCTTGTGTCCTTGAAAACTTGGAGTGTTACTTAGTTGATGAAATCGAAAAGAATAAATGTTGAATTAAAATTTCTTCTCTGTTAAAAAAAAACTAAAAACTCTAAACCCTAAACTAAAACCTGAACCCTAGACAGAAATCCTAAACCCTAAACCCTAAACACCATAATCACTAAACCCTAAAACCTAAACCCTAAACCTCAAAACCCTAAACCCTAAATCCTAAACCCTAAACCCTAAACCCTAAACCCTAAACCCTAAACCCTAAACTTAAAACCCTAAACCCTAAACCCTAACCCTAAAACCTAAACACTAAACCTTAAACCCTAAACCCTAATCCCTAAACCCTAAACCCTAAACCTTAAATCCTAAACCCTAAACCCTCAACTAACCATAAACCCTAAACCCTAAAAAGCTAAAATTGAAACCTAAACTAAATAAAACCTAAAAATAAATAAAAAAACCTAAACAAAAATAAAATAAAATAAAAACCTAAACTAAAACCTAAACTAAACCTAAACATAAACCTAAAACTAAAAAAAAGAAAAAAGAAAATAAAAGCTAAATTAAAATAAAATAAATAAAAAATTGAAACTAAACTAAAAAAATAAAAAGCCTAAATAAAATATAAAGTAAACTTAAAATAAAAATTAAATAAATGTAAAATAAAATAAAAATAAAACTAAATAAAAACCCAAACCTAAAAAATAAATCTAAAAATGAATAAAAAATAAAACTTAAACCCTAAACTAAAAAAACCTAAACCTAAAATAAAAATAAAATAAATTGAAACCTAAAATAAAATAAACTAAACCTAAACATAAACCTAAACCCTAAACCCTAAACCCTAAACCCTAAACCCTAAACCATAAACCCTAAAATGAACCCTAAACTATAAACCCTAAACCCTAAACCTACAACCCTAAACATACAACCCTAAGCCCTAAACCCTAAATCCTATACCCTAAACCCTAAAAAACCATAAATCCTAAACACTAAACAAACCTTAAACCCTAAACTTTAACCCTAACCTTAAACCCTAAACCCTAAACCCTAAAACTAAGCAATGTTTCTCAATGAGTGGATAATTAGCCTCAATTAGGGATTAGATGATGACTAAGGTAGTAGAGTGCATTTTCATTCCCTTCATCATTAGCTTGGGGCAAGGAAGCACTAAGGGAGTCATCTAATGTAGCAATGCAAAGTATTTGCAGCTTGCCTAGGATAGGGACTGCTAGAACCAATGGAGTCATCTGGTAATGCTTGATGTCTTAGAAGGCATGCTCACACTTATCATTCCACTTAAACTTGGCATCTTTTTTGACAACCCCTGAGGATGACTGACATATTCTCGATAGGTTGGATATAAAACGTCTTCGATAAGCCAACCACCCTAGGAATGATCTGAGTTGAGTTAAACTTTTAAGGGGTGTCATTTTTAATATTACCTTGATATTATATGAATTAATTTTGATTCCTTTGGTGTCAAAAAATAAACTCAAGGAATTTCCCTGAAGCTACTCTGAATGCACACATGAGGAGGTTCATTTTGAGGTTAAATTATCTTAACGGTTCAAAAATTACTCCCAAGTCAAAGAGATGGTCTTTATTTTATTTTCTTTTGACCATGAGATCATTAACATAACACTCAAATTGATGATGAATGAGTTCAGTGAAGATTCAAGTCATAACTTGCTGGTATGTTGCACTGGCATTTTTAATGCTGAAAGGCATGACCTTATAGAAGTAGACTATGATTGAGGTTCTAAATCTAGATTTTCTTTCATCTTCAGGGGACATCTTTATTTGGTTATGTACATATAAGCTATCCATAGAAGAGAAGACTGCATGAGATGAGGCAATGTCCACCATCAGTTGCAGGATTGGTAGTGGAAATTCATCTTTTGGACATGCCTTATTTAAATCCCTAAAATTGATCCATATGTGAATTTGTCCATTCTTTTTATTAATTGGGATAACACTGGCTAACTAAGTAGAATATTTTTCTTCCTGGATGAAGCCAACATTGATTAGTTTCTTGACATTATAAATGACCTATTATTTTATGTCTAATCATATACATCTAGGAGCTTACTTGACAAGATTAGTAGTAGGCTCTATTACTAGTTTATGGACCCTACGTTAGGAGCCAATCCAGGAATCTCTTCATAACTCCATGCAAAGCATCCTTTAAACTCAGTCAATAGCCTAACTAGATCATTGGTTTCAATGTCATTCAACAAAGAACTGATGTATGTCAAGTGTGGATCTTCTTCAGTTCCAAAGTTGATTTTTGTGAGCTAATCGATGGTTGACTTGATCTCTTCTTTGAACTATGGCAGTGCATCTTTGACTTCAAAATCATTTAGATCATCTAAAACTTCTAAGCATAGCTCCTCATATGAGTTAATATGATTTGAAAATAACCTATCAAATTCCAAATGATTTGTGATGACTTAGCAGCAATCACCATCATCGACTGGACTCACTATACCGAATCCTAGTCCCGATCTTGATTGAGAGCTTTTGAAGTTGTTCTTCCATATTATTTTGAAGTAGTCTGACCTGTGCTTTGTCTAAGTATTTGAGATTAACCTTTACTTTGTTAAATTATGAACACAAGGCAAGTACCAATTAAAAGGTAATTCTATTAAATCTTTATGTGAATCATCCTCAAGTTTTGCATCAACTTCTTGACTTGAGGATGATGCTCCTAGAAAGAACCTATGAGCCTTCACACCAATGGATGACTTTGGGGTTTCCTTAACTACCAAACCCAGGGCTGTTTAAGAGGAAAGTGGGGTTAGAGCTAAGGTTCCCAACTGATGCCTAATTATTTTACATATAGATGTGGATACACTTATGCTTTGCTTTGGAACCCTATCTTCATCATTATTTGGCTCAAGTGTCACCTCCAAGGGAATATACTGTTAAGAAGAGCTGGCTGGTGTGCTAACCACATAAGACTCATCCTATGAAGTAGATTCTAAGTATATATGGATAGCAGGTGTACTCCTGGTAGTTGGGACATATCTTCTATTAGGTGGCCAATAAATAGGTTTTCCACCCTAAGACTACCTCTGAACTAGCCTCTTCCTCTGCCTGGTGGAGGTCAAGTTGTCCTACCCATATGTTCAAATGGAGTAATGAACTGTGGGTGGAATCTAATGTCAAGCTCCACTTCCTCCTCCAAGTTTATTTCCTCTCCCTTTTATTTTCTTTTTCATTTTCTATTTTATATTCTTTTTCTTTTTCTCTTTCTTTTTCTTTTTTTTAATTTATTTTTAAACTTTGGCCAAGTTAGCGAGAATAGATCTCATGAACTATAAATCGCTTGAGCTCTCTTTTGACATAGTAGATAATTTCATCCATAATGAACTTCATACACTAATGTAGAGATGATGGAATTATGTTATTCTCATGTATCCATGTTCTCCCAAGCAAAGCGTTCAAAGATGTATCCGAGTTTATAATGTGAAACTTGGCTTCAGTCTTCCAATCATCTATCTCCAAGAGCAACACTATGGAGCCTAAGGCTTGTTGACCTCCCTTTTTGAGTGCGGATTCAATATTTCCATCTTAGACTTAGGAGTTTTCTAGACACTAAGACTTCCCCAGTCATAAGATACTACTAATAATTATGTAAATACTTAACCTAAGCATAAAGAGTTAGAAGGGTTAACCATTTGATTAGGTTATAGATTAGATAATCCACCCTACCAAAATCCAATCCATGTTCACCTTCTCAGACTAAACCTCAAGTTCAATTCAAACATCAAATTTAAATCTGAATCCAAACCCAAATTCTAAAACCAAATGATTGAAGCCCATGATCAAATCCAAACTTGAAACCTTCCTAAGCCATATGACCTATCCCATGGACTTAGCCAAATCTTAATCCAAAATAAATTGATTTTCTTATAATCAATTTATATCTTCAATCATCTTCTTAAATATAAATCAAATCTACATTTAAATGATCAAAACTAAATCAAACTGAAATAAATTAAATTAAATGCCCTTCCTAAGCCATATGACCTATCCCATGAACTTCACCAAATCTTAATCCAAATCAAGTCAAACTCAATTGAGTTTCTCACAAATCAATCATATTTTTAATCATCTTCACTCATTTAAATTAAATATACATTTAAATCATCAAAACTAAATCAGACCATATCAAAATCCAAACCTAAGCCACATAACTCAACTCCATGGACTTAGCCAAATTCCATCATTCCAAAACCCAAATTCAATTGATTTTCTCATGAATCAATCATACCTTCAATCATATTCACAAATATAAATGAAATCTACAATCATCAAGCTAAACCAAAATTAACCCAAGTCAAACCCAACTTAACCCTTTTGACTTGAAATGTTCAAATGAACCAAAACCCATTTTAACCCAAGCCAATTGTAGTTGAATTTATATACCAATCCTAAATCCATATATAAACTCAACTAAATCAAACTCAACCCAAAATCATGCCAACTAAACTCATCCACTTGACCCAAAGTGGCTTTGACCTATTTGAGCCAAGTTCCTACCCAAATTGGATTGAACGAAGCCCATCAAAACCTTCCATCATGATTGTTGATCACACTTGGTTGATCAATTGTCACAAATTGGGTCAAACTAAGTTAACTTGGTCATTTGACCAAGTCAACCTCTTAACCCATATGAATCCAAACTAGCCAAATTGTAACCTAAGCCAAATCCCTAGAAACTAATGATTCATACCAAATCAAAATCAATATTTGAATATAACTTGTCCTTCAATTGAGTCAAACTAAACCCAGTTAGTCCTCTTGACCCAAGTTGACCTAAATTTTCCTTAAAGACCAAATTGGGTCAAATCAAAATATAAACTAAATTGATTGCAACCAATGGCTCAAGTTCATTCCAAATTGATTATTGATCTTGATGAATGCTATGATTGAATCCAATTGAACCAAATTGACCTACTTAGCCCAAATTGACCTAAAGGTTCAAGTTGGCCTAAATCAAAACCAAATCCAAATTAATTAAACCCAAAGCTCATAATCATCTTCAATTGGTCAACTAAACCAAACCAATACCCAACCCACTAATTTACACTTGGTCACTAATAACTTAATATTCCCAAATGATTTCAAATGAGGCAAAACTAACTCTAAGCCAAACTAAACTAAACCAGTTGAACCTAACATCTCAAATGATCATATAAACTTAACCCTACCCTTGGTTTGACCTAATTTGACCAATTGGTCAACTTGATCCAACCTAACCCAATTTGACTTAAATGAGTCAAATTGAGCCAAACCTAACCAAATCAACTCCAATTGACCCGAAACTTGATCTAACCCACTTTTGGCTCATTTCAAATCTGTCCAAATCAAATCTAATGCTAAATGATCATTCTACCCTTGGGTTAAGGGCATCACATGAGACAAATCACCCACGTAAGTGAACATTTCCATTCCTTGGCCACTTTGTACTATCCCAATGGTCCACCTAAGCACATAGGACACTGCCCAACCTGACCCAAGGGGTGGTTGGGTTTTCCATGACCAATGGGAGGAGAAATCACCTCACCCTCCCCATTGGAGCATTTAAAACCCATATGACACCCTTGATTCCTCTTTGGTAGCCACCTCCACACCTTCAACCAACTAAGCTGAACCAACTCACCTCCTCCTCGCCACCACGAGATGGTTGAATAGCCAAGCCAAGCCCAATGCCACCATCTAATCAAGATGAAGGGGGTATACTCCCACTCATTTCCACTCAAACATACACAAAAATCACTCTTCAGAGCACTAGCTACCAAGATGAGCCACTAAAGCCATTCCCTAAGCTCCCAAGCTCAATCCTCGATAAAAAAATGACATTCTCGTCCGTCCCATAATAGGACACTCCCATTTCTGACCTAACTTCTCCATTTCTCCATCAAACTCAAATTAACTTTGTACGCACCTTCCCTAGGCCTCATCCAGCAAGAACAAATCATCTCCCTAGCTTCCTTAGCATGTGAGGTGGGACTTCAATCAAAGCTGATCTCCAAATCATTAGTCCATGGCCTTTGGAGCGAACATCAAGGAATTGATCCAATTAAGCTCAATAAGGCTTCATCTCCACTAGATGAAGCCTCCTTAATCATTTGAGCCACTGGCCTTGAGTTCCAGCAAGGTATGCTTCCAAAATTGATCCTTAGGAAAAAATGGGTAGGAGCTTTCTAAAGAAAACTTGCATTCATGTTATCTTGAACGTTGGATCCCCTCCAACAAATGTCGTGAAGGTAGGGGATCCTTTTGGAGTTGATCTGAGCTCAGGTTAGCTTAGACCAGGTGAGCAATGGCGGATGGACTCCATTCTCCCTCACTTGAGTGATGTTAGATCACGCATCATCAATTCCAAGTGATCAGAATGGACGATCATGATTAGATCAGCTAGATCGATCTATTTTAATCCTATTAGCTTGTGGGATTAATCATAGCCATCCGATCTTAGATCCAAAGATGGAGGAGAAAGCGTGTCTACCGCTGTCATGTAGGCGCTGAGTCAGATATGTTTTAAGTAGCCAATCCCATGGTACCACGTGGAATACGTGCCACATTAGTGCGCCACATGGCCCTAACAGGATTTGGCCTTAATTAGGCTTAAATAATCATTATTAATGGTTAAAAATTCTAAAAATCAAAGTGAAATAAAAAAATGTAAATAAATACTCATTTTAAAGGTATTCTAGAAGAGAACTAATTAAAAATGATCTTAACTAATTTTGAATAGTAATTAAAGTTTAATTATAAAAGTAATTAGCTAATTACACATAAATTACTTGAGCAATTAATCCCAAATTTTTTGAATTAATTTAATCGGATGACCTCTACCTCCCATGATTTTCTTGGGATTTATTACTCACTTAATTAGAAAAATTGACTAATTAAACCATAACTACTCTTTTAAGTTAATTAATGATTAATTAATCCTATAAATAGTAATAAATTGGTAAATTAAGTTTATTAATCATTGTTCAACAGTAAGTGAACCGAGGAATAAGATTGGAACCCCTTTCCCTAAGTTCATTTCACCCTTTTTTAAAATGAAATTAATTAAATCACTTTGTGAAATTGAAATCATAATCACATCAGACCTTAATTAATTAAATCATGGGGTATATCTTTAGGTGTTTAATAACCTAAAAAAGTTTAATGAAATTATGGTTAGTCCACATGTGTGGAAAAACCTTAAGAGTAATTAATTAAGTCCCTTAATCTTAATAAATATTAATCATGGGCCAAAGGCATTAGGCCCCTTTTATTTCCTAGGATTATTGCAAGTTTATTTTCCATGCATATCATGTTGGCTCATAATTACTTAGTTAGTTACTTTAAGGTGACATAGGTAAGGGTAAATAATTCATCTAATTAAGGGTTCAACTTAATTAACTAATAAAATCAACTTAATTGAATTTCCTTATATTAAATCAAATCACTAATGTGGGAATGGGTTTAAAGCAATAAGTAATGATTTCTCTTCTCCCCTTTAAATCAAATCAAATCCAAAACTTAATTAATAAATAAGCTTTGGTTTTCTTTAAATAATCTTATTTGATTTGATTGTCTTTAAGAACTAGTTTGGTTGAATGAATCACATGCTTATATTTGATTGTCCTCTTTCCAATCATGTTAAATTTGGTATGTCATTTGAATTCATGCATCCATCTTTTCAAAATCAAGTAAAATAAAATGGATTTCCTTTATGTAAGATTGCATGTGTTGATTTAATTTATTATATGCATGGCTATTATCATTATTAAATCCAAATGTATTTTTAAAAAGCTTATAAATGAATAATAATATGTGTTATGATGCTAATTATAAATACATAACAAATGCATGTACTTATAGCTTAAGTGTATGAATGTTGAGTTCTCTTTCCTCTATTCATGTGTTGATTTATATAAGATTGAATGGTAATGGGTATATAGTCTAGATATCCCAGGAACACGAGGTTTAGCTAACCCCAAGGAGGTCATTTGATTACTTCAATTCTCTAGTTTAACAACGACATGTATCCATTTGATTTTGTTCTTATGTATTTCAACATTATAATTTGGATAGAGCTTTACTTCATATATATAAATGATTCAATGAAACAAAATATATAATCTTTGCATGATTTTCTTTCCATCGATTATGTATACATCCATGTGTGTCTAAGAAAAGCAAGTATGTAGTCTAGAAATCCAGGGAATACAAGGCTTTAGTTAGCCCCAAGGAGGTCATTTGATTACCTCACTTCCTTAGTTTAACAATGAAACATATTTGCCAATATCTTTGTACATGTATATGTATTTGCGATTAGTGAATGAAAAAATCCCATTTTACATTAACATTGCATGCATTCATAATTGAATAAGTGGTTGAATTAATTAACCATATGATTTAGAGCTTACTTCCTATGTTCATGTATAAAAATTTACATATGTTTCAATGCAAATGGGTATATAGTCTTTGACATCCTGAGAATACGAGGCTTTAGCTAGCTCCAAAGAGGTCATTTGATTACATCACTTCCTTGATTTAATAAAGGCACATACCTATTTAATTTTCTTCTTATGTCCTTTCTGCATAAGAATTTGGATAAAGTTTTAAATTAATATGTTGAAATAATTCAATCAAACAAAGTATAAATTCTAAACTTACACATATATTCATCATTTAAGAGTGCTAAAATATGTTGCAAGTATAGATACACTTAGGATTAAATCATACGCATGTTGTATGTGATGGAAAGGAATGATTTAATATATGTCATGTGGTAGTTATTAAATTAAATTAATCTTAAGATGCCTTTCATTTTGCATAGGATTATTTAAAGTGATCCTAAACTTAGGATTAATTTAATCATTTAATAATCCATTCACTAAAGAGAACTAAATCAAATTAATATACATTATAAAGTGACTTAAGGTAGGGATGAAAGAGGGCAATCATCTTTTCCTCTCTTTATAACACTTAGTTGCTAAGTGTAATCAAATGAAACATAAGAAAACACAAATTAAAATTCTCAAATCAATTAAATTACATCAAGTGAATTCAACCTTTAATGTTAAATTGAATCCTTCTACACTTAGAAAATACAACACTAATGCATAATAAGACATACCACGCAAGCCTTAATACACACATTAGAATTAAGTCACCACTTCTAGCTCTAAGTTAGGACAGTGTATGATGTGATGCATATTTTGTTTTATGATTTATTATTTTAGATTGGATGTTAGGGTGTATGCTTCATAGACTAGATGATAGGCTGATATTAGCCTAATAATGTTTTCTGTAGGGGATTATGCTTAAGGGATGCTTAAAAATAAATGTGAATGCTCTTTTCGAAGGTTGCTTAAATCCTTAAGCATAATCCAAGTTAGGACAGGTGGGCTTAATTACTCATGTATAGGGTGCTAAGTGAAAATTATAAATACAACTACTAGGGAATATATGTATATTTAGCTAACCTCTAATTTACAGGTGTAGTTAGCTTTACTTTTCCCCCATAAATGTAATTTTTGCTATAGGAATTAGGATTAGTGATATGGGGGATTAGGGCGAGCAATGGCCAAAATGCTTTATCCTGGGGTGCCCTGATGCCTTTGAAGCAAGCACCATCTAATTCAAAGAAGGAACCAAATCATAAATAAAGATACGAAGAAAGAAGACCCCCATAACATTTAATACAATTATAATTATTCTTTCATATTCTAGGTTGTATAAGGGTAGAACTCGGCTACCCATCTTTTCTCTCTTCGGGTTGTACGGCGGTACCTAACCAAACTAGCCTTTTATTATTTTATGATAATTTATATAATTGTTTGATGTTTTGTTTACATTGTGCACTAGGATGACATGTTTTTCATCATTTCTTAAATGATTGATGCTTTAATGTGTGGCTTGGATACGACTAGGCTATTATGATAAAAAATAACATTTCTACCCAACTAATCGCTCATAACTAATTTTTAAACAACTCATAACTTCATCATAAAGCCTAAGACATAAATAAGATAATTAAAAGATTTAGAGACCCTTTAGCTATATGGTTGTATGTTTAACATCATTCATGCATATTCTTTCTCTCTTGAATTTGAAGGATCTCCATCCTTACACAATAAAGGAATGCTTGACTTGTGAGGGCAACCTTTGTGGTGTAGAATACCTTCTTCTAGCTAATCTGACCCATAACCTATTTCATCATGCATTTTGGCATAAGAAATCCTAAAGCCTCTATGAAAATGATCTGTCTAAAGTAAAATAAAATTTGAAAATATTTTGCATCTATAGATTTAGTCATTTTCTCATACCACTCATGTTCTAGTCTCTTAGGGAGTGTGTTTAGTGCTTTAGTCTCTTTCTAATTATATAACTACCCTAGCTATCTTACAATTCATAAGACTGGACTACTTGGTTTTAAAATTGTAGGTGGAGTTAGTTGGCGGCCACTCTAGGCGGTTATAAGTCCAGAAGTCGAACAATTTATTCTTTCTTATGGAGGTAAACCCTGATGTCCATTTGTCGCTTATATTTAGGTCATGATTTAGCTCATAGTAAATCTCCCTAGATTTAGGATCCGAGGTAGCTATTTACTTCGGGCTACAAGCATAAATCCTCACCTCTTGGGCATTTCCACAACCTTGTGTTGGTGGATTATAAGGCTTAGTAATCAAATTAAATTACAACTAAAAACATATAAATTTTCTCAACTTCAAAATTATAAAGCCCAACCATAGTATAGATAGAAATTCTCACTAAGCTTCTTAGTATCATGAGCATTTCCTACTTATTTTATTTGGATTCCAATAATAAGTCTTCTCCTTGAACTTTTTGAATGCATTTTCCAAATACAACTAATCTTTTAATTGTCTAACCTTGAAATCTTTTAAGATGATAATTAACTACTTTAATCATATGTATTCTTAGGAAATTTCATTTCTTAAGATGTAATTAATAATGGAGGCTTGCCTCCATAGGGAACTTAAGAACCTAGTTTAATATAAACCTTAATTTATTCATCCATGTAAAGTGGGAGAAAATCTTTGATACATTTGAAGACTCATCATGCATTAGGAGTCTTTATTATGTGATTAGGTCCATTGTAGTGTGATGGATCTATCTTTTGAGATAGTATATTATACCTCAATGTTGTAGTTGATCATCTCAGAAAGTAGCTCTCTATGATCTGCATGGTGTCCCCAACCCATACATCTAAAAGTAAACACCACAAGGCCTTCTCGCCTTATTTCATTGAATCTTCTCAACATCATCCTTTTTTTTTGGAGTTTGGAGATGTCGATCTTTAAGTAGGAAAGGGTTCTTAGACTCATAATGTTGACTGATACACATGGGTCAACCAAAACTCTGGATAGCCTGTATCTACCAACATCCATTGTAATATAAAGAAACAGTTGTGCTCGATCTTTAGTAGTAAGTCTTCCTCGCTGAATGTAACTTCTAAGATGTCCTCCGAGTGGCATGCCTCCTCTTTATTAGGGGTCAGCTGAGCTAAGCATATCTCTAGATCATGTAAGGCCTTAATTAGAAGTTCCCTTATCTCTTTGGATAAGGCAAGGTCATCGTATATGCTTAAGTTAGCTAGAAACTTTTTGAGGTGAGCTAGGACATTATAATCAACTCTTGCTTGGTCCTCCACAAACATATCCATGGGTGGAGCATCTTATGGAGGGGCTATATGCTCACTAGAACCAATGACTTGATTACCCTTATCTTGAGGTGCTACCCTAGGAGGTAAAACTTTGCCGCTATGTAGGTTGACTTCAGTGACTTCTTGGAATGATGAGCTCATGAAAAGTTCTACCTTCTCATTGGGCATACCTACAGGTTCTCCTATGGGATCCTTAGAGTCAGTTGACTATAACTTAATCTCAAGAGGTGAAACCAATTGATTCAGAGAAGGATAGTCTAACTCTGAATCAGAAAGGAAAGGATCGAAAATATTAAAGCTATTATTTAATTTAGACTCGGAGAGCTTTCAACAACAACAACAACAACAACAACAACAAGCCTTAATCCCACTAGGTAGGGTCGGCTACATGAATCCTTCGTCTCCATTGTCCTATTATGTGTCAAATTCTCATTTAATTCGAGTATACTAAGATCATTTTTTATACATCTTAACCAAATCTTTTAGGTCTACCTCTTACCTTTCTTAACATAAGGAAAATCTAATGCATCTACTCTCCTAATCCATCTGGACGGCCGATGCTTTATGTGGCCAAACCATCTAAGGCGACTCTCCCTAATCTTATCTACCACCGGAGCTACTCCAACTTTTTCCTAACATACTCATTTTGCATTCTATCTCTAAGGGTAAAGCCACTCATCCACCTAAGCATCCTCATCTCTGTAACACTTAACTTAGTCTTATGTTTCTCTTTTATTGGCCAACATTCTGCACCATAAATCATTACAGGTCTTACCACCATCTTATAAAATTTTCCCTTAAGTTTAAGTGAAACTTTTCTATCACATAATAGGCTAGATGCATTCCTCCACTTCAACCATCCAACTTGAATTCTACTAATAATATCTCCATCTATTTCACCATCATTTTGAACAATAGAGCCTAAATATCTGAATCGCTCACTCTTATTAATGACTTGATCACCTAAAGTCACAACACTACCACTAAAACTTCTACAACTAAAATCAATAGGAATCAGCTTTAGAAGTAGACAATATATATGTAGAATCAGCTTTCTTCAATAATTTATTTTTGGATGGAGGTACATGATAGAAATCAAGTAAAGTATGCGGAGTAAGGGATTTGGTGCCTTTATCCACAAATATAATGCTCCTGCTGGTAGAAGAGAAGCTACCAGAAGAGGTGGTAGATGCAATAGTGGAGGGAGTACTGGACTTGGATAGTGGCGCTACTGGACTATCCCAGGCAAGTATGGTAAGCTGTTGCTATTACTGGGCTATGACCTACATGAGTTGTCCTTTGTAATTAGCAAACCTTCCTTGGTGTTGGAGGTTTGAGCTACTTCAGGCATCTGCAAGGAAATCTTCTTGATCTTAGACATGATCTTCTTAGAGGTTCGGGATAGGGAGATATCCTAACCATCTTTGATTTTAAGAGGGTCATAAGTATCCCTAAGGATTAGTGTAAAAGAACTGTATAGTTGTTCTAATAAGTATTATATAGGGATAACTATGGCTCTCAAGTTGTAGCTATGCTCAACCTAGTCCTTAAAAAGGATAAAATCCTCTTAAACATGGCTTAACAAGCGGTGGTAGGGGCAATAGCTACAATCATCATTCTTGCCCACTTCCTCCGATCTCTTAGACTTTAGTAACTGAAAGTCAAGATTTTTTAAGAGATTCTTAAAGATTTTCCTAACTACCTCCCTCTAGAAAGAATATGACTTAATTAATCTATCGACAAAAGTAGGTGGAAAGTAGCTACCTGGTGATGGATATGAATACCGCTGCTAGGTAGGCTTTTGAGGTGGTGGAAATGGTTGTTGTAGTGGTTGCGATGGCTGGTATGATGGTCGAGGTGGTGGAAGAGGAGGTGATAAGGAGGCTATTGAGCTCATAGTTTCTTATATTGAACTCTAGCTACTTCCCCTATCCTAATTGTCTGGCTTCAGACACCTTTTGATAGATGATTTGGTAGGGCAACTTTAGCTTCCTATTATTGGCTAGCCGCCTTGTTGATTAATTTCTTGAATGTTTTGGTGGCAAATCCCTTAAGAATGAAGGCGTCGGGATATTGATATTTTTGAGAAGAATCTCAATGGCATGTTGTTCGGACAGTTGTGGTTCACATTTCATGCTCAGGTTGTGCCACCTGAGAATGTAATCAACAAGGGACTCGTTGAGTTTCTATTTCTATATAGTGAGGTAACCTACAATCACCTTTTGCTGAGCTCCAGCAAACCTCTTGATGAATAGGTGACTTCGAAAAGTCTTCAGAACCATTGGCGGTTATACCAATCAAATGCAACTAAACTAATGAAAATAAAGAGGAGTCGTTACCTAAAATAATGTAAAGTATGCAATGTGTTATCAGGGGTTCCCGCTGCCATCAAAGATCGTGAAGGATGGTGGCACAAAATCCTAAATAAAATAAAAAAAACTAAATAAAAACTTAAACCTAAAAAATAAACCTAAAACAAAAACTTAAACCCTTAACCTAAAATAAACAAAATGAAATAAACATAAACATAAACAAAAATAAACTAAACTAAAATAAAAAAAAACCTAAACCTAAATGCTAAAGTAAATAAAATAAAAATAAACTAAAAATAAATCAAAACCTAAACTAAAAAAAACATAAAATAAAAACCTAAAACCTAAACCAAAAATAAATAAAATAAAAAACCTAACATAAACCTAAAAATAAAAAAATAAAACCTAAACCTAAAATAAAATAATAAACCTAAAAAAAAATAAACATAAAACTAAACCTAGACCTAAAAAATAAATAAAATACAAAAACCTAAACTAAAAAAAAATAAACTAAACTAAATAAAAATAAAAAAAAATTAAACTAAACTAAATTAAATATCAGATAAACTAAATAAACTATTATAATTAATATTTTTTTAAAAAAATAATCTTAAATGCTAAACCCTTACCCCCTAAACCATAAATCCTAAACCCCAAAGATCATAAACTAATCCACCACAAATCCTGAGCCAAACCCTAAAATCCTAAAACTAGCCACTACAAACCTAAACCCTAAAGAGCCTAATCTTAAACATAAATCTAAACTAAAATAAAATAAAATAAAATAAAAATAAAACCTTAAGAAATAAAAACATAAAATAAAAAATAAAAAACCTTAGCATTAAAAAAAAAATTAAAAGAAAAACCAACAAAAAAAAAACTAAAAACCCTAGGCCAAAATAAAATCCTAAAAGCCTAGATCATGAAAGCCATCCAGGCAAAGGCCACTGAGCCACTAAAACACTGACACAAAATAAATTAAACTAAAATAAATAAACTAACCAAAGCTAAACATGAGCTGAACCTACTATAAAATAAAATAAACTAAATTAAAAAACCTAAACTCAAAATAAACCTAAAAAAAAATAAATAAAATAGCAAAAAAAAATAAAATAAAAACTTAAACTAGAAAAAATAAAATGTAAAAAATAAAATAAAAATAAAACTAAATAAATAAACCTAAACAAATGGACTGGACATAAACTAATATAAGTAAAAAAAATAAATAAACTAAAGATAAATAAAATAATAAATAAACATAAATAAAAATAAAATAAAGTAAATAAAATAAATAAAAACTAAATAAACTAAAAATGGGTTTGCTTAATTTATCAAAAAAACAACTAAAATAAAATACCACAAAATAAACTAAAATAAACACTGAGTTTAGTTAAGTTAAAATAAACCTAAACTAAACAAACCTAAACTTAACTAACCCTAAATAAAAAAAATAAAATCTGACCAAAACCAGTCAAACCACCCACCACTACCCTAGGCCATATCTAAAATTAAACCACTAAACCTAAATCTAAAACCCCAAAAAAATCTTAAATCTTGGTGCCTCCCCAGAACCAGAAAACTAGGCCTAAAAGGCCACTAAAACTGAGCCACAGGCCAAAATCCTAAAGACTGACACAGGCCCCAGAAGGCCCAGGCAAACCAGCTGAAAAATGGCTGAAGCTGGGCCACTGAAACTGATCAGGCCACTCCCTGAGCGTTATCATAAGCTTGAGGCCTGAGGTTAAGGTAATAAGATAAAAGATAAGATAAAGATGAGCAGGCTTAAATGAGCCTAGAGACCACTGACCTGACTGGGCCCAAGATCCTGGGCCACTAGGCCAGGGACAAGGCCCCGCTCAGGGCACTGGGCACTGGGCCCTGAGAGTCTTGGGTTTTGGGCCAGGCCTGGGCCACAGTCATGAGCCACTGGGCTGCCACTACCTGGAGATCTGGAGTCCTGAGCCACTGGGACCTGGGCCCCCAGACCCCACCACAGGCCCTAGGCTTGGGCCACTGAGCCCTAGGCCCAGACTGGACCTGGGCCTCAGACCAAGCCTGAGCCCAAACCAGGCCCAGGCTCAAGCCACAAAATCCAAACATGGCTGAACCACTGCCCTGAGCTCAGTGCCCTGATCCAAGCCCTAGTCAGGCCAACTGAGCATTAGGTTGTAAAAACCAAGGTTATGATTTAAAATATAAAAACAATTCATAAAAATCATAAACTAGACCTAAACTAAAGAAAACTAAACTATTATAAATAAACATAAATAAATAAATAATATAAAAATAATAAATAAAATAAAAATAAAATGGTAAAAGAACTAAACCCATGGGTTTGCTTTATTTTAAATAAAAAATTATTAAAACCTAAAAATATAAAATATAAACTTTTGGTTTGGTTAATTTAAAATAAACTAAACTAAATAGACAAACCTAAAAATCTACCCTAAAACCACTGCCCAAAATCATGGCAGAACCTATGCATACCCTCACCAAAACACCAAAATACAACCCTAAATCTGGACATACCTAGCACAGACAGATGTAAAATTGGCAAATAAACCAAACTAAATCTTTCTTAAACCACTAAATGACCCAAACCCAAAATCATAAAGCCCTAATTAACTAAAACAAACCACTAACCCACAGAAGCACTAAACCCTAAATAAACTAAAAAGCCATAAATACAAATACCATCATAAACTAAACAAAATAAGATCTCTAAAGGCAGGAAACTGACCTAAATAAAATCATTAGCCTAAAACCTAAAGTTAATTTAAAATTAAAATAAAAAAGGCGGATAAGAATAACTAAACTAGCAAAACATAAAAAAATAAAACTAAAACAAAATCCAAAATAAAATAGAGTAAACTAAATAAAATAAAATAAATAAAATGAAAATAAAGCTAAAACAAAAGAATAAATCAGATAATAGAATAAAACTAAAATGAGCTAAACTCTTGATATACTTAATTTTTTTTTTAAAGAAACCTAAACTATTCCAGCTCTAAAATGACCTAAGTGACACTGTGTATATCTTTAAGCTTGACGCAGGCTTGACCTGAGCCTGGCTGATAGACCACTAAGATCCTTGACAGGCAGCAAATAGTATGGGCCACTGGGCCTGGGCCACTGAGCCCTAAAAGGCCATAAAGACCCAGGAGCCCTAGGCACTGATCCTGGATCTGGGCCACTGGGGTGGGCCCTGGGCCACTGAGGCCCACAGTCGACCTAGCACAGGCAGGCCCTGGGCCACTGATGGACCTAGGCCACAGACCAGAGCCACTGATCTAAAACCCAGGCCCTGGGCACTGAGCTCCTAGGCCACTAAAGTAATCAGATAAGATATAGATAAAATTTAATCTAAATACATAAACCTAAACTGACTAAAATTTAAAATAAGATAAATCTAAAATAAATAAATAAATAAATAAAATTAAAAATAAACCTTATTGATAAAAAAAAACTATAAAATAAATAAAATTAAACCAAATTAATAAATAAACTTAAACATCTTGGGTTGCTTATATATTAGAAAACCATAAACCACGATCCAAATCAAATACTAAACTCTAAAACTAAATACTAACACTAAGCCAAAACCTAAACCATAAAACTAAATCTAACAAACCCTAAAAACTGAAGCACAAAACAAAACTGAGCCAAACCAATAAAATAAAAATGAATACATAAAATATAAAATAAAAATAAAATTAATCTAAAAATAAACATAAACCTAAACCTAACCTAAAAATTAAAATAAAATAAATAAATCTAAAATAAATAAAATAAACTAAATAAAAATTAAAAATAAACCTTGTAATAAAATAAACTAGATTAAATAAATAAAAAACTAATAAATAATTTAGGCATCTTGGGTTCTGGGTTTTTATGAAAAAACATATAGAACTGACTAAGGCCTAGGCCACTGAGCCAACAAACCACCTGCAGGTGAGCACTGACATTAGATCCTGGATCTGAGCCGGGGCGGCAGATCTGATGGGCTAACAGGCCACTGAGCTAGCCAGGCCCACTAAGATCCCAGATGGTGGTGGGCCCCTGATCCACTGGGCCCTAAGCCAAAACCACTGAGGCTGAGCCTGGGCACTGGGCCCCTGAGCACTGACACAGGCACAACCTGGGCCACAGGCCCTGAGCCCAAGGCTTAGAGCTTGATCACAAAAGCAAAAAAAAAATTAAAACTTAACTAAAATTATGCTAAAATCTAAAACTAGCACAAAAGGATTAAATAAAAATAAAACTAAAATAAGTAAACTGAGATTAAATAAAGTATATAGAAATAAATAATTAATAAGCTTAAAATGAGAAAATAAAAATAAAATAAAGCAAATAAATAAAAAAAATAAACTAATTAAGCTAAACATAATGGTTACTTATTTTCAAAGAAACTAAACTTAAAATCACATCTAAACCCCAGAATACAAAACATTAAATCCTAAACCTTAAAAACTTAAAAAGTTAAAATTTTAAATTAAAATAAAAAACTCAACAAAAAATAACCTAAACCTAAACTAAAATCTAAAAAGAAAACTAAAATAAAAAACCTAAACTAAAATAAGTAAACCTAAAATAAATAAACTAAACTAAATAAAAATGAAAAATAAAGCTAAACAAAAAATAAAAAAAATGATTAAATAATAAAATGACTAAACTTGTTTGGTTAGGCAAAAGAAAACCTACAGATTTAGACCCTACCTGATCATTGACACTGAGCCACTGGGCCAAAAGGCCACTGACTGACAGCTAGCCCAACCAGGCCCAAAAGAACCACAAGGCACTGTATGCATGGGCCAGGCATAGCCTGGGCTGAGGCCCTGGGCCCTAGGCCATGGGCCAGGTGAATACAAAGACCAAGAGAGGCTAGGCCCAGATCCTGGAGTCCTGGGCCCTGAAGGCCCACAGGCCACAGAACACTGAGGCGGGAGCACAGGCATGAGTGTGAGCCCTGACAGAGGCCCTGAATAAAAAGACCATGGGCTAGGCCTGAGCCACTGAGCCACAAATATGAGGAAAAAGACACAAAATGGAGCATAAAATGAAGATAAAATGGGAAATCAATAAATAGGCAAAAGCTGAGGCCCAAAGATAATAAAGATAAAATAAAATAAGGCTAGATTAAAATTAGAAAATGATAAAATAAGATTAAAGATAAATAAAAGTGTCAAGAGTAGGCTAAATAAAAAACATCTTGGGTTTGCTTGGTTTTTTTTATGTAAAGAAACCATGATCCTAAATCCAAATCTGAGAGGCTCTAGGCCCTGAGCCTATCAACCACAAAGTGACCTGCAGTGAGCTGCAGCATTGTCTTAGTCCTAGGCCAAGGCCTTGAGCCCCCAGCCCAAGATCACAGGGTGAGCCACAAGCCATGAGCCACAACCCAGGCACTAGCCCCAGGCTAAGATCTAAATGATAGGCCTGATCCAAGGCCACTAGGCCAGACTCTATAATAAAGGCCTGGGCCTGACTGAGGCCACATAAAACTTAAAGAGCTTGATCCAAAATAAAGATAAAACAAACTTAAAAAATGTAACAAGATCTAAACATGAGCACAAGTGGGATTAAAGATAAAGGACACTAGATAAGATGAGTGATAAATGAACTATATTAAAGTAAAAATATTAATAGGCTTAAATAAAGATTAAAGAAAAATAAATTAACCTGAAATCTTGCATGGTATTTTCAGGCAAACCTAGATCACTGCGTCTGGCACTGAGCCCACTGAGCCATGAGCCAACCACAAGGCCTGGGCCTGGCATGGCCTAGCTCTGGGCCATTGGGCCTGACAAGGCCTGAGCCAGACCATAAGCCCTGGCCCAAAGACTGGCTGGGACACAGGCCTAGATGAGCCACTGGATCTGGGAGGCCACAGGCCAGGCCTGGGCCCCAGGCCAGGCTGGAGGCCACTGGGCCAGATCTGAGTCACTTAGCCCCCAGGCCAGCAGATCTACAGGCCTGAGGAAAACTAGACTGGCTGGGCCATGGAGCCTGAGCCACAGGCTCTAAGACCCTGACAGAAAGATGGGCTAAACTGATCTGGGCCACTGAGCACAAAAGCTTAAACCTAGGCTAAAAGAAATAAGATAAATAGATGTAAAAATAAGCTGAGCTGTGAAGATAAAGTAGATAAGACCTAAAAGATAGGCTAAAATAGATAAAGATAAAGGTTGCCTAAATAAAATAAAATAATGGATTAATATAAATCTGAGCTTATGGGTTTGTTTTTTTTAGAAAGACCCTACCACTGATCCTGACTACCTAAATGACACAGCCTATAATCTTGAGCCTCTCCCAAACCTAACAGAGCCCTAGATCCCAGGCCCTAGCCCACTAAACCTAAAGCTAAACCAGATACTGAGCCTAATAGCCACACTAGGCTCTAAGGCTAAAACTAGAGCCACTAAGCCATGGACCCCAGAAGGACCCACCCTGATCCATGATCACTAAAAACAAGCTAAGCTGAGGCTAAATAAACCTAAAATAAATATAAATTTAAACTAAATAAAATAAAGATAAAATAAAAAAACTCATAAAAAACTGAGCTGTTACTGATAGATAAAGTAAAGCTTAATCATGACCTGGGTTTTCTTGATTTAAAATTAAATTAAAGCAAAGAACTTTCATAATCATAGCCACTGAGCTACTGACCAAATCTTAAAACACTAGATCAAGGCCACAGGCCATCCCTGGGACCCAAAAATAAATACTAAACCCTAACACTGACACCTAAACAAACCTGATAGGCCAAAAAACCTAAAAAAAAGAAATGACTTAAAAAATAAATTTAAAATAAAATAAAACCTAAACTTAATAAAATAAATAAAATGAAACTAAACTTAAACTAACCTAAAAATAAATAAAATAAAAATAAATCTAAAAATAAATAAATAAAAACTTACTTTTAAAAAAAATAAAATTAAACTGGATCAAATAAAACTAAATAAATTAAAATAAAATGAACTATACAAGTAAAACTGATCCCAAAACTTAAAAATAAATAAATAAAAAAACTAAAATAAACCTAGGCTAAATAAATATAATGACTACATGGACTAAAGATAAACATACTAGTCTAAATACTGAGCTACTAAGCCAAAATAAGATAAAGATAAGATAAACTAAATCTTAAATATAATGACTGAGCCTAGATCCTGAACGATTAGGCCCCAGGAGATCTAGATCTGGGCCACTGAAATGAACTAGGCATGAGCCATGAAAACCTGAGCCACTAGGCTCTAGATCTGGGCTGCTATGACTGAGAGGCCCTAGGCCCCAGATCATGAGGAGCTAAAGGCATGACTCACAGGCTGGGCCTGAGCCATGAGGCTGGGTTCTAAGGCTGGCCATGCCTGCTGCAGCCCTGGGCTACTGAGCCACTGAGTACTGCTGGGCCCAGAACCCTGAGCCCTGGGCCCCAGGCCCTGAGCCCCAACCAAGACCATGAGATCAGAGCTGCTGAGCCAGCCCAGGCCAGGCCACTGGGCCTGGGCCACTGACCACTGGGCTCAGGCCTGAGCGTGACACCTGGGCACTGGAATCAGGTTGAATAGATCTTGGATGAATGAGGCCCTAAGATCTAAAGAGCTGAGCACACAAGACCTGGACAAAAGATAAGATAAAGATAAGCTCAGTTAAAGATAAACTAGGCTAAAGAAAGATTAAGATATAAATACTAAATTTAGATAAAATAAAGGTTTAACTAAATAAAATGATAAAGATAAATAAAATTAAAATAGTGACTAAATTCTGAGCACCAGTTTGTAGGTTTTTTTGGGAAAGAATGACCACTAATCGTTACTAGCCATGAGCCACAAGTGACCTGACTGATGGTTGAAACCAGGCCCTAGGCTCTAAACCCCAGGCCAAGATGAGCCAGACCCAAGCCACAAGCCCTGAGCATGATCCAAACTCTAAATGACTAAATAAGGCACAAAAATAAAATTAATAATAAATTTAGGCACAATAAAATAATAAAATAAGATAAAATAAAACCTAGAGCTGAACTGACCTAACTTAGGCAATAAATAATTAAAACTAAATACATAAACTCTGATTTTTCTTGATTTAAAGAAAATTAAAATTAAAACAAAGAAAAGATCTAAACCACTAAAAAACTGAGCCTTAACTAAAACCTAAAGGACCCGGCTATAAACTGCCCCAACCTGACCTAAATGAGCTAAACACTGATCCTGAGGCCAAACCCCAGAGCCCAAGACCATGGCACAAAAGGCTTAAACTAAATAAAACAAGATAAGATAAAAACCTAAAAAATAAGATAAAATAAAAAATAAATAAAATAAACCAAACTAAAAATAAATAAATAAAATATAAAATAATAAATAAAATAATAAATAAAAATAAAAAACTAAATAAAAAACCTAAAAATAAAATCTAAATCAAATAAAAACTAAATAAAATAAAAATAAAATGACACAAAATACAATAAAAAACCAAATCTAAAATAAACAAATAAATAAAAGAAAATAAAACTAACTAAAATAAAAAAAACTAAACTAAATAAAAAATAAATAAATAAACACAAACTGACTAAAATAAATAATACTTAAACTAAAAAACTAAAATGGATTAAACCTAAAAAATAAAATAAAATAAATATAAATAAACTAAACTAAACTAGAGAATAAAACCTGAGATAAATCTGAAATAAAAACTGCGTTAAACTAAAAGATAAAATAAAACTAAATAAAATAAAAACACAAACTGATAATAAAATAAACACTAAAATAAAATAAAATAAACTATAAAGGTAAACATAAATCTGGCAGACACAAAAAATAACTAAAGATAAATATAAACTAAAATAATTAAAAAATAAAATATAAAATAAACATACTGGGGTTTGCTTGTTTTTTTAAAAACTCTAAACCTTAGGCCCAGATCCTAAATCCTAAGAGCTCAACCCTAATTACCTGAGCACTGAGCCACTAGCCTGACCCTAGGCACGCGTTCTTAGGCAGACACATGATCACCCATAGGCACTTTGACCATAAAAACCTGGACTAGAGCCATAAAAGACTAGGCCACTGAGCTAACCCTGGGCTCTGGACCACAAGGTAGCTGAATAAAGGCCACTAAACTTCTAACTGAGCCACTGAAGACTGGGCCTGCTTAAATAGAAAAGAACAAAACTAATAATAATAATAAAATAAATAATAAACTAATGGCCAATAATAAAGACTAATCTTGAGAATACTAAAATAAATAATAATAAAAGTAATGATGATCAAAATTAAAGACTAATAAGAAATAACTAAAGATAAATATAGTAATTAAACTAAATAAGTATAAAAATAAAACCACAATAAATAAATAATCTAACTAATAAAATAATATTATAATAAAACTATTAATAATAAAATACTAGGAATAAAATAAACCCGATTATAGATAATAATACTAAAACTAAAATACAAAAAAAACAAAACCGAAATAATACTAAACTAAATTGGACCATAAACTGTAAAATAGAAACTAATAATAACTAATAAAAATAAAATTAATAAAATAAATTAATAAAACCCAGACTAAAATAAAATACAAACTAATTAATAAATAATGATTAAATAAAACCAAAAAAACTATTAAACCAGGAAACTAAAATAAAATAAAAAAGAAATTAAAACAAAGCCAAAACATTAAACCATAATAAATAAACCCAATAAAATAAACATAAAGAAACTCAGAAAACTAATAACTAAAATAATAATAATAATGGTAACTGCTTTAAACACAAAATACTAAAATATCTGAGATAAAAAATGACATAATAAACTAAAACTTAATAACTAAATTATATAATAAACTAAAATCCAGGTTTTAAAGAACCACTAACCACTAGCCACAGGGATTACTAGGCACAAAGACAAAGGCACAACCTGAGCCAAACTGAGCCACAGGCCAGACCACAACCACAAAGCCACTACTAGGCCACTGGCAAGTAAACCCAAAACTAAAATTAAATATAACTTAAATAAAATAACTAAAAACAAACTAGATTAAAAATAAACTTAAACTGGCTATGGATATAGTAAATTTAAAATAAAAATAATAACACAAAATATAATAAAAATAAACATAATAATAATAAATTACACAAATAAAATAAAATAAAATCTAAACTTGGACTTAAAAATAAAAAAATAAATAAAATAAAACACAAGCTAAACTAAAAAACAATAACTTAAAATAAAAAATAATAAATAAATAAAATAAACTAATAAACTAAAATAAATTAAAATAAACCAACTTACCAAAATAAACACCTAAACTAGATCTAAATAAAAATAAAATAAACTAAAATAAACCTAATCTAAAACAAAAAAAAATAAAAACATAAAAATGAACCTAAAATAAAACTATAACACAAAATCTTAAAATAAAAATAAAACTAAACCTAAAAATAAAATAAAATAAAACTCAATAAATAAACTTAAACTAAACCTAAACTAAAAATAAACAAAATAAAAGCACATTAAAATAAAATTAACTTTAAATAAATAAACTAAAGTAAATAGAAAAATAAACCTATAAAATAAAAATTAAATAAACTAAAATAAATAAAAAAATAAACTAAATATAAAAATAAACTAACATATCGGTTTTAATTTAAAAAAAAAAACTTATAGCTAAAATCCTAAATACTAGCTCAGCAAACCACAAACCTGAAATACAAGATCTAAATAAATAAAATGCATGATTAAGCCTGACCACTGGACCTAGCACAATGACTGAGCCACAGGCCCCAGAGCTACTGGGATTGATTTTTAAAGACTCTGAGCTCAAGCTCCATGGCTGACACATAGATCTTACATCACTGAGCCACCACTGATGCTGGAGCCTGAGCCTCATCCACTGATCCTGGCACTGAGCATATAAAGCCAGATCTGATAGGCCATGACCACTGAGCCTAAAAATATAAAATATAAATGCCCTGACACAGACACTGATTCGGCCCTGGGCCACTGAGCCACACAAACCACACCTATGATCTAATAAGGCTTAAAAAATAAAATTAAAACTGAAAAATAAAATAATAATAAAATAAAATAAAACCTAAAATCTAAATCTAAAATATAATATAATAGAATAAAATCAAATCTAAAATAAAGGAAATAAAAACCAATAAACTAAAATAAAATAAACCTAAATAAAATAAAACCCAGACATAAAATGATTAAAATAAACCAAAATAATAACTAAATAAAAAACCTACTAAAATGTAAAAATAGACAAAATAAATAAAAAAAATAAAATAAACAAACTTAAAAAACTGAACTTTATATAAACAAAATAAAATAAACTGGACTGAACAAAATAAATAAAACTAAACTAAAATGAAAATATTAAACCAAATAAAAATAAATAAAATATAAAATAAACTAAAACTAAAGAGACAACTAAAATAAACTTGAATAAAATAAACACTGAGCTAAAGATAAAATAAAACCTAAAAATCTAAAGATAAAATATAAACTTAAATCAAAGAAATAAAATAAAAATAAGCTTAAAAATATAAACTAAACTAAACTAAAAGAAATAAACTGATAAAAACATAGAGAATAAACGGATTAAAGAAAAATATTTAAATTAAAGATAAATAAACTAAAGATCTAAGTAAATGATATAAATAAAATAAAATAAACCTAAACTCTTGGTTTGCTTTTAATACAAGCCACTAGGCCCTGAGGCAACTAGCCCATAATCCAAGGCCCAAACTACTGGATTATAAAGACCAACCTGAGCTACCACTGAGCTATGACACTGAGCCTCAGCCCCAGATCTTAGGCTGGAGCCACAGGCCATTTGAGCCACAGGCCTAGGCCACTGGGCCACTGGACCCTGGGCCTGGGCTCTAAGCCAAGAGAACCACTGACCACTGGGACCCTGGAGCTACAAGACTGGATATGAGCCACTGGGCTAAAATGACTGACTGGGCAGATACTGAGCCAGGCATTAAGCCAGACCCTGGGCCTGATACCCTAGCCTGGGCCAAAAAGGCCACAAACTGATAAGAAACACTGATGACCCTGTATTGTGAGGCACTGGATAGGCCACAGGCTAGCCCTGGTAAAAAGATAACTAAATAAAAGAATATACAATAACTGAGTCTGAAATAAAAAAAATAAATAAAATAAAATAAATAAAACCTAAAACTAAACCTAGAATAATAAACCTAAAATAAATAAAATAAAACTTAAAATAAAATAAAATAAAATAAAAACTAAAATAAAAAAGCCTACAAAAAATAAACCTAAAATAAAACTTAAAATAAAAAATAAACCTAAAAATAAAACTAAATTAAAAAACAAAATAAACTTAAAATAAAATAAAATAAAATAAAATAAATAAACAAAATAATAAATAAAACTTAAATAAAACTAAAATGACTTAACTAAATAAATAAAATAAAATAAACTAAAATAAACCAAAACATAAAGTAAAATAATAAAATAAAATAAATAAATAAAATCTAAAATAAACTAAAATATAAAAAAAATAAAACCTAAACTAAATAAAATAAAAAAAAAACCTAAAATAAAATAAAAAATACTTAAAAACTAAAAACTTAAAATAAAAAAATTAAAATAAATAAACTAATAAATAAACTAAACTAAATAAAATAAAATAAATTAAAATAAAAATATTAAACTAAAATAAATGAATATTAAATAATCAACTTTACTTAAATAAATTTAAAAATAACCACAACTAAAACCTACACAAAACCATCCACTGATACAAATTATCTAAAAGACCACAAATCATAAAAACCCTAAAAAATCCAAAACAACACAACCTAAACACAACCCTAAACCCCAAAACTAGCTAAACACAAAATAAATAAATTAAAAATAAAACTAAACCTAAAACCAAATAAAAGCTAATCTTAAACCAAGAATGGGTAAACCTTGATGGCGGGAACATCAGTCCAGGGCAATAGATCATGGTGGAGGTGAAGGTGGAGGCCGCGTAATAGGGGACATGGAAGTCTTGGTGGATATTGAGGTGTGGTGGGCCAATGGTGGTTATGGAGGTGGGAGGAGTAAAGGTTACAGTGTGGTGGAGAAGATAAGATATGATGGTTGATTCTACTAAAATGATGGAATTAAAATAAAGCAGATTAAACTTATGGTATTGTGTCTTTCTGATAAGATGATTCTAATTATCTAGAGTTTTATTTTCTCATGCTCAATCGTTGTCACTTGTGTCTTAGAAAAATGTTACTTGGTTGATGAAAGAAGAAATGTTGGGAATTTGTTTCTATTAAAAAATAACCAAAAATGTCAAACTCTAACTAAACTTGAACCTAAAATAAAACCTAACACTTAAATAAAAATAAAATAAACCTAAATCTACATTAAAATAAAATAAACTAAATAAATAAAACCTAAACATAAAATAAACTAAACCTAAAACAAACTAGGCTAAAATAAATAATAAAACCTAAAAACTAAACATAAATAAAAATAAAACCTAAAAAGCGTTATAATAAAACAAATACTAAAAAATAATAAAAACTAACTATAAATAAATAAAAAAAACAAAATAAAAAAAATAAAATAAATAACTTAAAAATAACATAAACCTAACTAAACCTAAAAAATAATCTAAAGATAAAATAAAACTAAACTAATTAAAATAAAAAATTACTAAAATAAAAATAAAATATAAATAATAATAAACTAAATACTAAACTATTTAAAATTAAACCCTGATCCACTAAATCTAAAATAACCTGAGCCACTAAAACCTGAACCAAAAATAAATAAATAATAAAAACCTAATAAACCTGACCTAAAATCTGAACCATAAACTAAAACTAAAATAATAAAACACTGAACCTAAAAAACTGAAGCACAGAACTAAAACCTAATAAAACCTAAATAAAGTAAAAATAAATTAAAAAATAAATCTAAAACTTAAAACTTAATAAAACTAAATAACCACTAAGAATACCTTGATGTAGAACCCATCAGGCTGATCTGAAGATTAGATGAAGGTGGAGGCGAATTATCGTAGTGGTGGTGATCTAGAGGACTGGGGGATATGGAGTGGTGAGGAGCAATGGTGGTTATGGGCAGGAGTAATGAAGTTACAATGGTGGCGGAATGAGATTAGGGATATGATGGTGGATCCGTTACTCGAGATGGTGGTTACTAAACTAAATTGAAGAATGGAGATCGATCTATAGGGATATATTTATAGTAGAGCAGTTCTAGTTATCTGGGTTATTGAGCTCTATGAGTTCTCATTTTTTATATGTCATAAAGTCTTAGAAAACTTGGTGTGTTATTGGTTGATGAAATAAAAGAGAAATGTTGAATCTAAATTTTTCTTAAAAAGCAAAATAAAACCTAAACTAAAACTTGAAACTAGCTAAATCTAGAAAACCAACTGACCAACTAAATGAACTGATGCTTCCTCTAAATGTTTAAACTAAATCATATAAACCTACTACACTTAACCTGACCCTCAATTCTAAAAACTAAACTGAGCCACTAAACCTCCTGAGCCTCCACAACCACAATAACCACTAAAAAAAAACTACCCTAAGCCTACAAAAACCAAAACTAAAAACCACCCACAAAAATTAAACTAATAAATATTAAAAACTAAACCATAACTATAAACTAGTGTTAGAATGGGAAAAACCTTACTGACAGAACATCACCATAATACTAGATAATGGATAATGTAAAGGTAAAATTATCTTAGTGGTGGTGGGATAGTGTTTGTGGATATGGAGGTGGTGGTTGGGCGATGTAATGGAGGTGGGAAAATGAGGTCATAGTGGTGGATCAAAAATACTCGAGATAGAGTAGTTTGAGAGAAACTAAAACTGATCGATCGATAAATGGAACTATCTCTTTATAATATACATGATTCTAATTATCTTGGGTTTTAATTTACCATAATGCTCATTTTTATATGTCATCTATAGAAAACATGGTGTGTTACTTGGTTGATGAAATCAAAATAGAAATGTTGAATATGAATTATTTATTTGTTAAACCATATAAAAAACTAAAACTTGAAGACCTAACCTAAAACCTACCCTAAACAAAAACCTAAACCACAGATCTTACCACTAAACCTACCAATTTAACATCAAAAATAAAAATACTCTAAAACTACTACTAAACCCAACTAAACTACCACTATCTACTAAACATAAAACCATAGATAATTAAAAATAAAAAATAAAATAAAATAAAATAAATAAAATAAATAAATAAAAAAATAATAAAACTAAATAAAAAAAAAATAAAAAAAATAAACTAATAAAAATAAATAAAATAAAGATAAAATAAACTAAACTAAAAATGAGCTATAAATAAAAAAAAGAAATATAAAAATAAAAACTAAATAAAATAAAATATAAAAATTAAATAATAAAATAAAACAAAATAAAACTAGGCTAAAATATAAATAAAATAAAATAAAATCTAAATAAAATACTAAATAAACTAAAATAAATAAAAGAAAATAAAACTGAACCATAAAAAAAACTTAACTAAATAAAATAAAATAAAAATAAAGAATAAACTAAAATAAAATAAAACTTAAAAACTAAAATTAAATACTAAAATAAACTAAGGTAAAATAAAATAAAAAAAAATAAAATTAATAAAAACCTAAACTAAAAAAAAATAAAAAAAACTACTAGGCTAAAAATGCATAATAAACCTAAAAAATAAAAATAAAAAATAAAATAAAATAAATAAACTAAAATATAAAAGATTAAATTAAAATAAAAAAAAAAACTAAAGATAAAATAAACTAATAAATACTAAATTAAATAAAATAAAATAAACAAATAAAAATAAAATAAATATCTAAAATAAATAAATATAAATAAAACTAATAAATAGAAAACTAAAATAAAACAAATAAACTTATGGGTTTGTGATTTAAGAAAAATAAAATAATAAAATAAAATAAAAAATACTGAAAAACTAGGCCACTGAACCCAAACTAAAACACTTATCCACTGACAACTTTCTAACTAATAGGCTAAACTCTGACAACCAGGACCACTAAACCACAAAAACTAAAAAACTAAAATAAATAAAATATAATAAAATAAATAAATAATAAACTAAATAAAATAAATAAAATAAAACCTAGAGATAAAAATAAACTAAACAAATGTAAAAAATAAAATAATAAAATAAAAATAAACTAAAATAATAAATAACTTAAACTAAACTAAAAAAATAAACTAAAAATAAAACCTATAAAATAAAATAAATAAATAAAATAAAATAAAATAAAATAAAATAAAATGAAAATATAAACTAAAAAAATAAAATAAAATAAATAAAAAATAAAAATCTAGCTAATAAACTATAAAATAATAAATAATAAACTAACTTAAATCTTAAAATAAAAAAATAAAACTAAACTTAACTAAATAAACTAAAAAAAAAAAGAAAACTAAATATAAACCCCAAACTAAAGAAATAAAATAAACAAAATAAAATAAAATCTACTAAAGATAAACTACTAAAATAAAAAAACAAACTGACACTAAAATAATAAGATAAACTGAGCTAAATAATGATAAACTAAATAAAAATTAAAAATAAACCAATAAAGATAATAAATAAATATACTAAACTGGGTTTAAGATTTAAAAATACTAACCTTGTCCTAGATGACAAACCACTAACCATAAGAAACTGAAAATAAATAAAGAACTGTAGGCCCTTGACCTAGGCCTAAACAAAAGCCACTGAGCCACTGATCCTGATCACTGAGCCAACCACTGGCATAAGGCCCACCCAGTCTTTGGGCCACTAACCTCAACCACTGAGCCCTGAAAGGCCTAATGAGGCTCCTTGACCTGACGAGGCCACTGGGCCAAAAAACTGGGCAAGGCCTGCACTGGGCCACAGGCTTAGGCCACTGGGTCCACTGAAAGACCATGGCCTGAGACCAACAGGCCCTGCTGAGGCCCTGATCATATAGGCCTCTAAATAATGAAAAAAGATAAGATAATAACTAGGCTAAATACTAGATAATAAAATAAAAACTAAGAAATAAGGAAATAAAATAGATAAAAGATAACATAAATAAAATAAATAAAGAAACATAAACTAAAGTAAAATAATAAAATAATAAAATACTAAATATAAAGAAACTAAAAATAATAAATAAAAACAAAATAAACTAAATGATAAAACAGATAAAATAAAAGACCAAAATCATAAACTAAATAAAATCTACCTAAAATAAAATAATTCAAATAAAATAAAATAAATCTAATCTAAAATAAATAAAACCTAAAATCTAAAATAAAACTAAAACTAGCTAAACTAAATAAATAAAAATAACTAAAATAAATAAACTAAACATAAAACTTAAAATAAATAAAATAAAATAAAACCAAAACATAAAAATAAAACTAAACTAAACTAAAATAAAAATAAAACATAAAACTAAAATAAAATAAAATAAAACTCAACTAAAATACTTAAAAATAAACTAAAATGAAACTAAAAATAAAATAAAATCTATAAATAAAAACTAATAAATAAAAATAAAAAATAAACTAAATAATAAAAAATAAAATAAACTCAAATAAATAAAAATAAACTAAATGAACACAAACTCTTGGTTCATGATTTAAAATTGCAAACCCTAAATCTAATCACTACCCAACCCTAAACCACTAACAAACTTGACCATACTCCACCCACCCACTACCTAAACCCTAACAAAACTACCACAGACCTTTAACCACTAAACTAAACTTAGAATAGGCATAATCTTGATGGCAGGAACATCACCGTCAACTAGGCTCAGCTTAGATCTGGCGATGGAGGCGAAGGTGTAAGCAACGGTTATCATAGTGGTGGTGGGGGATCTAGAAGTGCTGGTGGATACAGAGGTGGTGGTCAGAGTAGTGGTGGTTAAGGATGTGAGAGGTGTGACAGAGGTTACAACCATGGTGGTGGTGGAGGGAGAGATGGAGGATATGATCGTATCCACGAGGGGTGGTTACGATGGGAGCTGAAGAACGGTTGATCCGATCTATTTCTTATGGAATTATTTCTTTATAGTAGAGATGATTCTACTTATCTAGGGTTTTTGATTTGCTATTTGGTGCCCTTTTTTTATCTATGTCATAAATGTCTTAGAAAACTTGGGGTACTTGGTTCATGAAATGAAAAGAAAAATGTTGAATCGATTTATTCTCTAAAAAAACCAAATCTAAACTAAAATTTAAACCTAAACTAAAGCAAAACTAAACTAAAACTAAACCCTTAAAAGCGAAAAACCAAAACTTAAACTAAATAAAACCAAAAAATAAAATGAATAAAAAAACCTAACCAAAATAAAATAAAACATAAACTAAAACCTAAACCTAAACCTAAACTTAAACCTAAAAAGAAAATAAAAAATAACTAAACTAAAATAAAATAAGTAAAAGCTTGAACAAAAATAAAAAATAAAAACTTAAGTAAAATAAAAACTAAACCTTAAATAATTATAAAATAAACCTAAAATAAAATAAAATAAAAACTAAATAAATAAAAAATAAATCAAAAAATAAATAAAATAAACTAAACCCTATAAAAATAAAATGGATAAATAAATAAAATAAAAAATAATAAACAAATAAAAAATATAAACTAAAATAAAAATATCTAAATCTACTAATAATAAAATAAAATAAAATATAAAATAAACCTAAACTAAAAAATAAACATAAAAATAAAAACTAAAATAAAAAAAATAAACCTAAAAAATAAAATAATATAAACTAAAACAAATAAAACATAAACTAAAATAAATAAAATAACTAAATAAAACTCATAAAAAAATAACTAAAATATAAATAAAATAAAATAAAATAAATAAACTAAAAAATAATCTAGTAAAATAAATAATAAATAAACTCAAGAAATAAAAAATAAACTAAATAAACCTAAACCTACTAGGTTTGAATTAAAAAAAAAAACCTAAACCCTAAACTACAAAACTACAACCTAAATTCTAAACCCTAAACCCCCAAACACAAACCTAAAATCTAAACCTTAAACCTTAAACTACAAACTAACCAAATCACAACCACTAAACTCTAAACCAAACCTTGAATAAAGATGTCATTAGGGTAGATCTAAAGATGATCTAATCTAAGTTATGGTAGCTAAAGAAAATTGGTTCAAGGACTTTCCCTTGATTAGAGATTTAAATACCAGCGATAATAATATTATAATACCATATATATTATGTATAATGTAGCATCATATATTTGAGCATGTAGTGATGTGTTTTAGATGTTATAAGATGTTTTGAAATGTTTTAGTATATTATGGTATTGTGCCCTATAGTCTATATTAATATAAATCATAAAAATATTGATTTAAAAAAATTAGATGATGAAATTTGATAAATTTGAAATGGGAATTAGGTTGTAGTACCATAGGTGTGCAATGTCACTTGTAGTCTAAAAAGTAAGATTTTATGTTCAAAATAAATATTATATGTTGTAACATAGTATAACATCATATATTAAAATATATTGTTCTATGCTTTATAAATTCTTTTAGTATTTTACAATCATGCAGTCAAGCTTACAGTAGCATTAACTATAAAAATGTTGATTTAGACATTAAAATGGTAGAATTTGGCATAATTAATAATAAGTAGACCATGGCATCATAATATATTGTTCCAATTAAAATTATGTATCTAATATGACTAAAATATATAGTTTTTATTGTTTAGACTAATTTTATCATTTTTTATTTTAAGCAATACCTTTTGATGTGATATGCAATATAATATAATATAATATGTTATAGTGTATTATAATATAGGATGCCACAATAGAGTGTAGCATCATGCATTATAAGAAACTATTATGTATTAGTACTTGTTGTTTAGCTTATTTAAGTTTATTATAGTATGATATAGTAGAGTTTATACTAGTATAATTCATAAAAGTACTAATTTATAGGCTGAGATGATGGGATTTGGCCAAATTTAGGGTAAGCTTTAGGGAACATCATTGGGGGTGTGCTATGGTGTGTCATTCAATCAAAAGAATGGAATTTTGCATCCAAAATAAATGTTCATTTTTCAAACAAATTTTACAAATTTTTTCCTTACTGTGAATCATTTTAAGGTTTAATGTAAGATAATATATTATATGAATGCATATTAAAATATAATGTACATAACAATATAACGTCACATATATATCAATGTGGTGGTGTGTTACTAAATGCTATTGTACATTTTAGTAGGGTTTACTTTTGAAATAATACATTGGGTCAAAACTCATAAAAATATTAATTTAAAGGTTGAGGTGGAAGAATTTGGCCAAATTTGACACACAGAAGCAACACCAAAATTATGCTATTTTGTACTATTTCTAATAGAAAAATAGCAATTTAACATCCAAAATGAACATTATTCATATTTTGAGAAAGTTTTATTTTTTGTTCCGTTTAAGTGATTCTAATGAGGTGTAACATTAGACAATATATTATATTATAACAAATAAAGATATAACATCACATATTATAATATAATATAGTGTGTTAATTCACACTATATTATGTTTAGCATGATATTGTACAATTAATTTGAGCTTGCACCATTACAAATCATAAAATGTTGATTATAATGTTAAGATGATGTAATTTGAACAAATCCATTGTCAGGCTTTTGGTTGAAGTATTAAAGGTATGCATAAAAGAAGAAATAATATTTGATGAGAATTCCATGTCAAGGACATGGAGGGAGATCTAGGAATCACACATGCATTGCACATGACATGTGAGGGGTCTATGTTGATGGCATAGATGAAAAAAATTTGTTGGGGATAAGGTTTGAATTTGATTTGATTATGTGATCTGTGGAAAGAAGATCCATTGAGGATAAGAATTTATTATCCACTGGGGTTTAGGATTGAATAAACTTTAATTTGTTTTATTTTAATTAATGTGGAGGAATATATGCTAGAGAAATGGGCTCAAGTCTGTTAGGGATCGGGTATATGAACCTTCCACTAGGGAAGCATGTTCGGGCTATCCTCTAGGGATTGGGATTTGAGTTTGATTTCATTGATTTGTTTGGTGATGTATCTACTGGGAATAATAGTTTGGTTGGATTTCTTTGATTTAAACTCTACTAAGGGAGTTGATTTAATCTCGCTCCACTAGGGAGGTTGGTTTTGAATTTGATTTGTTTTCTTGACTTATTTATATTTGATTTGGGGCTTCATTGGGGAGAAAGGTGTGATTTAACTCCACTAGGAAAAATTATATTGGGTTTGATTTAGTCTAAGTTAATATGGACCTATGTGTGCGATGGGTAAGAAGAATATGTCTTCCTACCTCAGTTTACAAATCCAATGGTCTGTAGTGGGGTAGAGAGCAACTAAGGGTTGCCTTTAGTTGTTGTCTTGGAAGAAGGCATATAGACTTACATCTTTTAAAGCAAGGAAAGCTGGGGGTGACTGGATGCAATAAATTGAACCTAACCTAGGGTTTCTACTGAGTAAATGCCACTAGGGACTTATGTCAACTCAAAAGTAGTCAGGTTTAATTTTATCTTAATTTTATGTGATTTGACATGGTTTGTTTGGTTTAGTTTGATTTCAAATTAAGGGAAGATCCACAAGGGATGTGAGCTTGGTAAAATTTGATAGATTTAATTTATGGACCATGTTAGTGTGTGATGGAACCATTGAGAGAGTTTATTGGTTGTCACATCTGATTTACAAATCCAAATGGATAGTCTACTAGCCATGGGGTAGAGCTAGCCAACCAAAGGGGTTGCCTTTAGGTGTGTAATGATTGTGATAGGAAGAAGGTGTATCAGACTTACATCTTCTAAAGCATGACATGGGGGACTTTATTGGTAGCAAAATGAAACCAACTTAGGGTGACTTGTGAGGTTATGGAGACTTATATCAAGAGTAGTGGGTTTATAGGAGTTTTGCAAACATAAGATAAGATGTGTGCTTAGGAAAAGCTCTGCAGGTGTCTCTAATCCAGTGAATATATATTTTCTTTATATGTTTGCATGGACCTATTGGTGTGTGAGGGACCACAGAAGAAATATGACCTATCTCAGATTTATTGGACTAAGGGAGAATCTGCACATACATAGGATGGTCCAACCACATGGGTGGTTACTAGGAAAGGAGAACTGTCAAATCTGATAGTAACCCAAGTAGTGTCTAAATGGAGTCACGTAAGATGTGATCGCAATATAGTTCCCATAGGGGAGGTACTGTTAGAGGAATTATATTGAGCTCTAAAAATAATGCTTATAGGTGTACGATGGCCAACTCAAGGAGAAAGCATACAAGACTTACATCAGAGTGGTGTATCTTGGTGAACCAATCAAGGTGTATCCTGAGTAGTGTATCCATTAGAATGAGAACCAACCAACTGGGTGTCACATGATGTGATCTAAGAAAGCATGTAGGCTTACAACTTTTCAAGAAAAATTGATCATCAAGATAGTCTATCATCGGTTGGATAGATGTTATCTAAGCTAGAGACACTACTAAGCTAAGAGCACCGAGGAAGGACTAAACCTAGACTTGAAGTAGCTAGGAGGGAAGGAGCTTTCGAAGGACTCTAATGTAAAAAGAAAGTGTAGCAGGCTCACATCCTCTTAAATTAAGAAAACATGAGGTAGCTTACCGACCATGCAGTAAGATCTACCAAACTAACAAGGCGCTCATCAGTGTGCAGTGGCCAAGTAAGGAAGGAATGTGTAGCAAACTTACATCCTTGAAAGCAAGAATACCAGGGTGACACACTAGTGGTAGCATTAGCCCAACCTAAGCATTTGAGTGAGTGGGTGTCATTGGGGTTATCTCAACTTCAGGAGAGCAGATAAAGATATGTGTTTATATGTTTTGTTATTTAGTTTATGTTTGTGTTATGTCGATGAAGGATAGGATCGGGTTAGTTACCTACCTAATACACAATGGTGGATTCATAAACAAGAATACTTTCAACATGAAAAAGATTGAATTTGAAATGGAATTTTCATTGATGATAATTATTTTAAAACATGATTTATAATATTTATTTAAGTAGAGCCTGTTGATTGAAAGCATTGGGAACTCTCCCTTATGATTAATAAGATGATAAGATCCTCTTGGGTAGGCCTTCTCTATGGTAAAAGGGCCTTCCCAAGTGGGTTAAAACTTGCCTCCCATCTTACAGGGTGTTCGATCTCTTAGAACTAAAATAAGCTCTCTTGTACTTGAAAAGCTTTAGGACAACTTTTAAGCTTGAATTAGCTTTGTATAACTCGAGGTTTTGGCATGCCCATAGGTGTCACTCCTCCAAACCTTCAAGCTCCTCTAATTGCAACTTATCTTTTTACTCAATTATGATCTTGCTACGCACAGTTATCATTAGTGATGGGAGTTAGACTTCTAATTATATAATGACTTTTGACCCATACACTAAGCAAAAAAGAGTATACTGAGTTGGAGTTTTATATGTGGTATGTAGGCCCACATGGCTTCAACTACTACTATGCCTTATTCTTGTTGTGTAGTGTCTTCTTTAGTATTTGGATGAGAGTTTTGTTGAAGGCTTCTTAAGCCATTTTCCCGGTAGTTGATGGTAGAATATCTTCAATCAATGTTGTATCTTTTGGGAAAAGTTATTGATCTCTCGTGCTCTTGAATGCAATACCATTATTAGATATAATTCATGAGGCACTCACGAACTTATATGATATGGATCTAAAAAAGCACATCTTGGTATGAGCTCTGAGCAAAATTACTTTGGAAAAGTATAGATGGCGGTAGATGAGCGATGACCCTTGGAAGGGAATTAATTATATATTTGTACCCCAACACTTGAATGGCCATGAGGCCAATGTAGGATAGAATGTTGGGTGGTGCCATGTGTATTTGACATTGGTGGCATCTTTATCCATATCGATGCAATCTTTGTTCATATGGCGGTAGTATCTAGTCTCTTGATCTTGGCTTTCATCTTTGGATGGTTGTTGCTCCACATAATCAGTGTGTACTCAATTTTGATGGGCTTACTTATCTAAACAATGTAACCACATATGATCAAAACATCACCTATATAAGACACCATTCACAAGAGCATAGGAAAGTGCTCTATACTTTATCTAATGGGCTTGGGGCTTCTCTTAAGGTAGTTTTCCTTTATTTAGGTAATCCATGAATGGTTGCCTCCAGTCTAACTCCTTGTCCTTCTTGGCGATGGAAACCTCCCCTTTAAGAGAGTACTTTTGATGAGTTCAATATCAATAAGGGATAAGACTTGTTGATTTTGGACCTTTATTGATATGGAATCATCCTCTAGACATGCCAACTCCTTGGCAAGCTTGGTTAAAGCATATGTTATGGCATTCTCTCCTTGAAAAATCTTATAAATGGTAACCGCTATGATTTGGGCCAACAACTCCATGGTGTACTTGAGGTAGTGAGAGCTTGGGCTTTATAACCTTATAGGAACCAACAATTTGGTTGATAACTAGCTAAGAATCCTTGAAGATGTTATTGTCATGGATGCTTAGAGTAATGGCTAACTCTAGAGTAGAAATCAAAGCCTCATATTTGGCTTCATTATTTGTGCAAGGATTGGACATATGATATAAAAATCTCATCACATTGCGGTCCAGAGTTAAGAGAACTATTCCTACCCCTGCCTTTCCTAGAATAGATGATTATGGGTCTTCTCCTCTTTGAGAGAAAGCTGCACCATCAAAGTATATCTCCCAATGGTGAATACTAATATCCCCTAAGTTCATGATTTATTTATTAGGGAGATCATCACTAAGTTGAGAGCTAGCATGAAGTGGGTGTGCTGCTAAGAAATTTGCTAGCGCTTGTCCTTTAACTGCACAAAGGGGTATAAAGGTAATGTCAAACTATGAGAGGATCATGGACCATCATGCCAACAATTTGGATAGTGTCATCTGTGTCATGAGATATTGTAGTGGATTGATCCTAGAGATTAAGTTCACCTTATGAGGAAACAAGTAGTGTTGTAGCTTTTGGGATGCAGAGACTAAAATTAGGCAATGCTTCTCAATTTATGGATATTTAGCCTCAGTAGAGAATAGATGATGATTGAGGTAGTAGAGTGCATTTTCCATCCTTTTATCATTAACTTGGGCCAACAAAGCACCAAAGGAGTCATCTAACACACTAGTGTAAATTATCAGCAATTTGCACAGGATAGGGGCTACTAAAACTTGCAATGTCATGAGGTAATGCTTAATGTCTTTGAATGCATCCTCACACTTATCATCCCACTTGAACTTGGCATCCTTTTTGACAAGTGTTGAGAATGGTTGACATCTTCCTGATAGGTTGGATATAATGCATCTTAGATATGCCTTGCCATAGAATGATTTGAGTTAAACTTTTAGGGGGTGGAATTTCTTATAATGCCTTGATCTTCTCTTGATCAATTTTTAATCCCTAGTGTTGGATAACAAACCCAATGAATTTTTTTGAAGCTACTATGAAAGCACACTTCAAGGGGTTCATTAAGAGATTAAATTACCTTAACTATTTGAAAACTACTCTCAAGTCAAAGAGATGGTCTTTCTTTTCTCTACTTTTGATCACGAGATCATCAACATAACACTCGACTTGACGATGAATGAGTTCATTGAAGATTCAATTCATAGCCCGTTGGTATGTAGCATTAACATTTTTAAGGCTGAAAGGCATCACATTATAGCAATAGATTCTGATCAGGGGTTCTAATTTGTCATCTTAAGGGGTTATTATTATTTGGTTTTATCTAGATGAGCCATCCATGAAAGAAGACATGAGATGAGGCAATGTATCAACTTAGGATTGGTAGTGAAATTCATCTTTTGGATATGCCTTATTTAAATTTCTAAAATTGAAGCATATGTGAATTTCATTCTTTTCTTAACTAGGATGACCTTGGTAACGGTAGGGTATTTTCTTCTTCTGGATGAAGCTAGATCATGATTTATTGACTTCATAAATGACACATTGTTCATGTCTAATCACATGCATCTAGGAGCTTGCTTGATAGGGTTAGTGGTAGGCTATTACTAGTTTATGGACCACACAATAGGGCCAATCCAACATCTCATAACTCCATGCAAAGTAGTCCTTAAACTTCGATCTAAGTCATTAGTTTTTTAATTTCATTCAATAAAGAACTTGTATGTCATGGATCTTCTTTAGTTCCTAAGTTGATTTCTTTGAGCTCGTCGATGGTTAACTTGATCTCTTCTTTGTACTATGGTGATGCAACTTTGACATCAAAATCATTTGGATGATCTAAAGTTTCTAAGCATAGCTCCTCATATGAGTTAATGTGATTTTGATGAAAACTACCATATTTGAAATGATTGATGATGATTAAGTAGTAATCATCATCATCAACTGGACCCACTATACTAAATCCTAGTCTTGATCTTGATTGTGTGCTTTTGCATTTGTTCTTCCATATTCTTTTGTAGTAGCCTGACCTATGCTTTGACCAAGAATGTGGGTTAACCCTATCATTACTAAAGTATGAATACAAGGCAAGTACCAATCAATAGGTAATTCTATTAAATCTTTATATGAATTATCCTCAAGTTCTATAATAATTTCTTGACTTAAGGATAATTCTAGAGTCTTCACACATGGATGACTTGGGGCTTCCTTAACTACCAAATCACTTTTGAGAGGAAAGTGGGGTTAGAGCTAAGGTTCCCAACGATGCTATTTCACATATAGACTTGGATACACTTATGCTTTTACTTTGGAGCTGGTCTTCATTGCTATGGCTCAAGTGTCACCTCAAGGGAATCTACTGAGAAGAGCTCTGGTGTGCTAATATAAGACTCATCCTATGAACTAGATTCTAGTCTATGGATAGAATGTACTCACAGTAGGACATATCTTTATATGGTGGCCAATAAGGGTTTTCCACCCCTAGGACCTCTGACGGCCTCTTCCCTTTACGGTGGAGGTCAAGTCATCTAATATGTTGAATGGAGTAATGAACTATGGGTGAAATTTAATGTGGGCTCCACTTCCTCCTCCAAGTCTATTTGCTCCCTTTTATTTTCTTTTTTTTCTTTTCTCTTTTCTTTTCTCTTTCTTTTTCTTTTCTTTTATTTTTAAACTTTTTAAGTTTGTGATATAGACTTGTTGATTTTGAGGAGGTAGTAAAGCATCCTCATATATCACCATGATAAATGGCTTGAGATCTCCTTTGACACAGATGATCCCATCTCTCTCATACATTGATGTAGATAGGATGGAACTATGTTGTTATTCTCAGTATCCATGGTCTCCCAAGCAAAGCGTTGAAAGATGTATCAGTATTTAATGAAATGGCTTGGTCTTCAATCATCTATATGAAGGCAACACTATGGAACACAGGGTTGTTGACCTCACTTTTGGAGTGCGATTCAATCTTCCCATCTTAGACTTAGAGTCTTCTAGACACTAAGACTTCCTAGTCATAAGACACTTCTAACAATTAGGTAAACACTTAACCTAAGCTAAAGACTTAGAAGGGTTAACCATAGGATTAGGTTATGCCTTAGGATTAGGATAATCCACCTACCTACAACCCAAATCCAAATGTTCACCTTCTCAAAAAACCACAAGTTCGTTCAAACATCAAATTCAAATCCAAATCCAAAGCCCAAATTCCAAAACCAAATGATTGAAGCCCATGATCAAATCCAAACTTGAAACCCTTCTAAGCCATATGACCTATCCCATGGACTTAGCCAAATCTTAATCCAAATCAATCCAAAATTAATTGATTTTCTCATAATCAATTTATATCTTCGATCATATTCTTAAATATAAATCAAATATACATTCAAATAATTAAAACTAAATCAAACTAAATCAAATTAAATTAAAAGCCGTCATAAGCCATATGACCTATACCATGGAATTAGCGAAATCTTACTCCAAATTACATCATTCCAAAACCTAAATTCAATTGATTTTCTCATGAATCAGTCATACCTTCAATAATATTCACAAATATAAATGAATTATTCAATCAACAAGCCAAACCAAAACCAACCCAAGTCAAACCCAACTTAACCTTTTTGACATGAAATGTTCAAATGAACCAAAACCCATTTGAACCCAATTGCAATTGAATTTTATATCAATCCCAAATCCATATATAAACTCAACTAAATCAAACTCAATCAATCAAAATCAAGCCAACTAAACCCAATTGGTGTACTTGACCCAAAGTGGCCAATTTGACCTATTTGAGCCAAGTTCTAATCCTACCCAAATTGGATTGAACCAAGCCCATCAAAACCTCCATCATGATTGTTGATCACCTAGGTTGATCAATTATCACAAATTGGGTCAAACCAAGTCAACTTGGTCATTTGACCAAGTCAACCCATATGAACCCAAACTAGGTGAATTTACGCCAAATCCTTCAAACAAATGTTTCATACCAAATCAAAATCAATATTTGAATATGACTTGACCTTCAATTTAATCAAACCAATTCCATCTGGCCCTCTTCACCCAAGTTGACCCAAATTGACCTAAAATATCAAATTGGGTCAAATCAAAATATAAACCAAATTGATTGCAACCAATGGCTCAAGTTCATTCCAAATTGATTGTTGAACTTGACCAAAGGCATGATTGGACCCAATTGAACCAATTGACAACTTAGCCCAAATTGACCTAAAGGTTTGTTGGCCTAAATCAAAACCAAATTAATTTAAACCAAAGCCTACAATCATCTTCAATTGGTTAACTAAAAAACCAACACCCAACCCAAGCAATTTGGCCAATTTGGTCAAATTGGTCAACTTAACCCATTTGACCCAAATGAATTCAAATGATCAAAATCAAATCTAAGCCAAACTAAACCAAACCAATTGAACCAAAACATCCCAAATGATCATATGAACTTGACCTTAGTTTGACCCTAATTTGACCAATTGGTCAACTTGACCCAACTAACCCAATTTGACCTAAATGAGTCAAATTGAGCCAAACTAATCAAATCAACTCCAATTGACTTGAAATTTGGGCTAACCCACTTTTGGCTCATTTCAAATCTACCCCAAATCAAATCCAATGCCAAATGATCATTCCTTGGTCAAGGGCATCACATGAGACAAATCACCCATGTAAGTGGTCATTTCCATTCCTTGGCCACTTATACTCTCCCAATGGTCCAGGAACCTGGGACCTAACCTGACGACCCAGGGTGGTTGGGTCACCCATGGGAGGTGAAATCACCTCACCCTCCCCATTAGCATTTGAAACCCATAGGACACCCATGATTCCTCCTTGAGCCACCTCCCCAACCAACCAAGTGAGCCAACTCACCTCCTCCCTCATGACTCCACGAGATGGCTGGCCATAAAGCCAAACCCATCATCAATCAAAGGGGTATACACCCTCATTTCCACTCAAACACATAAAAAAAACATTCACGAGCCCTAGCTACCCAAGATGAGCGAGCCATTCCTTGAGCTCCCAAAATCATTCCTTGATCAAAAAATGTCATTCCCATCCATCCTGAAATATGACACTCCCATTTCTGACATAACTTCCCCATTTATCCATCAAACTCAAATTAACTTTGCTCCACTCGGCCTCATCGAGCAATGAATCATCTCCCAAGCTTCGAGCAAGGTGGGACTTGATCAAAGCTCAAATCATTGGTTCATGGCCTTAAGTATCAGGAATTGATCAATTGGTGGTCAAGCTTCATCTCCACTAGATGAAGCTTCCTCAATCATTGAGCCAGTCTTGAGCTCCGAGGTATGCTTCCAAAAATTGATCCTTAGGAAAAATGGGTTGGAGCTTTTTTGAAAGAAAACTTGCATCTCATGATCTTGGATTGGATGTCGTGAAGGTGTGGGATCCTTTTGGAGTTGATCGAGCTTGTAAGCTTCGGATCAAGTGAGCATAATGGACTCCATTCTCCCTCACTCATGTAGATCACCATCCATTCATTGAATGGGCGGTCATGATTAGATCCTAGATCAATGATTTAATCTTATTAAGTGGGATTAATCATCGATCTTGGATGGATGAAAGAAAGTATGTCCACATACCACATAGGCCACGAGTAAGTTTTAAGTAGCCAATCGCATGTGTAGAAAGCGTGCGCATGGCGTGCACATGGCTTCAACAAGATTAGGCTTTAATTCATTAATTTTTTTTAATGGCGAAACTTCTAAAATCATAAAAATCATAGAAATAAAAAATGCAAATAAATACTCATTTTAAAGGTATTTTGAGGGAGAATTAATTAAAAATGATCTTAACTAATTTTGAATAGTAATTAAGGTTTAATTGCAAAATTAATTAGCTTAATTACTTAAACAATTAATCCCAAATTTTTTATGGGTTAATTTAATGGGATGACCTCACTCCCATGATTTTCTTGGGATTTATTGCTCACTTAATTAGGAAAATTGACTAATTAAACTTAACTACTCTTTTAAGTTAATTAATGATTAATTAATCCCATGAACAGTGATAAATTGGTTAATTAAGTTTGTTAATCATTGTTCAACAGTAAATGAACTAAGGAATAGGGTTGGGACCCCTTTCCAGTTCATTCACCCTTTTAAAATGAAATTAATTAAGATTTAAATCACATAATCAAATTGAAATCATAATCACATTAGACCTTAATTAATTAAATCATGGGGTAGATCTTTGGTGTTTAATAACCTAAAAGGAGTTTAATGAAATTATGGTTAGTCCATATGTGTGGGAAAACCATAGAGTAATTAATTAAGTCCCTTAATCTAATTAACTATTAATCATGAGCCAATTGCATTACCTTTTATTTCTAGGATCATTTCAAGTTTATTTTCCATGCATATCATGTTGGCTCATAATTATTTAGTTAATTACTTTAAGGTGACATAGGTAAGGGTAATTAATTCATCTAATTAAGGGTTCAACTTAATTATAAAATCAAATTAATTACATTTCCTTAAATTAAATCAAATCACTAATGGAATGGGTTTAAAACAACAAGTGATGATTTCTCTTCTCCTCTTTAAATCAAATCAAATCAAAACTTAATTAATAAAAGCTTTGGTTTGCTTTAAATAATCTTATTTGATTTGTTAATCCTTAAGAACTAGTTTGGTTGAATGAATCACATGCTTATATTTGATTGTCCTCTTTCCAATCTTGTTAAATTTGGTATGTCATTTGAATTCATGCATCCAACTATTCAAAATAAAGTAAAATAAAATGGATTTTTATTATGTAAGCTTGCATGTGTTGATTTAATATATGCGTGGCTATTATCACATTGTATTTTCAAAAGCTTATAAATGAATAATAATATGTGTTATGATCCTAGTTATAAATACATAAAAAAGCCTGTACTTATAGCCTAAGTGTATGAATGTTGAGTTCTCTTTCCTCTATTCATGTGTTGATTTATATAAGATTGAATGGTAATGGGTATATAGACATCGGGAACGAGGCTTTAGCTAGCCCAAGGAGGCCATTTGATTACCTCACTTCCATGGTTTAACAATGGCACATACCCATTTGATTTCATTCTTATGTATTTCATCATTAGAATTTGGATAGAGCTTTAATTCTTATATATAAATGATTCAATAAAAAATATAAAATCTTTGCATGGTTTTATACAATCTTTGCATGGTTTTCTTTCCCTCATTTATGTATACATCCATGTGTGTCAAAGAAAAGAAAGTTTATAGTGTGGAGATCCGGGGAATACGAGGTCTTAGTTAGCCCCAAAGAGGTCATTTGATTACCTCACTTCCTTGGTTTAGCAATGACACATACTTGCCTATATCTTTGTACATCTATATGTATATGTGATTAGTGAATGAAAATCCCATTTTACTTTAAAATTGAATTCAAAAGGGTATATAGTCTGGAAATCCGAGAATACGATGCTTTAGCTAACTCCAAGGAGGTCATTTGATTATCTCACTTCCCTAGTTTAACAATGACACATGCCTATTTAATTATATTCTTATGTATTTTTTGTATAAGAATTTGGATAAAGTTTCAAATAAATGTTTAAAAAATTAAATCAAATAAAATATAAATTTTAAACATACACATACACTCATCATTTAAGTGTGCTAAATTATGTTGCATGTATAAATACACTTAGGATTAAATCATATGCATGTTACATGTGATGGAAAGGAATGATTTAGAATATGTCATGTGGTAGTAATTCAAATAAATTAATCTTAAGATGCCATTCATTTTGAATAGGATTATTTAAAGTGAACCTAAACTTAGGATTAATTAATTCATTTAATAAGCCATTCACTAAAGAGAACTAAATCAAATTAATATAATTAGAAAGTGACTTAAGGTATGGATGAAAGAGGACAATACTCTTTTCCTCTCTTTATAACACTTAGTAGATAAGTGTAATCACATGAAATAAAATAAAACACAAATTAAAACTCTCAAATCAATTAAATTACTTCAAGTGAAATCAACCTTTCATATTAAATCGAATCCTTCTACACTTAAAAAATACAACACTAATGCCTAACAAGACTTACCACATAAACCTTAATACACAAATTAGAATTAAGTCACTACTTCTAGCTATAAGTTAAGATGGTGTATGATGGGATTTATGTTTTATTTTATGATGTATTATTTTAGATTGGCTGTTAGGGTGTATGCTTCATAGATTGGATGATAGTCCAATATTAGCCTAATCATGTTTTGTATTATGCTTAAGGGATGCTTAAAATAAATGTGAATGCTCTTTTTTGCTTAAATCCTTAAGCATAATCCAACTTAGGAATGTTGGGCTTAGTTACCCATGTGTAGGGTGCTAAGTACAAATTATAAATACAACTGCTTGGGATTATATGTATATTTAGCTAACCTCTATTTTGCAGGTGTAGTTAGATTTACTTTTCCAACATAAATGTAAATTTTGTAATAGGAATTAGGATTAGTGCTATGAGGGACTAGGATGAGTAGTGAATAGGGGTGCCCTGTGATGCCTTTGAAGCAAGCACCAACCAAATCAAAGAAGGAACCAAATCAAAAATATAGATATGAAGAAAGAAGACCCCCATAGAATTTAATACAATTATAAGTTTTCTTTCATATTCTATGTTGTATAAGGGTAGAGCTCAGCTACCATATCTCTCTTGGGTTGTATATGCGATCGACCTTTTTATTATTTTTTATTATTTTATGATTGTTCATATAATTGTTTGATGTTATGTTCACATTATGCATTAGGACAACATATTTTTCATAGTTTCTGAAATGATTAATGCTTTAATGTGTGGCTTGGATAAGATTAAGCTCTTAGGATAAAAATAATCTTTCTACTTAACAAATCACTCATAACTAAATTTTAAATAACTCATAACCTCATCATAAAGCCTATGACATAAATAAGATAATTAAAAGATTTAGCAACCGGTTAGATGTATGGTTGTATGTTTCACTTCATGCATGCATATTCTTTCTCTCTTAAACATGAAGGATCTCCATCGCTGCACGATAAAGGAATGCATGACTTGTGAGGGAATCTCTTGTGGTGGTGTACACCATCTTCTAGCTGATTTGACCCATAACCTATTTCATTATGCATTTAATCATAAGAAATTCTAAAGCCTCTATCAAAATGATGTGTCTAAAATGAAATAAAATTTGAAAATATTTTCCATATATAGATTAAGTCATATGCTCATACCACTCAAGACTTTAGACTCTTTATAATTAAATAACTACCCTAGCTATCTTGTAATTCAGAAGACAGGACTACATGGTTTTAAAATTGTAAGTGGTGTTAGCTGGTGGCCACTCCAGGTAGTTATAAGTCTAGAAGTCAGATAATTTATTCTCTCTTATAGAGGTAAACCCTTATGTCCACCCATCGCTTAGATTTAGGTCGTGCTTCAGCTCGTACTAAAGCTCCTTAGATTTAGGATTCAAGGTAACTATTTCTTTCAGGATACGAGCATAAATCCTCACCTCTTAAGAATTCTCACAACCTTGTGTTGTTGGTTTATAAGCATTAGTAATCTAATTAAATTTCAACTCAAAACATATAAATCTCCTCTACTTCAAAATTATCAAGCCCAACCATAGGATAGATTAGAATGCTCACTAAACATCCTAGTATCATGAGCATTTCTTACTTATTTCATTTGGATTCCAAAAATAAGTCTTCTCATTGAACTTTTCCAATTGATTTTCCAAATACAACGAATCCTTTGATAGTCTAACCTTGAAATCTTTGGAGATAATAATTATTTATTTTAATTGAGAGTATTCTTAAGAAATTTCATTTCCTAAGATGTAATTAACTATGGAAGATTGCCTCCTTAGAAGGCTGAAAACTAGTTTAATATAAATCACCTTTATTCATAGAACCATCACCTTAGGAATTATTGTGTGATTAGGTCCATTTGCGTGATGCCTCTATTTTGAGATGGTACATCATACCTCAATGTTGTATGATCACCTCAAAAAATACCCTATGATCCATGTGGTGTCCCCACTCCCCCCCCACATACCGATGTTGTGACGATCACTAAAAAATACACATGATCCATGTGGTGTCCCCACTCCCCTAACATCCAAAAATAAACACCATAAGGCCTCTGCCTTGTTCATTGAATCCTCTCAACATCATCCTTTCTTTTTTGAGTTTGGAGATGTTGATCCTCTACAACTCGACTCATAATATTGACTAATACCCAGGTCAACCAAAATCTAGATAGCCTTATGCAACATCCATTGTAATGTAAAGAGGAGGTTATGCTTCATCCCTAGGAGTAAGTCTTCATCATTGAATGATAACTCCTAAGATGTGAGTGGCATGCCTTCTTTAGTAGTTGTATTGTTGTATATCTAGATCAAGTAGGGTCTTGATTAGAGATTCCCTCATCTTTTTGGATAAGTCAAGGGTGTCATATATTCTTAACTTAGCTGGAATCTTTTTAAGGTGAGCTAGGACATTGTAATCTTCGACTTGGTCCTATCCATATCGGAGAATCATGGAGGCTATCTACTAACTGAAAATAATGACTTGCTTACCCTTATCTTGAGGTGCTACCCTAGGAGGTAGAACTTTGCCACTATTAGGTTGACTTCAGTGACTTCTTGGAATGATGAGCTTATGGAAAGTTCAACCTTCTCAGTGAGCATACCTATAACTTCTCCATTGAGATCCTCAAAGTTAGTTGTCTCCAAGTCAATCTCAAGAGGTGAACTTGATTGATCTAGATGATAGTCCAATCAATCAAAGGAAAGGATCAAAACACTATAGAGCTATTATTTTTATTTAGAATTGAGAGCTTTCAATAGGAATAAAATCAAGAGCAAGTAGACAATATATAAGTTGAATCAGCTTTATTCATTAAATTCTTTTTGGGTGGAGGTACATGATAGAAACAAAGTAAAGTATGCAGAGTAAGGGATTTAGTGTTCTTATTCGCAGATACAATGCCCTTGCTAGTAGAAGAGGAGCTAGCAGAAGAGATGGTAGTTGCAATGGTGGATGAAGTACTGGACTCTGATGGTGGTTGTGCTACTAGACTATCCTGAGCAAGTATGGTGAGTTGCTGCTATTGCTGTCTCGTGACCTTCCACGAGATATCATTTGCAACTAGCAAACCCTCGTTGGTGTTGGAGGTTTGAACTAGTTCAGGCACTTGTAAGGAAAGCTTCTTGATCTTATAAATAATCTTCTTAGATGTTTGGGATTGGGAGATATACTAACCTTCTTTAGCCTTAAGAGGATACTCTAACAAAACTGGATGGTTATTCTAATAAGTATTTTTTAGGGATAACTATGGCTCTCAACTTGTAGTTGCACTCAAGCTAGATTTTAATAGTGATACAATCCACTAATACATGGCCTAATGCGGGTTAAAGCAATCATCACTCTTGCCCACTTCCCCTCTTAGGCTCAACTAAAAAGTCAAGTTTCTTTAAGAGATTCTTAAATATTTCCTAACTATCTCCCTCTTGAATGAATATGGCTTATTCAATCTATCGCCAGAGTAGTGGAAAGTAGCTACCGACAATGGATATGAATCGCGCTATGGTCAGGTGATGGAAATGGTCATTGGTGGTAGCTGCAGATGATGGTCGAGGTGGTAAAAAGTAGGTCACGAAGTAGTCTCATACTAACTCGATGGCTACTTCCTCATCCACTCACAACTATCCTCGACTTCTTCTCAAACACCTTCTAGCGCCTAGATGATTGGGAAAGGAAAGTGTTTGGCTTCATTATGTTAGCACTTTGTTGATTAATTTCCCAAATATTTTGATGGTAAAGCCTTTAAGCATGAAGACAACCGGGCCATGGATATTCTTGAGAAGAATCTCAATGGCATGTTATTCAGATAGATATGGTTCGTATTTCATGCTTAGGTTGTGCCATATGAGAATGTAATCAACAAAGAACTCATTGAGTTTCTTTTTCTCTATAATGAGGTCACATACAATCACCCTCTGATGAGCTCTAGTAAATCTCTTAATGAAGAGGAGCTCCAACTCAGCAAAAGTCTTCACTGAACTGTTAGGCAGTTCAACATACCAATCAAATGCAACACCTGATAGACTGCTAACGAAAAGGCGGAAGTGGATTGCATTGCTGTCACCAGTGTCGCAACAACCGACTCAAAAGTGTGCAATATGTTATCATGAGCTCCCACTGCCATTAAAGATCTTGAATGATGGTGGCACAAAACCATATATAAAAGAAAAACTAAATAAAAACCTAAACCTAAAAAATAAAACCTTAAACCATATCCTAAACTAAAAAAAAAAACATAAACCTAAAATAAAAAAAATAAAATGAACATAAAGCTAAACTAAAAAAAAATAAGCTAAAATAAATAAAACCTAAACCTAAACCTAAAATAAACTAAACCTAAACCTTAAACTAATAATAAACCTAAACCTAAACTAAAAAAAAACCTAAAAATATACCTAAAATAGAAACCTAAAACATAAACCTCAAAAAATATAATAAAAACTAAACATATGCCAAAAAATTAAAAATAAAATCTAAACTTAAAATATAAAATAAAAATAAAACTAAACTCAAAACTAAACATAAACCTAAACCTAAACCTAAAAAATAAAATAAAATAAATAAACCTAAAATAAATAAACTAAACTAAATAAAAATAAACATAAACCAAAACAAAAACAAAAATAAAAATATACTAAAATAAATAAAAAATAAACTAAATAAACCCTAAACCCTAAAACCTAAACGAACAAGTATACTTCATTTAAAAAAATGAAAAAAATTAAAAATAAAAAAGCAAATAAAAAAACCCCTAAACTTTAAACCTACAACCTTAAACCCTAAACCCTAAATCATAAACCCTAAACCATAAAACCCTAAACTCTAAACCCTAATAAACTGTAAACCCTAATCCCTAAATCTACAACCCTAAACCCCAAACCCTAAACTTTAAACCCTAAACCCTAAACCCTAAAAACCTAAACCTAAGCTAAATAAAACCTAAAAATAAAATAAATAAAAAAGCTTAAAGCTAAATAAAAAAATAAAATAAATAAAAACTTAAACAAAAACCTAAACTTAAACCTAAATGTAAACCTAAACCTAAACCTGAAAATGAAACAAAATAAAATAAATATAAACCTAAACTGAACTAAAAAATAAAATTAACCTAAGAATAAAGTACCTAAATAAAATCAAAACTAAACATAAAATAAAAAAATAAACTTAAAATGAAAGAAAAGAAAAACTAAATAAAACCTAAACCTAAAAATAAACCTAAAAATAAATTAAAAAAACCAAAACCCTAAACTAAAAATAAAAACTAACCCTAAAATAAAAATTAAATAAGCAAAATAAACATAAACCTATAATTAAATAAATAAATAAAATTAAGTTAAACATAAACCAAACTATAAAATAAACTAAACCTAAACCATAAACTAAATAAAATAAAACAAACTAAAAATAAACCTAAACCTAAACTAAAAAAAACCATAAAAATAAAGCTAAAATAAAAACCTAAAACTTAAACCCTAAACCCTAAACCCTAAAAAGCTAAAAACCTAAACCTAAACTAAATAAAACTTAAAAGTAAAATAAATAAAAAAACATAAACCAAAATAAAATGAAAAAAATAAAATAAAATTAAAACAAAAACTAAAACCTAAACCTAAAAGAAAATAAAATATAAAATATAAACTAAACTAAAATAAATAAGTAAAAACCTAAACTAAACTACAAAAATAAAAAATAAATAAAATAAAAAAACTTAAATTAAAAAAAATAAACCTAACATAAAAAAATTTAAAATAAAAACTATATAAAAATCTAAACTTAAGAAATAAACCAAAAAAAGAAATAAAAAATAAAACCTAAACCATAAACTAAAAAAGAACCTAAACCAAAAATAAAAATAAAATAAACCTAAACCTAAACAAAGATAAACTAAACTAAAATAGATAAAACCTAAATCTAAACCTAAATTAAACTAAACCTAAACCTAAACCAAAACTAAATAAAATGAAATAAATAAAAAATAAACCTAAACCTAGACTATAAAATAATACCTAAAAATAAACCTAAAATAGAGACATAAAACATGAACCTAAAAGAATAAAATAAAAACCTAAACCTAAACCTAAAAATAAAATTTAAAACTTAAACCTAAAAAATAAAATAAAAATAAAAATAAACTAAAAAGTAAACCTAAACCTAAACCTAAACCTAAACCTAAAAAGTAAATTAAATAAATAAACCTAAAATAAATAAACTAAAATAAATAAAAGTAAAAATAAACCTAGATAAACATATAAAAACAAAATAAACTAAAATATGGAAAAAATAAACTAAATAATCCTAAACATATCAATATACATAATTTAAAAAAAAACCCTAAATCTACAATGCTAAACCTTAAACCCTAAACCCTAAATAATAAAACCATAGACCCTAAACCCTAATCCCTAAAATCTACAACCCTAAACCCTAAACCATAAAGCCCAAACCCTAAACTCTAAACCTTAAAACCTAAACCCTAAACCCTAAAAACCTAAACCCTAAACTAAAAAAAGACAAAACCAAAAATAAAAATACACGTAAACATAAACCTAAACTAAAATAAACTAAACTTAAAAAAATAAAACCTAATCAAAACGTAAACCCTAAATAAATTAAAATAAACTAAAAATAAACCTAAAGCTATACTAAAACACAAAACCAAAAAAATAAACCTAAAATAAAAACGTAAAACCTAAACCTAAACCTAAAAAAAAATCCAAATTTAAAAAAGTAAAATAAAAATAAAACTAAACCAAAAAAATAAACCAAAACTTAATCCTAAACCTAAAAAATAAAATAAAAATAAAAAGCTAAACTAAAATAAATAAACCTAAAGTAAATAAACTAAACTAAATAAAAATAATAATAATAATAAATAAAATAAATTAAAATAAATTAAAAAATAAATTAAATAAACTTAAACTTATGATTTTACATTATTTTAAAAATAAAAATAAAACCCTAACCAAAATAAAACCCCAAACTATCAAAGACCCTAAAACACCCTAAACTTTAAACCCTAGGCAAATCCAAACCCAAACCTAAAATAAAACCTAAACCACTGACCTACCATACCCTAAACCTGAACCTAAATAAAAAAAACCTAAACCCTAAACACAAAAAACCAAAAAACCTAATCCTAAACTAAATAAAACCTTAAAATAAAACAAATAAAATCTTAAAACTAAATAAAAATAATAATCAAATAAAAACTAAAATAAAAACCTAAACCTTGCGTAAAAATAAAATAAAAAATTTAAAAACTTAACTAAAATAAAATAAATAAAACCCTAAATAAAAATAAAAAAATAAAATAAACCTAAAAATAAAAATCATAAATAAAATAAAAAACTAAACTTAAAATAAAAATAAAATAAACCTTAATTAAAAAAATAATAATAACTAAATAAAAACTTAAATCAAAAAATAAAGCTAAAAATAAATAATAAATAAAACCTAAACCTAAACCTAAAATAAACTAAACCTAAACCCTAAACTAAATAAAATAAAATAAATAAAATAAACTAAACCTAAACTAAAATAAAATCTAAAATAAACCTAAAATAAAACCTAAAACCTAAACCTAAAAATGATACAAAAACCTAAACATTAAAATAAAATAAAATCTAAACCTAAAATAAAATAAAAGAAAAGCTAAATTGCATGGCTAAATACTTAAAAATAAAAAAAATAAAATATATTTATTAAAAATTAAATAAAAATAAAAATTGTCCTAAATAAAATAAAAAAATAAATAAACTAAAATCTAAAATAAACTAAATGTAGAACTAAACCTGGTTAGTTACTTTAAAGATCATAAACCTTAAACCCACCCTGACTTTTCTACCACAACCCTACCTGACCCTAAAAGGAGCCCTAAACTACTACTGAACCTAATGACCAGGACTGAGTAAACCTGAGCCCACCCAACCCTAAACTACACTGAAATAACTGACCCTCCCCTATAACCAAACCATAAAACTGACTAAAACCTGCTAAATAAAACCTAAAACACTAAAAAAAACCCTAAATCTTTGAGCCTAAACCCTAATCAAACCTAAACTTGAAAGCTAAACTACCACAAAACCCTATTCTTGTTCTACCACTAAACCTAACAAAAACTAAACCAAAACTTTAAAATAAAACTAAAATAAAATAAAACCTAATAATAAAATAATTAAAAAAAGTTAATCCTAAAAAATAAAGAAGAATAAAATAAAGTGAAAACCTAAAATAAAACCTAAACCCAAACCAAAAAATAAAATAAGATAAAAAATAAAAATAAACTAAAATAAAATAAATAAAAATCTGAACTAAACTAAATAATAAAATAAACCATAGAATTAAAAATCTAAATAAAATAAAACTAAATGTAAAATAAAATTAAAAAAACTAAAATAAAATAAAATAAAAACTAAATAAAAACTTAAACCTAAAAATAAATAAAACATAAAACTTAAACCCTAAAATAAAAAACCTAAACCTAAAATAAACTAAACCTAAACCTTAACCTAAAATAAATTAAAAAATAAATCTAAACCTAAACTAAAAAAATAAAACCTAAAATTAAAACCAAAAACTTAAACCTAAAAAGTGACATAAAAACCCAAACCTAAACCTAAAAAGAAACAATAAAACCTAAACATAAATTTTAATATAAAATAAAACTCAACTAATAAATATACCTAAACCTTAAAAATACACTAAAATAAAAAACCTTGTTTAAATAAATAAACCTAAAATAAATAAACTAACCAAATAAAAATAAAATATAAACTTATATATAAATAAAAACATAAATAAACATAAATACATAAAAAATAAACTAATTAAACATAAAGCTATTAGTTTACTTAATTTAAAAAAAAACCCTAAACCCTAAACCCTAAAACTTACCCTAAATCCTAAACCCTAAACCTGCAAACCTAATCTTACAAATCTAAACCTTAAACCCAAAACCCTAAAACCCTAAATCATAAATCCTAAACCCTAAACCCCAAAACCCTAAACTCTAAACCTTCAACCATAAACCCTAAATCTTAAAATCTACAACCTTAAACCCTAAACTCCAAACCCTAAACACTAAATCCTAAACTAACCCTAATCCCTAAACCCTAAACTAACCCTAAACCCTAAGAATGTACAGAACCTTGATGACAGGAACATCATCGTTAGCTAGGCTCAGTCAAGATCTGTCAATGGAGGCAAAGGGGAAGGCCAAGGTGAAGGCGAAGGCGACAGTTATCGCAGTGGTGGTGGGGGATCTGGAGGTGCCTGCGGATATGGATATGGTGGTCAGAGCACTAGTGATTATGGAGGCATGAGGAGCGACGGAGGTTACAACCATGGTGGTGGCGGAGGGAGAGATCTGAGATATGATGGTGGATCCTGCTACTCGAGAGGCGAGGGTGGTTTTGATGGGAACTGGAGAAATAGAAGAACAGTTGATCTGATCTGCTGCTTATGGAACTGTATCGTTATAGTAGAGAAGGTTCTATAGATCTAGGGATTTTAATTTTCTCTATGGGCACTCATTTTTGAACTATGTCATTACTTGTATCTTAGAAAACTAGGGGTGCTACTTGGTTGATGAAATCATAAAGAAGAAATGTTCAATCTAATTTTATTCTATGTTAAAGAAAACCTTAAACCCTTAACTAAAACTTAAACCCTAAATCTAAAACCTAAACCTTAATCTCTAAACCCTAATCCTGAATGTTAAACCCAAAACCCAAAATCCTAAATCCTAAACCCTAAATTTTAAACTACCCCTAACCCCTAACCCCTAAACCCTAAACCCTGAAAAGCTAAAAAAGCTAAACTTAAACTAAATAAAATCAAAAAAATAAAATAAACAAGAAACCTAAACCAAAATAAAAAAAATAAAATAAAAATATAAACTAAAACCTAAACCTAAAAAGAAAATAAATTTAAAATTAAAATAAAATAAAACAAATAAAAACCTAAACTAAATTAAAAAATAAAAAACCTAAATAAAATAAAACCTAAACCCAAAATAAAAATGAAATAAATCTAAAATAAAATAAAATTAAAACTAAATAAAAACTAAAACCTAAAAAATAAACATAATAAAACTTAAAAATAAATAAATAAAAACCTAAACCCCAAACTAAAAAAAACTAAACCTAAAATAAAAATTGAATAAACAAAATAAAATAAACCTAAACTTAAACTAAATGAAACTAAACTAAAATAAATAAAACCTAAACCTAAACCTAAAATAAACTAAACGTAAACCTATACCTAAACTAAATAAAATAAATTAAATTAAAAATAAAATTAAACCTAAACTAAAAATTAAAACCTAAAAATAAACCTAAAATAAAAACCTAAAACCTAAACCTTAAAAAATAAAATTAAAACCTAAATCGAAACCTAAAAAGAAAAGATAAAACCAAAATCTAAAAAATAAAAGAAAAATAAAACTCAGCAAAGAATAAACCAAAACTTAAAAAATAAACTAAAATAGAAAACCTAAACTAAACTAAGCAAACTTGGAATAAATAAACTAAACTAAATAAAAATAAAAAATAAACCTAAATAAAAATAAAAATAAAATAGACTCAAATAAACAAAAAAGAAATTAAATAAACCTAAACCTACCAATTTATTTAATTAACAAAAAAAAATATAAACCCTAAATCTGAATCCCTAAACCCTAAACCCTAAACCCTAAAACTAACCCTAAGCCCCAAACTATAAACCTACAACCCTAAGCCCTAAATCCTAAACCATAAAATCCTAAACCATAAACCATAAACGCTAAACCCTAAACCCTAAGCCCTAAAACCCTAAACCCTAAACCCTAAACCTTAAAACCTTAAAGCCTAAACCCAAAACACTAAACCTTAAAACTTATAAACCTAAAGCTTATGCCCCAAACCCTAAACCCTAAACCCTAAACTAACCATAAACCCTAAACCTTAAACTAACCCTAAACCCTAAGAATGGGCAGAACCTTGACGATAAGAACATCACGGTCAACTAGGCTTTGTCTAGATCTGGCGGTGGAGGTGAAGGTGGAGGCGGCAATTATCGCAGTGGTGGTGGGGGATTTGGAGGTGTTGGTGGATTTGGAGGTGGTGGTCAGAGTAGTGGTGGTTATGGAGGTGAGAGGAGTGATAGAGGTTTCAATCATGGTGGTGGCGGAGGGAAAGATCAGGGATATGATGGCGGATCCTGCTACTGATGGGAACTGGAAAAAGTGATGAATAGCCAATCTGATCTACTGCTTATGGAACTGTGTCTATATAGTAGAGATAGTTCTACTTATTTAAGGAATTTGATTTGCTCTATGGATGCTCATTTTTTATCTATGTCATCGCTTGTGTCTTAGAAACTTGGGGTGCTACTAGGTTGATGAAATCGAAAAGAAGAAATATTAAATCTGAATTTATTCTCTATTAAAAAAATAACCTTAACCCTAAATTAAAACTTAAACCATAAACCTAAAACTTAAACCCTAAACCCTAAATCCTAAACCCTAAACCCTAAACCCTAAACCCTAAACTCCAAACCCTAAACCCCAAATCTTAAATCCTAAACAAACCCTAAACCCTAAATCCTAAACCCTAAACCCTAAAAGCTAAAAACCTAAACCTAAACTAAAAAAAACTGAAAATAAATAAATAAACCAAAAACAAAATAAAATAAAGTCAAAACATAAACTGAAATGTAAACCTAAACCTAAACCTAAACATAAGAAAATAAAAGAAAAAATAAAAACTAAACTAAAATAAAATAAATAAGAACCTAAATTAAACTAAAAAAATAAAAACCTAAATATAATAAAAATTAAACGTAAAATAAAAATAAAATAAACTTAAATTAAAATAAAATTAAAATTAAATAAAATCCTAAACTTAAAAAATAAATTTAAAATAAAACCTAAAAAAATAAAAAATAAAACCTAAATCCTAAAAAAAAACTATACCAAAAATAAAAATAAAAATAAAATAAAATAAAATAAACTTAATTCTAAACATGAACTAAAATCAAATAAAACCTAAACCTAAACCTAAAATAAACTAAACACAAACCTAAACCTAAAATAAATAAAAAAAAATAAAAGCTAAAAGTAAACCTAAATCAAAACTAAAAAAAAACTAAAAATAACCCTAAAATAAAAACCTAAATCCTAAACCTAAAAAATATAATAAAAACCTAAACCAAAACCTAAAAATAAAAAATAAAACCAAATCCTAAAAAATAAATAAACAATAAAACTCAACTAAAACATAAACCTAAACATAAGAAAAAAACTAAAATGAAAAACTTAAATTAAAATAAATAAAGTAAACTAAATAAAAACCTAAACCCAAAAAATAAACATAAAAATAATACCTAAAAGTAAATAAAAAATAACTTAAACCCTAAACTAAAAAAACTAAACCTAAAATAAAAATAAAATAAACCTAAACCTAAACTAAAATAAACTAAACTAAAATTTATAAAACCTAAACCTAAACCTAAAATAAACTAAACCTAAACTAAATAAAAAAAATTAAATTAAAATAAAATTAAACCTAAACTAAAAATTAAAACCTAAAAATAAACCTAAAATAAAAACATAAAAGCTAAACCTAAAAAATAAAATCAAAACATAAATCAAATCCTAGAAATAAAAAATAAAACCAAAATCAAAAAAATAAAAGAAAAATAAAACTCAACAAAAAATAAACCTAAACTTAAAAAATAAAATAAAATAGAAAACATAAACTAAAATAAACCAACGTGGAATAAATAAACTAAATTAAATAAAAATAAAAAATAAACCTAAAAAAATAAAAATAAAATAGACTAAAATAAACAAAAAAGAAACTAAATAAACATAAACCTACCAATTTACTTAATTAAAAAAAAACCTAAACCCTAAATCCGAATCCTTATACCCTAAACCATAAACCCTAAAACTAACGCTCAGCTCCAAACCCTAAACCTACAACCCCTAAACCTACAACCCTAAGCCCTAAATCTTAAGCCCTAAAACCCTAAATTCTAAACCCTAAACCCTAAACCCTAAACCCTAAACCCTAAAACCCTAAACCCTAAACCCTAAACCCTAGACCTTAAAGTACTAAACCCTAAACCCAAAACATTAAACCTTAAAACTTAGAACCCTAAACCTTATGCCCCAAACCCTAAAACCATCTAATCTAAACAAGAATGGAGAGAACCACAGAAACACCACAACTTTATCTAGATGATGGATTAGCGAAGTGATTATCGCAGTAAGGTGGATAAGTGGTCTAGTAGGCTATAAAGAAAACCATGGATCATCTATAATGGGCGTATGCTTTACAATTCTACTCTAGAATTTGATTTTCTCATGGATCTATGCTCATATCGCCACGAATAAAGTCCTAAATAATGAAGTCGAAAAGAATAAATGTTGAATCTAAATTTATTCTCTATTAAAAAAATAGTCTTAAACCCTAAATTAAAAGTTAAACCCTAAACCTAAAACTTAAACCCTAAAACCTAAACCCTAAACCCTAAACCCAAAACCCTAAACCTAAATCTTAAATTCTAAACCAACCCTAAACCCTAAATCCTAAACCCTAAACCCTAAAAAGCTAAAAACCTAAACCTAAACTAAATAAAACTAAAAAATAAAATAAATAAATAAACCTAAACCAAAATAAAATAAAGACAAAACATAAACTGAAACCTAAACCTAAACATAAAAAAAATAAAATAAAAAATAAAAATGAAACTAAAATAAAATAAATAAGAACCTAAATAAAAGAAAAAAAAATAAAAACTTAAATAAAATAAAAATTAAGCCAAAAATAAAAATAAAATAAACCCAAAATAAAATAGAGTTAAAATTAAATAAAATCCTAAACTTAAAAAATAAATGTAAAAATAAAACATAAAAAAATAAAAAATAAAACCTAAATCTTAAACCAAAAAAAAACTATACCAAAAGTAAAATTAAAAATAAAATAAACTAAAATAAACTTAATTTTAAACTTGAACTAAAACAAATAAAACTTAAACCTAAACCTAAAATAAACTAAACTTAAACCTAAACCTAAACTAAATAAAATAAAATAAACTAAAAGTAAACCTAAACCAAAACTAAAAAGTAAAACCTAAAAATAACTTGAAAATAAAAACCTAAAACCTAAACCTAAAAAATATAATAAAAACCTAAACCAAAACCTAAAAATTAAAAATAAAACCAAATCCTAAAAAATAAAATAAAAATTAAATCCAGCTAAAACATAAACTTAAACTTACGAAAAAAAACTAAAATGAAAAACTTAAACTAAAATAAATAAAGTAAACTAAATAAAAATAAAAATAAACCAAAATAAAAATAAAATAAAATAAACAAAAATAAAGAAAAAATAAACTAAATAAACCTAAACATACTTGTTTACATAATTTAAAAAAAAACCCTAAACCCTAAATCCTAAACCCTAAACCCTAAACCATAAACCCTAAAACTAACCCTAAACCCCATTCCCTAAACCTACAACTCCTTAAACCCTAAACCCTTAAACCCTAAAACCCTAAATTCTAAATCATAAACCCAAAACCCAAAACCCAAAACACTAAACCCTAAACCATAAAACCCTAAACTCTAACCCTAATCCCTAAACCCTAAAATCCTAAACCATAAAACTCTAAACCCTAAACCCTAAACTCTAAATCTGAAACCCTAAAGCCTACAACCCTAAACATTAAACCCTAAAACCTAAACTCTAAACCCTAAACTTACCTTAAACCCTAAACCCTAAATTAACCCTAAACCCTAAGAATGGGCAGAACCTTGATGGAAGGAACATCAACATCAACTAGGCTCAGGCCAGACCTTATGACGAAGGTAGAGGTGATGGTTATCATAGTGCTGGTGGGGGATCTAGAGGTATTGGTGGATATGGAGGTGGTGGTCAGAGTAGTAGTGGTTATGGAGGTAGGAGTAGTGACAGAGGTTACAACATGGTGGTGGTAGAGAGAGAGACCGAGGATATGATGGCGGATCTCGCTACTCAAGAGGAGGGGTGGTTCTGATGGGAATTGAGAAACTAAATAGTGACCGATCCGATCTGCTGCTTATGAAACTATGTCTTTACAGAAGAGACCATTCGACTTATCTATGGTTTTTAATTTGCTCTATGAGTGCTCATTTTTTATCTATCTCATCGCTTATGTCTTGGAAAACTTGGGGTGCTTCTTGGTTGATGAAATCGGATAGAAGAAATGTTGAATTTGATTTTATTCTCTATTAAAAAACTTTAAACCGTAAAACTTAAACCCTAAACTCTAAACCCTGATCCCTAAACCCGAAACCTTGAACTAAATATCAACCCCTAAACCTAAAACCAAAACCTTATACCCTAAATCGTAATCCCTAAACTCTAAACACTAAAACCCTAAACTCTAAACACTAAACCCTAAACCTTAAACCCTAAACACTAAACCCAAAATCATAAACCCTAAACCCTAAGCCCAAAATCTTAAAACCCTAAATCCTAAAACCCTAAACTTTAAACCCTAAACCCTAAAATCATAAACTCTAAAACCTACAACCCTAAAACCTAAACCCTGAATGCCAAACCTTAAACCCAAAACCCTAAACTAGCCTTAAACCCAAAACTAACCATAAACCCTAACCCTAAACTCTAAACCTTAAACTTTAAATAAGGATGCCATTAGGAGTAGATCTAAAGAATGATCTAATCCTAACATAATTATGGTAGCTAAAGAAAATGTCTTCAAGGGAATTTCCCTTAATAATTAGAGATTTGAATACCCTAAACCCTAACCCTAAATCATATTATAATATCGTATATTATAGTATAATATAGCAGCATATATTTGAGCATGTAGTGATATGTTTTTAGATGTTATAAGATATTTTGAAATGTTTTAGTATAGTATGGTATTGTACCCTATCGTCTATATTAATATAAATCATAAACATATTAATTTAATAAATAAGATGATGAAATTTGTTAAATTTGAAGTGGGAATTAGGTTGCAGTACAAAAGGCATGCCACTTGTAGTCTAAAAAGTAAGATTTTATGTTTAATAGAAATATTATATGTTGTAGCATAGTATAGCATCATATATCATAATATATTATTTTTTGCATTTTAAATTCTTTTAGTATTTTACTATCATGCAGTCGAGCCTACACTAGCAATATTTATAAAAAAGTTGATTTAGACTTTAAAATGGTGAAATTTAGCCAAATTCATAATAGGTAGAGCATGGCATCATAATATATTATTTCAATTTAAAATATGTAAGTGATACCACTAAAATATTTTATATTTTATTTGTTATTTAGCATATCTTAATTTGTTATAATATGATGTAGTAGAGTTTGTACTGGTATAATTCATAAAAATATTGATTTATAGGCTGAGATGATTAGGATTTGGCCAAATTTAAGGTAAGCTTTAAGGGACATCATTGGGGGTGTGCTATGGTGAGTCATTTAATCAAAAGAATGGAATTTTGCATCCAAAATAAATGTTTATTTTCCAACCAAATTTGATAAATGTTTTGCTTAAAGTGATTCATTTTAAGGTGTAATGTAAGATAATATATTATATGGAAGCATATTGAAATATAATGTTCATAACAATATAACTTCACACACACACACACACACACATATATATATATATATATAAATTAAAGTCGATTTGATCTTAATCTATATATATGAATGGGGTGGTGTGTTACAAAATGTTATTATACATATTAGTATGTTTTACTTTTGTTATAATAGATTGGGTCAAAACTCACAAAAATGTTAATTTGAAGGTTAAGATGGAAGAATTTGGCCAAATTCATGGCACACGCTAAGAAGCAACACCAAAATTATGCTATTTTCTACCATTTTTAATATGAAAATAACAATTTTACATCCAAAATGAACATTATTCATATTTTCAGAAAGCTTTATTTTTTGTTCCTTTTAAGTGATTCTAATGAGGTTTAATGTTAGACGATATATTATAATATAGCAAATTATAATATAAAATTATATATTATAATATATATATATATATATATATAGTGTGTTAATTCACACTATAATATGTTTAGCATGATATTATATAGTTAGTTTGAGCTTGCACCATCACAAATCATAAAATGTTGATTACAATAAGAAGATGAAATTTGAATGAATACATTGTTAAGATTTTGGTTGAAGTATTAAAGGTGTACATAACAGAAGAAAGAAGATTTGATGAGACTTCCATGTCAAGGACATGGAGGGAGATCTGCTAGGGGATCACACATGCACTAGATATGACATGTTATGGGTTTATGTCGAGGGAATAGAAGAAGAAAATCTGTTGGGGATAAGGTTTAAATTTGATTTGATTATATGATTTATGGAAAGATGATCTGTTAGGGATAAGAATATATAATCCACCAGAGATTAAGATCAAATCGACTTTAATTTATATTGTCTTAATTGATGAGGAGGCATATATACTAGATATGGGCTCGAGTCCACTACGGATCAGGTATATGAACTTTCTACTAGGGAAGTAGGTTTGGGCTATCCACTGGGGATTAGGATTTGAGTTTGATTTCATAGATTTATTTTGGGATGTATCTTCTAGAGATAAGAGTTTGGTTGGATTTATTTAATTTAGACTCTATTAGGGGAGTTGGTTTAATTTGGCTCCACTAGGGAGTTTGGTTTTGAATTTGATTTGTTTACTTAACTTAATTATAGATGATTTAGGTCTCCATTAGGGAGATGGGTGTAATTTAACTCCACTGGGGAAAATCAAGTTGGGTTTAATTTAATCTGAGTTAATGTATGGTCCTTGTTGGTGTGCGATGGACCCACTGAGAAGGGGTATATCAGCCTTGACCTACCACAGGTTTACAAATGCAAAGGGATAGTCTACCAACTGTAGGGTAAAGCCAACCAAACTAAGGGGTTGTCTTTCGATGTGCAATGGTTGTGCTAGGAAGAAGCTTAGCAAACTTACATCTTCCAATGCGAGGAACAACAGCTGGAGTTACCTATTAGATGCATAATAAATTGAACCTTACCTAAGGTGACTACTGAGTGAATGCCGTAAGGGACTTATGTAAAATCAAAAGTAGTCAGGATTAATTTGATCTTAATTTCATGTGATTTGATATCATTTTTTGGTTTAGTTTGATTTTGAATTGTGAGCCTATCTGCTAGAAATTTGAGCTTAGTAAAATTTGATAGATTTAATTTATGGACCATGTCAGTGTGCAATGGATCCATTGAGAAAGGGCTATATCAGACTTGTCCTATTTTAGATTTACAAATCCAAAGGGATAGTCTACTGGCCGTTGGGTAGAGCTAGGCAATCTAAGGGGTTAGCTTTTGGTGTACAATGATTGTGCTAGGAAGAAGGCATAGCAGACTTATATCTTCTGAAGCATGGAACAACTGCTGGGGTGACCTGTTGGTAGCACAATAAATTGAACCCGACTTAGGGGCGATTATTATGTGAATGATGCTAGGGACTTATATCAACTGAAGAGTAGTCAAGTGATTCCTATAGGGTGTTTTGCTGACATTATCCTAAATATATGATACCTACTTGGGAAAAGGTGTCATTAGGTGTGTCTGTCTAATCCATAAGTGAATATATATTTTGTTTATATGTTTGTGTTGACCTTATTGGTGTGTTATCTAAGATTTACTAGACCAAGATAGAATCTGCACATCCACAGGATGGATTCTCTAACCATAGTGGTGGTTACTAAGAAAGGGGTACTATCCAATCCAATTGTAATTCAGGTAGTAGCTAAATGGGCCTCAAAGCACTTGATCCAAATATAGGTCCCACAAGAGAGGTATTGCTAGGGGCATTATCTTGAACCCTGGAAAAGAAATCTTATAGGTCTATGGTGGCCAACTCAATAAGAAAGCCTAGGAGACTTACATCTGCCATGAGTGGTATATCCTAAGGTGTAAGAACCAACCAACCTAAGGTGTATCCGACAGCAAGAGTCATGTATCCATCAGCATAGTGAGAACCAACCAACCTAAGGTGCTTGTCGGTGTGCAATGATCAATCAAGAAAGAAAGCATGTAGGCTTACAACTTTCTAAGTAGAACTAGTCATCAGAATAGTCTATCATGGGCAAGACATATGCGATATGTCCTAGACTAACTACTAAGCGAGGAGCCCCAAGGAAGGACTGGACCCAAACTTAAAGTAGTCAGGAGGGAAGGAGCTGCTAGGGGACTTACCCCCCTAAACCTCAAATATACTCGACCCAATCAGTGCAGAAAGGCTAATCCAAGAAGAAAGTGTAGAAAACTCACATCCTCTTAAACGAAGACAACATGAGGTAGCTTAGTGGCCACGTAATAAGGCCTACCAAACTAACAAGGCGTTTGTCAATGTCTAGAGGCCAAATAAGAAAGGAAAGCCCAACAAACTTACATCCTCTAAAGTAAGAAGACTATTGGGGTGAGACACTAGCAGGGTAGCACATCAGCTTGACCTAGAGCAGCTATTGAGTGAGTGCCACTAAGTGTGTTATCTCAACTCAGAGTAGCCCAAGACAAAAGATTTATGTTTATTTTATTTATTTGTGTGTAGTTCATGTTTGTGTTGTGTCGATTAAGGATAAGACATCAGTTAGATTCCTTTAACCTACCCAAAATTCATCATGGCAGATTCAAAAATAAGAATTCTTGCAACATGGAAGAGATTGAATTCAAAATGGAATTTTCATTGATCATAATTATTTTCAAACATGATTTATAATATTTCTTTAAGTAGAGCCTATTGATTGGAAGCATTGGGTGCTCTCTCTAATGATTAATAAGCTAATAAGATCCTCTATGGTAGGCCTTCTCTATGGCAAAAAGGCCTTCCCATGTAGGTTTAAACTTGCCTCCCATCTTACGATGGGCAATAATCAGTCTCCTCAAAGCTAAAATAAGCACTCCTACATGCAAAACTCTAAGATGGGCCAACTTGTTATGAGCTTGAATCATTTTAACTTTGTACAACTTGAGGTTTTGGCTTGCCCACAAGTGTCTCTCCTCCAAATCTTGGAGCTCTTCTAATCGTAACTTGGCATTCTGCTCTGTTGTGATATTGCTACCCATAGCTATCCTTAGTGATGGGAGTTGGACTTCTAATGGTATAATGAATTTGGAGTCATAAACTAAGGAGAAAGGAGTAGACTAAGTTGGAGTTCTATATGTGCTACGGTAGGCCCACAAGCCTTCAACTCACTTCTCATACTACTATCGCTTATTATTGTTGAGTGTCTTCTTTAGTATTTGGATGAGAGTTTCATTGATGGCTTCTACTAACCCGTTTGCACTCAGGTAATTGATGGTAGAATATCTCTAATCTACACTGTCTCCAGGCAAAGTTGTTGATCACGATGCTCTTGAATGCAGTACCATTATTAGATATAATTCATTGAGGCACTCCGAACCTATATACTATATGGTTCCTAAAAAATTGGAGTGCAAGCTAAGTTGTGACCTCTCTGAGTGGAATCACCTTTGCCCATTTGGAAAAGTAGTCAGTAGTAGTTAAGATGAACTGATGACCCTTAGAAGAAGGAAGATCAGTCGGACCCACTATGTTGGTACCCCAACACTCGAATAGCTATGATGCCAACGTAGGATGTAGAATGTTGGGTGGTTTGTGTAGGACCACATCGTGTATTTTACATTGGTGGTATCGTCTAGCTGTATCCATGTAATATTTGATCATCGAAGGCTAATGGCATCCTAGTCTCTTGATCTTGGATTTCATCTTCAGACCAGATTGGTTGGCTCCAAAAATTCTTGAGTGTACCTCATTCACGATCTTATGGGCTTCGTGCTTGTCTAAATAACGTAACCACATATGATCGAAAGATCGCTAGTATAAGACACCATTCACAAGAGTGAAGGAAAGTGCTCTCAGCTTCATCTAATAGGCTTGGGACTTCCTTTGAGGTAGCTTGCCTTTATTTAGGTAATCCATGAATGATTTCCTCCAATCTAACTCCTTGTCTTTCTTGGGAATGGAAACCTCCCCTTCAAGAGAGTACTTTTTGATGAGTTCAATATCAATAAAGGAGAAGACTTTTCTATTTTTGACATTTATTGATATGGACTCATCATCCAGACATGCTAACTCCTTGGCAAGCTCGCTAAAGCATACACTATGGCATTCTCTCCTTGAGGAATCTTATAAATGATAACCTCTAGAATTTGGGCCAATAAATCAATGGTGTACTTGTCATAGTGATGAAGCTTTGGCTTTATAACCTTATAAGACCTAATGATTTGGTTGATTTATTTTTTTGGATACTTAGAGTAATGGCTAACTCTAGACCATCAACCAAAGTCTCATATTGGACTTCATTATTGGTGCAAGGATTAGACAAATGATATGAGAATTTCATCACATCACGGTCTGGAGTTGAGAGAACTATTTCTACTCATGTCTTTCTTGGAATAGTAGATTATGGTTCTTCTCCTATTTAAGAGGAAGAAGCACCATCAAAGTACATCACCCAATGGTGACTGCTACTATCCCATAAGTTCATGATTTGTTCATTGGAGAGATCATCACTAAGCGGAGAGTCACTAGGAAGTGGTTGTGCTGCTAAAAAATTCGCTAGCCCTTCTCCTTTCAATGCACGGAGGGGTAAAAAGTTAATCTAAAATAATGAGAGGATCATGGACCATCATGCCAATCGTTCGGATAGCTTCGACCATATCAGGAGATACTATAGTGGATTGATCCTAGAGATTAAGTTCACCTTATGAGGAAGCATGTAGTGTTATAGCTTTTGGGATGCAAAGATTAAAGCTAGGAAATATTTCTCAATGGGTGGATGATTAGCGTCAGTAGAGATTAGATGATGGCTGAGATAGTAGAGTGCATTTTCCTTCCCTTCATCATCAGCTTGGGCCAACAAAGCACTAAGGGAGTCATCTAATGCAGTAGTGTAAGGTATGAGCGGCTTGCCCAGAATAGGTGATGCTAGAATCGACGTCATCATTAGGTAATGCTTGATGTATTTGAAGGCATGCTCACACTTGCCATCCTACTTAAACTCGACATCCTACTTGATAAGTGTTGAGAAAGGCTAACATCTTCCTAATAAGCTAGATATAAAGCTTCTTAGACACGCCAACCACCCTTAGAATGATTTGAGTTGAGGAAAACTTTTAGGCAGTGGCATTTCTAATATCACCTTGATCTTCTCCGGATCGATTTCAATTCCATGGTATCAGACAACAACCCCAAGGAATTTCCCTAAAGCTACTTTGAATGCACACTTCAAGGGGTTAATTTTAATATTAAATTATCTTAACTGTTCAAAAACTACTCTCAAGTGAAAGAGATTGTCTTCCTTTTCTCTACTTTTGACAACGAGATCATCGACATAGCACTCGACTTGATGATGAATGAGTTCGTCAAAGATTCAAGTCATACCCCGCTAGTATGTAGTATCAGCATTTTTATGGTTGAAAGGCATGACCTTATAACAATAGATTTTGATCAAGGTTCTAAAAGTAGTGTTTTTTTCATCTTCAGGGGCTATCTTGATTTGGTTATATCTAGATGAGCCATCAATGAAAAAGAAGACTACATGAGATGAGGCAATGTCCTCCATCAGCTCCAGAATTGGTAGCAGAAATTCATCTTTTAGACATGCCTTATCTAAATCCCTAAAATTGACACATATATCAATTTGGCCATTCTTTTTCTTAACTGGGATGATGCTAGCCAATCAAGTAGGGTATTTTTCTTCCTAGATGAAGCCAACATCAATTAGTTTCTTGACTTCAGAATTGACCTATTATTCTATGTATAATCACATACGTCTTGGAGCTTGCTTGATAGGGTTAGTAGTAAGCTCTATTACTACTTTATGGACTGCTACATCAAGAGTCAATCCAGGCATCTCTTCATAACTCCATGCAAAGTAGTCTTTAAACCTAGACAATAGCCTAACTAAGTCATTAGTTTCAATTTCATTCAATAAAGAACTGATGTATGTCAGGCGTGGATCTTCTTCAGTTCCTAAGTTGGTCTCTTTGAGCTAGTCGATGCTTGGCCTGATCTCTTCTCAAACTCTAGCAGTGCATCTTTGACTTCAAAATCATCTAGATCATTTGAAGTTTCTAAGCACAGCTCCTCATATGAGTATGCGATTTGAAAATAACCTACCAGATTCCAAATGATTGGTGATGATTAAGAAGTAATCATCATCATCGACTAGACACACTATATTGAATCTTAGTCTTAATCTTGATGGAGAGCTTTTGCATTTGTTCTTCCATATTCTTTCAAAGTATTCTGACCTATGCTTTGTCCAAGTATGTGGAATTAACTCTTTCAATTCTAAATTATGAATAAAATGAAAGTACCAATCAAAAGGTAATTCTATTAAATCTTTATATGAATCATCCTCAAGTTCTATATCAACTTCCTGACTTGAGGATGAAGCTCCCAGAAAGATTCTCTAAGTCTTCACACCTGTGGATGATTTAAGGGCTTCCATAACTACCAAACCCTCAACTTTTTGAGAGGAAAGTCGGGTTAAAGCTAAGGTTCCCAACTGATACCTAATTGTTTCACATATAGACTTAGATACACTTATGCTTTTCTTTGGAGCCTGATCTTCATTGGTATCTAACTTAAGTGTCACCTCCAAGAAAATCTATTGCTAAGAAGAGTTGGCTGGTGTGTTAGCCATATAAGACTCATCCTATGAACTAGATTCTAAGTCTCTATGGATATAAGGTGTACTCCTAGTAGCTGGGAGATATGTTCTATTAGGGGGCCAATAAGGAGGTTTTTCACCCTTAAGACTGCCTCTAAACGTGCCTCTTTCTTTTCCTGGTGGAGGTCTGGTCATCCTACCCATATGTTCGAATGGGGTAATGAACCGTGGGTGGAATCAAAGGTCAGGCTCCACTTCCTCCTCCAAGTCTATTTCCACTCCCATTTATTTTATTTATCATTTTCCCTTTCTTTTTCTTTTTCTTTTTCTATTTCTCTTTCTTTTTTTTTCTTTTTCTTTTTTTTTAAAACTTTGGCCAAGTTCACCAAAATGCGCTAGTTAATTTTGAGGGAGGTAGTAAGCCGCATCCTCATATATGTCGACCTTGTGAACTATAAATGACTTGAGATCACCTTAAACACAGTAGACAATCCCACCTCTCACAAACTTCATACATTGATGTAGAGAAGATAAAACTATGATGTTCTCATGTATCCATGGTCTCCCAAGCAAAGCGTTAAAAGATGTATCAGAGTGTATAATGTGAAACATAGCTTCAGTTTAACAATCATCCATTACCAAGGCAAACAATATGGAGCTTAAGGCCCGTTGACCTCACTTTTGGAGTGCAGATTCAACCTTCCCATCTTAGACTTAGGAGTCTTGACTTTCCCAATCATAAGACACATCTAATAATTAGGTAAACACTTAACCTAAGCCTAAAGACTTATAAGGGTTAACCATAGGATTAGGTTATGCTTTAGGGATTATGATAATCCACCTACCCTACAACCCAAATCCAATTGATGTTCACCTTATAAAACCAAACCTCAAGTTAAATTCAAACATGAAATTCAAATCCAAATCTAAATCCAAAATCCAAAACCAGATGATTGAAGCCCACGATCAATTCCAAACTTGAAACCCTTCCTAAGCCATATGACCTATTTCATGGACTTAGCCAAATCTTAATCTAAATAATTCCAAAATTAATTGATTTTCTCATAATAAATTTATATTTTCAATCATCTTCCTAAATTTTAATCAAATCTACATTCAAATTATCAAAACTAAATCAAATAAAATCAAAACCCTTCCTAAGCCATATGTCATATCCCTTGGACTTGGCCAAATCTTAATCCAAATAAAGTCAAACTCAATTGATATTCTCATGAATCAATCATATTTTTGATAATCTTCACATATTTAAATAAAATTTACATTTAAATCATCAAAACTAAGTCAAATCCAATCAAAATCCAAACTTAAGCCACATGACTAAACTCCACGGACTTAGCCAAATTCCTTCATTCCAAAACCCAAATTATTGTGATTTTGTCTTGAATCAATCATACTTTCAATCATATTTTCAAATATAAATGAAATCTACAATCATCAAGGAAAACAAAAATCAACCCAAGTCAAACCCAATTTAACCCTTTGACTTGAAATGTTCAAATAAACCAAAACCCATTTGAACCCAAGATTTACAATTTATATATCAATCCCAAATCCATATATAATCTCAACTAAATCAAACTCAACCCAAAATCAAGCCAGCTAAACCCAATTGGTCTACTTGACCTAAAGTGGCCAATTTGACCTATTTAAGCCAAGTTTTAATCCTACCGAAATTGGATTGAACCAAACCCATCAAAGCCTCCCCATCACGATTGTTGATTACCCAAGTTTGATCAATTGTCATAAATTGGGTCAAACCAAGTCAACTTGGTCATTCGTCCAAGTGAACCCCATAACCCATATAAACCCAACCTAAGCCAAATCCCTTGAAATCAATGATTCATACCAAATCAAAATCAATATTTGAATATGACTTGACCTTCAATTGAGTTAAACCAAACCCAATTGACCCTCTTGATCCAAGTTGATCTAAATTGACATAAAAGACTAAATTAGGTCAAATCAAAATATAAACCAAATTTATTGCAATTAATAGCTCAAGTTCATTCGAAATTGATTGTTGAACTTGACCAAAGCCATGATTGGACCCAATTGAACCCAATTGACCTACTTAGCCAAAATTGACTTAAAGGTTCAACTTGGCCTAAATAAAACCAAATGCAAAATAATTGAAACCAAAGCCTGCAGTCATCTTCAATTGGTCAACTAAACCCTAAACCTTAACCTTAAACCCTAAGCTAACCCTAAACCCTAAACCTAAAAAACCATAAGCCCTAAAGCCTAAAAACTAATAAACCTAAAACTAAACCTAAACTAAAAGAATGGGTAGAACTTTAATGGCAGGAACATCATCGTCAAATACGCTCAGTCTAGATCTAGTGGTGGGCGGGGCGGTAGTTATCCTTGATGGTGGTAGGGATATAGAGGGTCTTGGTGGATATGGAGGTGGTGGTCCATGATGGTTATGGAGGGAGGTGCTATAGAGGTTACAACCATGGGGTGGTAGGAGAGATCGAGATATGATTATGGATCCGCTACTTGAGAGGCACAGTGGTTCATGATTGGGAAATCAAGACGTCCATTTGATCTACGCTTATGAAGCTTTATAGTAGAGAGGTTAATTATCTAGGGTTTTTGATTTGCTCTATGCATGCTCATTTTTTATCTATGTTGTCGCTTATGTCTTAAAAAACTTGGGGTGTTACTTGGTTGATAAAATCGAAAGAAGAAAGGTTGGATCTGAATTTATTTCCTGCTAAAAAAATTAAAAAAAACCCTAAATCATGAACTAAAACTTGAACCCTAAACCTAAAACCATAAACCATAAACCTCAAACCCTAGACCCTAAACCCTAAACCCTAAACCCTAAACTCTAAAAAGCTAAAAAGCTAAACGTAAACTAAATAAAACCTAAAAATAAGATAAATAAAAAAAAATCTGAACAAAGATAAAATATAATAAAAATATAAAGTAAAACCTCAACCTAAACCTAAAAAAAATAAAATAAAAAGTAAAAACTAAATTAAAATAAAATAACTAAAAACCTAAACTAAACTAAAAAATAAAAACCTAAATAAAATAAAAACTAAACCTAAAATAAAAATAAAATAAACCTAAAATAAAATAAAATAAAAACTAAATAAGAACCTAAACCTAAACAATAAACCTAAAAAATAAAACCTAAAAATAAATAAAAAAATAATCCAAAAAAAAAGTAAAAAAAAAAACTTAAACTTAAAATGAAGAAAATAAACTCAAACCTAAACTAAAATAAATAAAAACCCAAACCTAAAATAAATAAACTAAACCTAAATCTAAACTAAATAAAATAAAATAAAATAAAAAGAAATCTAAACCTAAACTAAAAACCTAAAACCAAACCCTAAAAAAATTAAATAAAAATTTAAAATTAAACCTAAAATAAAAAATAAAACCTAAACCTAAAAAATAAAATAAAAATAAAAATAAACTAGAAAATAAACCTAAACCTAAAAAATAAACTAAAATAAAAACCCTACACTAAAATAAATAAACCTAAAATAAATAAACTAAACTAAATAAAAATAAAAATAAACCTAAATCAAAATAAAAAATAAAATAAATTAAAATAAATAAAATATAAACTAAATAAACCTAAACCTACTAGTTTACTTAATTTAAAAAAATAAAAAAAATAAAAATGAAACCCTAACCCTAAATGCTAAAACTAATCATAGGCAAATTCTACCCACCACCACTACCAACCTAAACCATACCCAAAAAACCACAAACCCTAAACTTAAACCCTACCCTTTTGGGGTTTGGGGTTTAGTTATAGGGTTTGGGTTTAGGGTTTAGGGTTTTTTTTTCTAAAAAAATTTAATTAAAAAAACCTTTGCCTTAATAAACCCAAACCTAAACCAACCATAAACCCTAAACCCACAAAATATAAACCATAAACCCAAACCTTAACTAAACCTAAATAAGAGAACCCTAAATCATAAAACCCTAAATCAGAAAGCTACACTAAACCTACCCACCCTAACCCAAACTCACAAAACCCTAAATGCTAAAAACCCTAAAAACCACAAAACCCTAAAACCTAAAACTAAACCTAAACTAAATTAAACCTAATAATAAATAAATGAAAAACTTAAACCTAAATAAAATAAAACTAAACTAAAACTAAACCTAAACTAAAAATAAAATTAAATTAAACTAATAAAAATAAATTAAAATAAAATATATAAAAACTTAAACTAAACTAAAAAATTAGATAAACCTAAGAATAAAAACCTAAATAAAATAAAAACTAAATGTAAAATAAAAGTAAAATAAATCAAGAATAAAATAAATTAAAAATTAAATAAAAACCTAAACCTAAAAGATAAACCCAAAAATAAAAGCTAAAAATAAATAAACAATAAAACCTAAACCATAAACTAAAAAAAACCCTAAACCTAAAATAAAAGTAAATAAACAAAATAAAATAAACCCAAACCTAATGCAAAACAAACTAAACTAAAATAAATAAAAACTAAAATAAATTAAACTTAAACCCTAAACTAAATAAAATAAAACCTAAAAAATAAACCTAAAATAAAAACCCAAAACCTAAACCTAAAAAATAAAATAAAAAGCTAAACCTAAACTTAAAAAAAAAACCTAAACCTAAAAAATCAAATAAAAATAAAACTCAACTAGAAAATAAACTTAAACTTAGAAAATAAACTAAAATAAATAAAGTAAACTAAAAAAATCAAGATTAAACCTCAATGAAAATAAAAAATAAAATAAACTCAAATAAATAAAAAATAAACTAAATAAACTAAACTGCGGGTTTGCTTAATTTTTTTTTAAAAAGCTAAGCCCTATATAAACCTAAATCCTAAACCCTAAATTACTGGAAACCCTAAACCTACCAAAATACCCTAAATCCACAAATCCTAAACCCTCCCTAACCCTAATAACCATAAACCCAAATGCTAAAACCCAAGCCCCAGGCACTACCCCCACAAACCCAAATCCTAAATTCTAACCCTAAACACTAAACCTTAAAACCATAAACAAATCTACCCTAAATAAAGCCCTAAACTAAACCATACTCCAAAATTTAAAACCAGCTAATAAATCTTAAAAATAAAATAAATAAATAAAGTAAATCTAAAAAAATTCAAAAAAAAATACTATAAAATAAAAACCTAAACTAAAACCTAAACCAAAACCTAAAAATATAATAAAATTAATTAATAAAGGTAAACTAAAAAAAGTTAATTAATAACCTAACTAAACTTTAAAAATTAAATAAACCTAAGAATAAAAAACCTAAATAAAACAAAAAATAAATGTAAAATAAAATTAAATTAAACCTAAAATAAACCTAAAATAAATTAAAATAAAAACAAAATAAAAACTTAAACCTAAAAAATAAACCTAAAAATAAGAAAAAAATTAATCCTAAACCCGAAACTAAAAAAAATCTAAACCTAAAAGAAAAATAAATTAAATAAAATAGAATAAACTGAAACCTAAACCAAAATAAACTAAACTAAAATAAATAAAACAAAAGCTTAAACCTAAAATAAACTAAACCTAAACCTAAACCTAAACTAAATAAAATAAAATAAACTAAAAATAAACCCAAACCTAAGATAAAAAATAAAACCTAAAAAATAAACCTAAAATAAAATCCTAAAACATAAACCTAAATAAATTAAATAAAAGCATAAACCTAAACCTGAACAAAAAATAAAACCTAAACTTAAAAAATAAAATAAAAATAAAATTAAACTAAAAAAAATAAACTTAAACCTAAACCTAAACCTAAAAAATAAACTAAAACCAAAAATCTAAACTAAAATAAATAAACCTAAAATAAATAAACTAAATTAAATAAAAAAATGAACATAAATAAAAATAAAGAATAAAATAAACAAAAATAAATAAAAATTAAACTAAATTAACTAAATCAACATAAACTTATCGGTTTAATTAATTTTTTAAAAGAAATTAAACCATAAGCTAACCCGAAACCCTAAACCCTAAAAATAAACTAAAAAAAAACTTAAACTACCTGTTATTAAAATTGAACATAAACCCAAACTAAAGGCTGAACCCTAAACCCTAAATCGTAGAACTAACCCTAAACCCTAAACCCTAAAACCCTAAACCCAAACCCAAACCCAAACCCCAACCTAAAACTAAAAACCCTAAACCTTAATCAAAATAAACCATAAAACCCTAAATCCACAGCTAAACCTTAACATAAACCCTAAACACTAAATCCTAAGCCCTAAACCCTAAACCTAAAACCTAAACCCTGAAAAAGCCACCAAACCTAAGCTAAAAAACCCACAAACTAAGATAATCCCAAAATCCAAAAACCTAAACTTAATAAATAAAAAAATAAAACTCAGTAAAAATAAATAAACTAAAAAAAAAAATAAAAGATTAAATAAACTAAAATAAATAAACCTAAAATAAAATAAATTAAACTAAATAAAAATAAAAAATAAACCCAAATAAGAATAAAATATAAAATAAATTAAAATAACTAAAAGAATAAATTAAGTAAACTTAATAAACTAAAACTGATTTTAATTTAAAAAAAATCTAAACCCTAAATCCTAAACCCAACCCTAAACCATAACTGCAACCTATGCACCCCAACCCAAACATTGAACCACAAACTCTAAACCTTAAACCCTAAACCAGACCCTAAACCCTACCATAACCCTAACCCTACCCAAACTAAGCATAAACCCAACCAAAACCTGCTAAACCTAAACAAACCAAATCTAAACCTAAAAACTCACCCCCCACTAAATATAAAGTAACTAAATAAATTAAAAATAAACTAAACCTTAAGACCTAATCTAAACTAATCTAAGAATGTAGAACATGGGAACATCATTGACCATTTTAGTCAGATCTAGGAGAAGGTGGAGGCGTTATCATAGGGTGGGAGATCTAGAGGTGCTAGTGGATATGGAGGTGGTGGTGAGTAGTGGTGGTTGGAGATGAGACGAGTTGACCATGGTGAAAAAGATCGGAAATGATGGTGGATCCCACTACTCAAGTGGCCGGGGCAGTTCAGATGGGAACTAGACAAACTGAAGAAAAGCCAATCAGATCTGCTACTTATGAACTATGCCTTTATAGTAGAGATAATTCTAGTTGTTTAGGGTTTTTGATTTGCTCTATGCATGCTAATGTTTTATCTATGTTACTGCTTGTGTCTTAGAAAACTTGGTGTGCTACTTAGTAAATGAAATAAAAAAAAGAAATACTGAAAATGAATATTTTCTCCATTAAAAAAACAAAAAAAACCCTAAACCCTAAAAACCCTAAACCCTAAACCATAAAACCCTAAACCCTAAATCCAAAGCCTAAAAATACTAAACTTAAACCTTAAACCATAAACTAAACCAAAGCCCTACCCTCCTAACCCTAACCTACTAAACCCTAATGTAAATCCTAAACCTAAACCTTCAAGGCAAACTCATACCATACTACCACCAACTCCTAAAAACTGATCCACTGATCCCTGATAAACCACCAAGCCTAAATGCTACCAAGCTAAACCCTAAATCTTGACCTAAACCTACCACAAAAGCTAAACTAAACTGAGCCAACTAAACCTAAATACAAATTAATAAAATAAAATAAATTAAATATAAACTTAAATAAAGTAAAGATAAAATAAAAAAACTAAAACCTAAACTTAAACCTAAAATAAAATAAAATAATCTAATTAAAAAAATAAATAAAATAATAACTTAACCTAAATTAAAATAAAATAAACTTAAGAATAAAATTAAATATAAAAGTAAACACTAAATAAAATTAAAATAAACCTAAAATAAAATAAAGTAAAAACTAAATAAAAGCCTAAATCAAAAAATTGAACCTAAAAATAAAACCTAAAAATGTATAAAAAATAAAACATAAATCATAAACTAAAAAAAAATTAAACATAAAATAAAAATAAAATAATCCTAAACCTAAAATTAAGAAAATTAAACTACAATAAATAAAACCTAAACCTAAACGTAAAATAAACCAAACCTAAACCTAAACTAAATAAAATAAAAAATAAACTAAAAATTAACCTAAACTAAAAAATAAAACCAAAAAATAAACCTAAAATAAAACCAATTTAACATAAAAAAAATAAAATAAAACCTAAACTAAAAATAAAATAAAAAAATACTAAAATAAACCTAAACCCAATACTTACTGATAAAGCTGAGCTAAAACTAATAACCATAAACCCTAAACCCTTAAACCCTAAACCCAAAGCCTAAATAAATCCAAATCATAAGCCAAAAAACCTAAACCCAAACCTAAAACCCTAGCACTAAACCCTACCCTAAACCTAAAACCCAAAGAAACCTAAACCCAAAACCCTAAACCAAACTCTAAACTAAACCCAACCATAAGCCACAACCCACAAACTTAAAACCCCCAAACCTAACCCAAGTGGAAATAAATAAATAAAATAAATTTAAACCCTAAACCTAATAAACTTAAACTCTAGAATGAACCTGGCGGGGAACATCACCATCAACCAGGCTTAGTCTAGATTAAAATGGAGGTAGAGCGGTTATCGTAGTGGTGGTGGGGGATCTAGAGGTGCTACTGGATATGGTGGTGGTGGTCAGAGCAGTGGTGGTTATGGAGGTGGGAAGAGCGAAAAAGGTTATAACCGTGGTGGTGATAGAGGAAGAGATCGGCGATATGATGGTGGATCCCGCTAGTCGAGAGGCCAAGGTGATTCTAATGGAACTAGAAGCGAAGAATGGTGATCCGATTGCTTATGGGTGTCTATAGTAGAGCTTCTAGAAATTTAGGGTTTTATTTTGCTTATGCTTGCTCATTTTATCAATGTCATCACTTATGTCTTGAAAACTGGTTATTACTTGGTTGATGAAATAAAAGAAATGTTGAATGTGTTCTCTATTAAAAAACTAGCACTAAACCCAAAACTAAACTAAAACCTGACCCTAACCACTACAAAACCTAAACCTAAACCCAATGCTAAACCACACCTAAAACCCTATTCTAACTATCCCAAACCCTACCCTAAACCTAAACTCCCTAAGCTCAACCTAAAATTATAAAACCACAACCTGACCCACCTGACCTGACCACTAACTGGGCCCACCCACCTACCACTACCAACCCTAAACCCTATCTAACTAATAACTGAACCAAAGAACCAGAGGCAGAAAATAAAGACCTGAACCCAAACCCTAAATCTGCCTAAACTAGCCTTACCACAGACTAGGCCCTAAAGCCAAAACCTGATCAAAAATGACTAACCACTGAGCTAAATCAAATCCTAACCACAAACCACAAAACTAAATAAACCTAAAACTAAATAAAACCTAAAATAAAATAAAAACAAACCTAAATAAAATAAAATAAGTTAAATAAATAAAATAAACTAAAACCTAAACTAAAAAAATAAATAAAATAAAATAATAAAATAAACTAAAAATAAATATATAATAACCTAAACTAAACTAAAATAAAATAAACCTCATAATAAATAAATAAATAAATAAAATAAACAAAATGAAATAAATAACAAAAAAAATAATAAAACTACAAAAACCTAAACCTAAAAGAAACCTAAAAAATAATAAAAAAATAAATCTAAACCCTAAATTAAAAAAACCTAAAAAAAAATAAATAAACTAATCCTAAACTAAAATAAATAAAACCTAAAGTAAACTAAACCTAAACAATAAAATAAATAAACTAAAAAACTTAAACCTAAACTAAAAATGAATCCTCACAATAAACCTAAAATAAAAACCAAAAACCTAAATGAAATAAAATAAAATAAAAACCTAAACTTAAATCTAAAAATAAAAAAGAAAACCTAAACCTAAAAAATGAATTAAAATAAAACACCTAAACTAAAATAAATAAACTAAACTAAATAAAAATAAAATAAACATATGAAAAATAAAAAATAAAATAAACTAAAATAACTATAATAAAATAGCTACTAAACCATCCAGATTAACTAATTTAAAAATCCTAATCTAACCTCACAAAACTAAAACTCAGGTCTTAAACCCTAACCACAACCCTAAACCCTAAAACCATAAACCCTAAAACCCTAAACCCTAAACCCTAAACCCTAAACCCTATAAACCTAAAAACCCAAACCTAAACTAAGTAAAATCTAAAAATATAATATATAAAAAAATTAACCTAAATATAATAAAAAAATAAAATAAAATAAAAACCTAAATTAAAACCTAAACCTAAACATAAAAATAAAATAAAATAAAATAAAATCAAATAAAATAATAAAAATAAACTAAAATAAAATAAATAAAAATCTAAACAAAACCAAAAAATAAAATAAATCTAAGAATAAAAAACCTGACTAAAGTAAGCACTAAATGTAAAATAAAAAGGAAATAAACCTAAAATAAAATTAAATAAAAACTAAATAAAAACTTAAACCTAAAAAAAACCTTAAAATTAAAACATAAAAATAAATAAATAAATAAAACTTAAACACAAAACAAAAAAGAAAACCTAAACCTAAAATAAAAATAAAATAAATAATATAAAATAAACCTAAACTGAAACTAAAATAAACTAAACTAAAATAAACTAAACTAAAATAAATAAAACTTAAACCTAAATGTAAAATAAACTAAACCTAAACTAAATAAAATAAAATAAAATAAAATAAAAATAAACTTAACCTAAAAAATAAAACCAAAAAATAAATTAAAAATAAAAACCAAACAATTAAACCTAAAAAAATAAAATAAAAACCTAAACTTAAACCTAAAATTAAAAAATAAAACCTAAACCAAAAAAAAAAATTTAAACAAAAAACTCAACTAAAAAATAAAACTAAACATAAAAAATAAACTGAAATAAATAAAAAAATTGAAAATAAAAAATAATACAAAAAAAAATAAAAATAAAAACTAAAATAAATAAAAATAAACTAAATAAACTAAATAACTAAACCTAGGTTTGCTTAATTAAAAAAAAAGATCCTAAACTGAGCCTTAAATCCTGAGCCACTACACTAGCCAGGACCCCAGACCTCCACAACCCTACCCTAACTTTAGGCCTGATCCAAATGATCCACAGGCCCTAACCACACCAAACTTGAATCCTGAGCCTTGCTGGGCCCTACTCTGTCGGTTAAACCACCTTCACGGATCTGAGCCTAAAAAAACCTAGGCCACTAGGCCCTAAACCCTAAACTAGGCCACAAACTTTGAGCCAGATCCTAAGCCAACCATGATCCACAAACCCTGAGCCTTAGCCACATAAACTTTGCCTGACCATCTATATAACCTTAAAAATTGACCAATCCTGAAACTAAACCTAAAGGCCTAAATGGTGAGCTAAACCCTAGGCCCTGACCTAAACTTAAGCTGACCTAACCAAACCTAAACTAAAGCCAAAACCCTAAACCACAAACATGAAACCTAAAAACCATAAACCACATAAACTCTAAACCTACACTACCATGGCTTAAACTATAAACCCTAAAGCATAAACCTAATACCTAATACCAAACCTAAATATGATGGTGGATCCATTACTTTCAGTGGAGGGTGGTTCTAATGGGGACTAAGAGCGACCAATTATCTGTGCTTATGGAACTATGTCTTTAAAGTAGAAATAGTTCTACTTATCTAGGGTTTTTGATTTGCTCTATGCGTGCTCATTTTTTATCTATGTCATCGTTGGTGTCTTAGAAAACTTGGTGAGTTACTTGGTTGATGAAATCGAAAAGAAGAAATATTGATCTCTGAATTTATTAACAAAAAAACCAAAAACCCTAAACCGTAAACTAAAACATAAATCCTAAACCATAAAACCTAAAAACCCTGAAACCTAAACCCTAAATCCTAAACCCTAAACCCTAAACCCTAAACCCTAAACCATAAATCTTAAATCTTAAATCATAAGACCTTAAACCCTAAACCCTAAACCCTAAACCAAAACTTAAATCATAAATCCTAAATCTTAAATGCTAAACCATAAAACCCTAAACCTAGACCCTAAACCCTAAAAACCTAAAACCATGAAGCTTAAACCCTAAACCTTAAATGTTAAATTCTAAATAAATACCACAATACACTAATAAACTTAAACCACAAAATCCACCATAAAAAAAAATCTTAAAAGCCTAAACCCTAGAACTAAAATAAACTTAAACCTAAGAATAAAATAAAATAATTAATAAAGATAAACTAAAATAAAATAATTAATAACCTAAACTAAACTTAAAAAATTAAATAAACCTAAGAATAAAAAACCTAAATAAAATAAAAAATAAATGTAAAATAAAATTAAAATAAACCTAAAATAAATTAAAATAAAATAAAATAAAACTTAAACCTAAAAATAAACCTAAAATAAGTAAAATTAAGCGTGACCAACTAAAAAAAATCTAAACCTAAAATAAAAATAAATTAAATAAAATAGAATAAACCAAAACTTAAACCAAAATAAACTAAACTAAAATAAATAAAACCTAAGTTTAAACCTAAACCTAAACCTAAACTAAATAAAATAAAATAAACTAAAAATAAACCCAAACCTAAGCTAAAAATAAAATTTAAAAATAAACCTAAAATAAAATCTTAAAACATAAACTTAAAAAAATTAAATAAAAACCTAAACCTAAACCTAAACAAAAAGTAAAACCTAAACTTAAAAGATAAAATAAAAATTAAACTAAACTAAAAAAATAAACTTAAACCTAAACCTAAGCCTAAAAAATAAACTAAAATAAAAAAATCTAAACTAAAATAAATAAACCTAAAATAAATAAACTAAACTAAATAAAAAATAAACATAAATAAAAATAAAGAATAAAATAAACAAAAATAAATAAAAATTAAACTAAATTAAGTAAATAAACCTAAACTTACTAGTTTAATTAATTTTTTAAAAGAATTTAAACCATAAGCTAACTCGAAATCCTAAACCCTAAAAATAAACTAAAAAAGACGTAAACCTACCAGTTTATTAAATTTGAACATAAACCTAAACTAAAGCCTAAACCTTAAACCCTAAACCCTAAACCCTAAACCTGTAAAACCTAAACCCTAAACCCTAAACCTTAATCCGTAAACCCTAAACCATAAAAACCCTAAATCCTAAAGCCTAAACACTTAATCCTAAACCCTAAACCCCAACCCAAAAAAAAAAACTCCTCCCCCCCTTTCGGCCGCAGCTCTCTGGGGCGATTTCGTGTTCCCTTCTAATTTTCTTGCAATTTGGCCGCTCCTCGGCCTTCCCCGATCGTATTTCTAGTTTATTGCTCTCATTTTGGCTGCTCCTCGGCCTTCCCTGATTATATTTCTGGTTTATTGCTCTCAGTTTGGCCACTCCTCGACCTTCCCCGATCATATTTCTAGTTTATTGCTCTGAGTTTGGCCGCTTATGTGATTTTACCTCGATCTTACAATGGCAGAGGCACCATTTGTTACGCAATTGACCTCGGCGAACTTGGAGGCATCGGCTAAGCCTTCCGATCTACAAGGTATTTTGGATTCAACTACATCCATTACTGTGCCTACTGTTAAGTCCTTCAAGGATGCCTTATCCGGTCAGAACACTTGCTCTAATGCTTCGATTAACTTAATTTCTACTTCCTTACGTGGAATGCGGTATGTGTGCTCGATCTTGATGTGGAAAAATTGGCAAAGCCCTTTGAATTTTCATTAGTTGGAAAATTTTTCTTACGTTGCCCTACTCTTGACAATATCCGATCCTTCTTTCATAGCTTAAAGCTTTCGGGAGTTTTCACTATTGGGTTGATCGATCCTAAGCATATCCTTATTTAGCTATCGAATGATTTGGACTACTCAAGAGTCTTTGCTCGTCGCTCCTATTTTGTGTACAATTATCAAATGAGGCTCTTGAAATGGTCACCTCTTTTTGATGTCAAAGAGGAATCCCTTATTGTTCCTTTATGGCTAGCTTTTCCAAACATGAGGATTCATTATGTTACCCATCAAGTCCTATTTGTGTTGGGGCTCTCTTTGGTAGGCCCCTTCAAATTGATCAAACTATAGTGAGATCTCGACCATCTATGCATTATCTTGGTTGAGATTGATATTACCAAAAGTATCCTAAAGAAGTTTGGATCGGTTCAAAAAAATTTGGGTATAATCAGTGGAATTTGAAAATTTCCTATTTTTTACACACCTTTGTAAGATCCATGGTCATGATCACTGAATGATTTGTGTTATACCTAATCTTAAAAGAATAAATTATATCCTAATCCCTTTAAAAATGAAAAACCAATAAGTTTGCTTATGTTCCTAAAGCTACTCAAAATGGAACTCACCCTCCCACCCCTACTCCTTTACTCTTTGCTATTGGAGAATCAGAGCTTGGTAAAAATAATGATATTGAGGTTTATGAGGAAACTAATGATAACTTATTTAACATTACTCCTACTTGTAATAATTTGCCCTCACAAGGCAATCCCTTGACTCATATGAATCATCATGGTGATTTGAATGGAAATCTCAAGTTGGATCAAAATCTCATAACTAATTCTAGAATTTTTCTGAAAAATGTTGATACTTTGGTGACGGACCAAAATCTGAATAATCATCTTGGAAATGAGAATGAAATTTATGCTATTAATGGCATCACCACCTCTCTTTCTGTTACCCTTCAGAGTGATATCCATGCTAATCCAATTTCTCAACCTAACTTTGATACCGAAGAAGGAGAAATCACCATTAGCAATGCTTTGATAGATACTGCCCCTATTCTAAATGCCACCAACCACTCCCTTTTTGATGGAGATATATTGACATAGATAGGCCTTTTCAAACTGTTATTAAAAAATCCCTTAAAGCTAGAATGTTCACTAATAGCTCCACTAGAACCACTCGATCTTCTCTAACTTCCCACAAATAATTGCTACATGCTCTCTTTTTCTTCTCCTTCAATTTTTTAGTTAACTCTTTTCTTTTCTTTCCACCTTATTATGATCAATTTTCTTATTTGGAATGTTCGGGGTATTGAGACTTTCACTGTTCACAATCGTGTTAGGAGCCTTTGTCACACTCATAACATAACCTTACTTATTGTTATTGAGCCATTCATTCACTCTTCTAAGATCACACATGTTGCTAGAACGCTTGGCTTTCAAAATTTCTTTTACAATATTAGTAATAAAATTTGGTATTTTTGGAATAATTTAATCAACATTTCTATCCTTGATGATCTTGAACAATTGGTTAATGTTCAAATCTCATTGGGTGAGTTTTTTGCTCTTGGTTCATTTATCTATGCTTCTTGTAATAGAGTTGGTAGGAACATCCTTTTGGATCACTTAAGAGCCTTTTCCTCCTTGATTAACAAACCCTGGTTGGATGGGGGTGATTTCAACACTATTATCGCTTCTTCGAAAAGGAGGGGAGGCTGCTCTCCTAACATCCATTCCATGGAAGATTTCTCTAATATGATCCTCGATTGCAACCTGATTGATATTGGTTTTTCTGGCTCCGACTATACGTGGCATAACTTTAGACTTTGGCAGTTGCTTGATAGGACCCTCTTTAATTCTCTTTGGATCAATCAATGGCCCCTCACTTCTGTTGAGCATTTGAGCAGAACTTTGTCAGACCATGCTCCTCTTTTGATCTCTATCAAAACCTCTTCCAGTAATCTTTCCACCCTTTCTCCTTTTAGATTCCAAAATATGTGGACCCAACATCATGATTTCATTAATGTTGTTTCCATTAATTGGATGGCCCCTATTCACCCGGATAATTTTGTTAAAGGCATGATTCGATTTTGGCTTAAGCTCAAATGACTTAAATAAAACCTAAATTGGTGGAACAAGTATCATTTTAAAAATCTTTTTGCCAGTCTTAAAATTATGGAACAATTAGTTTTCTCCCTTGAAGATGTTGTCTTAACTGATCCTAGTAAGCTTGATGAGTTGAACACTGCTAAAGATAACTTGATAAATTATCAGAATATGAAAGAAACCTACTAGCATCCAAAGGCCGCTAGTAAATATATTGCTGATGGTGATAGAAATACAAGGTATTTCCATGCTCTTTTCAACAAAAGGAAAGCCTTAAACTCTATTCAAAAAATCAAAAATATTAACGATAGCTGGATCACTGATAAGAATGAAATTAAAGATTCTGTCATACAACATTTTCAAAATTTATTAAATATCAATCCTCCCTTAGAAGCCCTCTCCAACACTTATCTGATCCCCTCTATGATTACTAATGATGAGAATCATTTACTCACTTTGCGTCCTACAGAAGCTGAGATCAGTAGTACTCTCAATAGCATGAACACTAACTCACATTGCACGATGGCTACGACCCATTTCTTTCAACATTGTTGGCCTTTTATTAAGTCTGACCTTGTTGATACTGTTGTTGATTTCTTTGAAGGTAGCCCTTTACCTAGATACTTTTCTAGCACTTTCATTGTCCTCATTCCTAAAACTAATAATCCTAATTATTGGGGTGATTTTATACCTATCAGCCTTTGCACCTTCTTTCAAAGACTCATTGCTAAATTAATTAATAATAGGATAAGTCCGCTGCTCCCTAAAATTATTTCTCCTAACCAAACTGGCTTCATTAAAAATAGAGCTATATCTGACAATAGCCTTCTTGCCCAAGAGCTACTTCATGACATTGATGTTCCTACTAGAGGTGGCAACATCCTCCTCAAACTGGATATCTCTAAAGCCTTTGATAACCTCTTATGGGATTTCCTCTTTCAAATCTTACATTTGTTTGGGTTTTCTGATAGTTTCATCCGCCTCATCAAAAACTGTATTACCAATGTTTGATTCTCTGTTACCATGAATGGTGAGTCCCTCAATTTCTTTACTTCAAGGCATGGCTTGAGACAAGGAGACCCCCTATCTCCCTCTCTTTTTATTATTACTGTTGAATATCTTTCGAGGAGCCTGAATGATCTTTTTAATAAAAATCCTAACATGATTTTTAAAACTCATGGTGGTATCTTTGTTTCTCATCTTAGTTTTGCTGATAATTTTATAATCTTTTGCAATGCCTCTATTCAGCACATTAAAACTATTAAGAACCTTTTAAATGAATTTGGCAAAGAAAGTGGTCTCTTTCTCCATGATGGAAAATGTTGTTTCATTCCTTCTACTAAAATCTCTAGCAATAGGACCAACCAAATCTTACTTACTAATTTTCAGCAACATCAACTTCCTATTAATTATCTCGGGGACTCACTTTTTAAAGGTAAGAAAAGATCTCATCTTTTTGATGATCTTATCCAGAAAATCACCAATAAAATTTATGTTTGGGAATTTCACTTACTTTCATTTGGTGGTAGGCTCACTTTGATTAACAACACCCTTAACTCCATGCCTTTGTATCTCATTCAAACCATTGTGCCGACCAACTCTATTATTATTGATGAGCACTCATTAACAAATTTTTTGGGGTTCTAATAATTTCTCTAAAAAAATGCTTTGGACCTCTTGGTATAAAACACGTGGCACTTTTCTTTGAAGGTGGTCTGGATGTAAACCAATTAAGGAAACTATCCTGCTTTATCTTATAAACTTTGGTGAAATTTTAGGAAAAATAATAGTCTATGGGCTAATTTCATGACTGCTAAATACTGCTAGGGTAAGCATCCTCTCATTTTCCCCTATAAAGCGAGAGACTATCCTATTTGGAAGAGACTTTGTTCCGTCAAATGGTATGTTGAATCTTTAATTTCTTGGGGGATTAACTCTGGCTCCTCATTCTTTTGGCAAGATAACTGGAATGGAGGTGGGTCCATTGACGATTTACTTTCTACCCATTCCACTGCTGCTATTAAAGTGAACTCTTTTAGAATAATATGTGGAATAAGTAACTCATATTCCTCCCTCTCTTCTAAATAACTTACTACTATTCCTATCATTCCTACCAATCAAGACCGGATCCTTTTAAGCTTTCACATAATGGTGATTTCAACTTTAAAATGTTTGGATTCATATTAAAGAAACTCATGATTTTCCTATGTGTGTTTCTAAACTTTGGAACAACAATATCCCTACCCTTTATTTACTTGGCATATTTTGAAAAACTTCATCCCTGTGGACTCCTTGTTGTGGGGTAAAGGTTTTCAATTACCTTCAAAATGCCAATGTTGTTTTCACATTGAGAATGTGAATCATGTTTTTGTTAACAGGCCATTGCTTCTAAACTTTGGATTTGGTATGATGGCCTCTTTAACATTGTCATTTTCAATGGCACCTTAAATTTATACCAACTTCTTGAAGTTTATTTTTTTTGACAACACTATTAAAGGACACATTAAAGTCATATTGCTATCACTCTTATTTGGTTCATATGGATGGACCAAATGATGCATCATGAGATCCCTATGAATCACATGAGGATAATTGCTAGAATTAAAAATAAAATCCGTGACTTATTTAATGCCAATTTAATTAAATACAAACATTTCAAAGGTTGCAAATTTGTGGCCAATAAATTGAGTTTTAACTTGTCGAATCACCACATCTGTAAAGATGACATGATTGTTTATTGGATTAAACATCATTGTAACACTATTAAAGTTAACACTGATGGCTCTGTCTCTCATAAAGGTTCAGGCTGTGGTGGAATTTTTAGAAATATTAATGGAAAAGTCCAATGTGCTTTTGCATACCCCCTTATTCCTTGCTCTGTTCCCTTTGTTGAACTCATGGCAGTGTAAAAAGCCCTTGAAATTTGCCTTCAAAAAGGTTGGCTCAATATTTGGATTGAGGTGGATGCCCTTCTGTTGATTGATCTTTTGACTTCCACGAATAAGGGCAATACTGAATTGTACTACCTTCTTAATCAAACTAGAGCTCTCCTTGCCCAAATCTACTTTGAAATCACTCATGTATGGCACAAGGGTAATGCATGTGCTGATTATCTGGCCAATCTGGGTGCTAGATTGGATGGTATAAAATTCTTTGATCAACTAACCATTCCTAAACATTTGCATGGCTTGTCACATATCTTGGCTTCCTTATCTCGAAATTAATCTAATCCATTGGTTTCACCTATTTCAATACCTCTTTTTGCATGATCATTTTCTATTCTTGTTGTTACTTCTTTGGTCATGGTTGATGCATCAACCTGATATCCCTTGTTGTTTACTTGTTGATCTCTGTGACATGTGATGTTGGTATAATTGTTCTTTATTGGGAGCTTAATGCATCTACTATTTTTTGTTAATGTCTTCTTTGTTCCTTTGGAATTCTTGATGCATCATTATATTATTTCTTCCTGGTCCTTTGTTGAGCTTAGTGGCACCTATTGTTGGTTTAATTATCCCAACCTTGTTTGGGGACTTGCTGTTTCTGCCTCTCCTATGCTCCATAACCTTACCTTCATAACTTGTAAAAATAATAGATGCAATATCCTGGTTATAACTCTTTCTCTGCAGATTAGGAATTATTTCTTGATTTCCAATATTCCTGATGTTGTGGGTCTAGCTACTAGTCTGTTTCTTTGTGTTCCTTTGCTCTTTAATGGTTTATCCTATGTAGGATGCAACATCTATGTGAATGCTTAATTGATGGCTGTTGGACTTTTGGTCCTTTTATCCAGTAGGATGCAATTGGAGTTGGTTTAATGTATTTACTGAATGCCATTACTAACCCCAGTTTGCATACATGTAAGGAACGAATCTCCAATACCCTTATTATTATTAATGGTTCTTTGCAGGTTTGGAATTATTTAATAACTTCCATTCAGTATGATTTCTCGGAGGATGATAGTTACCTAACACCTCTTCTTTGTCCTAAGGATCTCATTAATGAGACTCTTTTGAACCCTATTGTGGCTCTGCACTACTTTTTTATTGGCTTACCCTATGGTTGCAATCATTGTAGTGTTGTTTTAAGCTATATTTGGATTTTGGATTCCTTGTCTGCCTTGCCTTGTTTTAATCTATGGCTGTTGGATTTCTGGCTATTCTCTATCCTGCAGGCTGTGGGATCATCTGTCCCTATATAATGTTTGTGCTACTAACATTTGGGATGATGTTGTTTTCACCTGCTGCTATTTTTTACTTCCTGGTTCAGCTAGTCTTGGCCAGACCACTTCATTAACTATCTAGGAATTTACTTATGCATTGTATAATTTGAATGGTTGGTTTTATGGCCAACTTGTTGTTATTCTCTTTCTTGGTTGTTGGATGGTCTGGATACTATCTTATATCCAGCAAGCTATTGTTGGGGTTGTTTATCTGGTTCAGCAAGGTGTTTTTGGTGTTGTCTTGCTGATTGTCTTTGACAACCTCATATTCCCAACCTGCCAAGTAAGATTTTGTAATTTCCTGTTCAATTTTATTATTTCCTTGTAGGTTTGGATTTCCTTAATGGCTTCTATGTTAGCCTTTACTGTGGTTGTGAGTTTAATTGCTAGCCTGATCAGCTTTATCTGGAAGGTTTTTTCTGTTTATTATCCTTTGAACCCTTTTGCTACCATTGTTGGCTTTTGGATTTTAGTGTCCTTTGTCCAACTGGTGGTCTATGTGGTTATTATCTGTTCCCTATTTTTTGCTTTTCTGATTGTTTTTGCTGTTAACAATTGGGCTTACTTTGTTTCTCCACCTTCTTTTATCCCACTTTCTGTTAACATTGTGCGATCCCTGTGATTATCCATCGATTATTTGGATCTTTACATATGCTTTTGGGTGGACTCTTGGCCAGCTTGTTGGTATTAACTGCCTTGGTTGTTGGCTAAACTGGATTAGTATTCTACATGCTATCTCTAGGGTTTTGGTATGTTTTGTTCAACAAGTCTCTATTGAAGTTGTTGATTTCTTAGTGGATTTTGTTTTGAACCCCCTTACTAGTTTATTATATACATATCATCTGAATTCATTGGTCTACTTTATCTGCTGTTGTTTTCTCCATCTTCTTTCAGTTAAACTTGTATCTATTACAATGTTTATCCTAGATGGGTGGCTTTATGGCAAGCTAGCTGGTTTTTTTTGTCTTTATTATTTCTTGTCTTGGATATTTGCTATCTTGGTTTTTTAGGACTCTTATGTTGGCTCCATCTTTGTTGACTGTAGGACTTCAGGGTCCTATGTTCAACAAGCTGTTTCGGACATTACTGTTCTGATGGTTTTTGGTGATTGTTGTGTGGGCTGCTGCCTTCCAGATACCTATTTTTATGCTCTATCTATTTAGTTATTAACTATTGCAATGTCTACTTTGACTGAGAGGTTTTATGGCCAACATGCTGTCCCTTCCTGTCTTGGATGTTGTTGTCTTAACTGTTGCTGTCTTGGCTGGTTTTTGCCTTGGTTATCTACTGTCTTGCTTTTTCTGGATTCTAATGATACTCTTTTGAATCTACTTTTTGATTTTTCTTCTGGTGGGTTCCAATGTTGCATTAATTATTTTGCTGTTGGGGTTGGCTTTCTGAATGCACGTGTTGTTTATGTCTGGGCTGCTATTCAACTCCTGATTATTGTGATCTACATTATCTACTCTTGTTTCTATTCCCATCTCGGTCAGTTAGGGTTGCATGTATGCCTCTGTATGAATGGGATTTATGGGCTTCTTTTGTGTCTTGCTCTCTTGGTTGTTTGTTGATCCGGAATATTCAATTTTGGTCACGAATCATCGGAGCTCAGCTTTCTTTACTTGCTATTTTTGGTAGGTTGTAGTCTATTTCCTATGTTGGGCTATGCTGCCTTCCTTTACAATTGCCTTTTCCTAATTACTGATATGTATATTAATAAGGGGATTGTTTCTTGGCCTAAAGATTCATATATATATCATATGTTTGGGATGGTGTTAATTATAGGCTCATTGACTTGATTAGCAGTATTTCAGCAAGTTGCCTCTTCTGCTATTTTCCTGTGGAGGGATTATATGCTGGCTTTTTTCTCTTCTTGGATATGACTTTTCATGAGGTTCTGGCAAAGATGGTTCATTCTCATATGTTTATGTATTCTCATGCCAGGGTGATTATATTGATGATACTTTTCCTCAATGGGACACCTTATCCTTGACTCTTTTCAATTTCTCTATATTAGATATGGTTTTATTTAGGTTTGTAGGTAATAAAGCTCACAAGACTTTCAACAAGCTGTTATCTCCAGTTTGTTGGCTATGATGGATGATCTCACTCCCTTTTGGTTTGGTAGTAGCTCTTATGATGTAACCTTTCTGCTGAAGTTTGGATGCTCACATTTGCATCTGCCCCAACTTGGTGTGACTGAGCTTGAGCCTTCTCTATCACAATTCCTTACTATAATTCTCAGATTATGTTGTTATCATTTATCTTTTTGTTTGTATTACCTTAACTGTTCTAATCTCTTTCTTATTACAATTTTGCAGGTGATTCTCTATTGTCCTCTTGCAGGTTTGCTCCATATTGTCATGCATTCTCATGTCCTCCAGAGCATTAGCCCTAATCTTCCTTTGGCTTCTTATGTTAATCAACTTGTATCTTTTGATTGCTTTAATGTCTTCTTTTTCTTTTGGATGTACTTAGATAGGGGGTTTACTCCTTAGGCTGATTGTAGCTCTTTGAGCAGTAGTTCGGGAGTTTATCCCCTTTAAGGACCTTGTAACCCTCTTTTTGTGGCAATAAAATACCCCTACATGGGGTTTCCCTAAGAAAATAAATAAAAAATAAAAAAAACCCTAAACCCTAAACCCTAAACCCTAAACTTAAACCCTAAAATCTAAAACCCTAAACTGCAAAACCCTAAACCCTAAATGATAATCCCTAAATCCAAAAAACCTAAAAACCTAAACTTAATAAATAAATAAAAATAAAACTCAACTAAAAAAGAAACCTAAACCTAAACCTAAACCCAAACCTAAACCTAAAAAATAAACTAAAATTAAAAACCTAAACTAAAATAAATTAACCTAAAATAAATAAACTAAACTAAATAAAAATAAAAAATAAACCCAAATAAGAATAAAACATAAAATAAACTAAAATAACTTAAAAACAAATTAAGAAAACTAAATAAACCTAAACATACCAGTTTACTTAATTTTAAAAAAATCCTAAACCCTAAATCCTAAACCCTAAACCCTAAACCATAAACATACAACAACATACCTACACCCCAAAACCCTAAACATTGAACCCTAAAAACCTCTAAACCTTAAACCCTAAACACTATAACCACCATCCCTAACCCCTAAACTCTAAAGCATAAACCCTAAAACCTTAAACCCTAAACCCTAAACACTAAACACTAAACTAAACTAAATCCTAAACCTAACCTAAACTCTAAACCCCAAACCCTAAACCTAAATATAAAGTAACTAAATAAATTAAAAAATAAACCTAAACCCTAAGACTTAATAAACCTAAACCTAATCCTAAACGCTAAGAATGGGTAGAACCTTGATGGCAGGAACATCACCGTCAACCATGTTTAGTCTAGATCTAGCAGTAGAGGCAAAGGTGGAGCCAGTGGTTATCATAGTGGTGGTGGGAGATCTGGAGGTGCTGGTGGATATGGAGGTGGTGGTCGGAGTAGTGGTGGTTCTGGAGATGAGAGGAGTGGCTGAGTTAACAGCCATGGTCGAGGCAACGGAGAGATCGGGGAAATGATGGTGGATCCCACTACTCAAGTGGCCAGGGTGGTTCAGATGGCAACTAGACAATCTGAAGAAAAGCCAATCAGATCTGCTACTTATGAACTATGTCTTTACAGTAGAGATAGTTCTAGTTGTCTAGGGTTTTTGATTTGCTCTATGCATGCTAATGTTTTATCTATGTTGTTACTTATGTCTTAGAGAACTTGGTGTGTTACTTGGTAAAAGAAATAAAAAAAAAGAAATATTGAAAAAGAATATTTTCTCTGTTAAAAAAACAAAAAAAAAATCCTAAACCCTAAACCCTAAAATCCCTAAACCCTAAACCCTAAAACCTTAAATCCTAAACCTTAAATCCTAAAGCCCTAAACAATAAACACTAAACCTACACCTAAACCTCCTAAACTAAAACCCTACCCACCCTAAACCCAAAACCCTAAACCCTAACCACTAACCCCTAACCCACCTCCAAACCCTAAATGTAAAACCCTAAACCCACAAACCTCATAACCCCTAAACTATAAACCCTACTAACCTGAGCCCTAGACCCTGGGCCCTGTCTAAACCCCACCCTAAACCACTAAACCCAGCCAAAACTCCCCCTAAAAGCTCAGGCCTGAAACCCTAAACCCTACCACTACTAAATAATAATAAAATAAAATAAATAAAAAACATAACCTTAAATAACGTAAAAAATAAAATAAAATTAAAACATAAACTAAAACCTAAACTTAAACCTAAAAATAAAATAAAATAAACTAATTAAAATAAACTAAAATAAAATAAATAATAACTTAACCTAAACTAAAAAATAAAATAAACATAAGAATAAAAAATTAAATAAAATAAAAAGTAAACATAAAATAAAATTAAAATAATCCTAAAATAAAATAAAGTAAAAACTAAATAAAAGCCTTAATAAAAAAACTGAACCTAAAAATATATAAAAAATAAAACATAAATCCTAAACTAAAAAAAAATTAAACCTAAAAGAAAAATAAAATAAACCTAAACCTAAAATTAAGTAAACTAAACTACAATAAATAAAACCTAAACCTAAACCTAAAATAAACCAAACCTAAACCTAAACCTAAACTAAATAAAATAAAATAAACTAAAAAGAAACCTAAACTAAAGTAAAAAAATAAAACCTAAAAATAAACCTAAAATAAAACCTAGAACCTAAACCTAAAAAATAAAATATACTTAAATCTAAAATAAAACCCAACCTAAAATATAAAACTAAACTAAAAAATAAGCATAAACCTAAACCTAGAAAATAAACTAAAATAAGAACCTAAACTAAAACAAATAAACCTGAAATAAATAAACTAAACTAAATAAAAATAAATAAAACATAAATAAAAAAATCAGATAAACTAAAATATATAAAAAATAAAATAAATAAACTTAAACCTATAAGTTTACTTAATTTTATACAAAAGAACCCTAAACCCTAAACCCTAAACCCTAAAGCCCAAATCATAAACCCTAAACCTAAAAACTAACCCTAAACCCTAAACTCTAAACCTACAACCCTAAACACTAAACCCTAAACCCTAAAAACCTAAAAACTAAAACCTACACTAAATAAAACTAAAAAATAGAATAAATAAAAAAACCTAAACCTAAATAAAATAAAAACCTAAACTAAAACCTAAACCTAAACCTAAACATAAAAATAAAATAAGTAAAAATAAAAAATAAACTAAAATAAAATAAATAAAACCCTAAACTAAACTAAAAAAATAAACCTAAAATAAAATAAAATAAATACTAAATAAAAACCTAAACCTAAAAAATAAATCTAAAAATAAAACTTAAAAACAAATAAAAAAATAAATCCTAAACCCTAAATTTAAAAAAAACCTAAACCTAAAATGAATAAAATAAAATAAACCTAAACTAACAAACTAAACTAAAATAAATAAACTTAAACCTAAACTTAAAATAAACTAACCCTAAACCTAAATTAAATAAGATAAAATAAACTAAAATAAACCTAAACCTAACTTAAAAATAAAATAAAAAATAAACCTAAAATAAAACCTAAACCTAAACCTAAAAATAAATTAAAAACCTAAACATAAAACAAAAATTAAACACACCTAAAAAACAAAATAAAATAATACTAAACCAAAAAAAATAAAAACCTAAACCTAAACCAAAAGGAAACCAAATAGAAAACCAAAACTAAAATAAAAAACCTAAATTAAATAAACTAAACTAAATAAAATAAAATAAATAAAATAAAAATAAAAAATAAAATAAAATAAAACAAATAAAAAATAAACTAAATAAATTAAATAAATTGAAACCTACGAGTCTACTTAATTAAAAAAATAGAACCTTAACGAAAAACCCCAAACCCTAAAACTAACCAATCCCTAAACGTTGAACCCTAAACCCTAAACCCTAAACCTATCACCCTAAAACCTAAAACTCAAAATCCTACTAACCAAACCCAAAACCTAAACCTAAACTAAAGAAAAACTAAAAATAAAATAAATAACAAAAACTAAACCTAAATAAAATAGAAAAATAAAATAAAATTAAAACCTTAATTAAAATTTGAACCTAAATCAAAACCTAAATTTAAAAATAAGTTAAAATAAGAAAAATAAAAACTAAACTATAATAAAATAAATAAAAACCTAGACTATACTAAAAAATAAAGTAAACCTAAAAATAAAAAACCTAAATAAAATAAAAACTAAACATAAAATAAAAATAAAATAAACCTAAAATAGAATAAAAACTAAATAATATCCTAAACCTAAAAAACAAACCTAAAACAAAACCTAAAATAAATAAAAATAAAATATAAACCCAAAAAAAACTAAACCTAAAACAAAATAAAATAAACTAAACTAAAATAAGTAAAACCTAAACCTAAACCAAAATTAAACTAAACCTAAACCCTAAACTAAAATAAAATAAACTAAAAATAAATCTATACCTAAACAAAATAATTAAACCGAATAATAATCATAAAATAAAAATCTAAAACCGAAACCTAAAAAAATAAAATAAAACTTCATTTAAACCTAAAGCATAAAAAATGTCTAAAAATAAAATAAAAATAAAACAAAACTAAAAAATAAGCATAAACCTAAACCTAAGAAATAAACTAAAATAAAAACCTAAACAAAAATAAAAAACCTAAAATAAATAAACTAAACTAAATACAAATAATAAGTAAACATAAATAAATGAAATGGAATAAACTAAAATAAATAAAAATATTAAACTTTGACTGGGTTTACTTAATTTTTTTTTAAAACCTCTAAACCTAAAAACCCTAAACCATAAACCCTAACAACTAACCTAAATAAACTGAACTTACCTGACTCATCTGTAAACTAAAAAACCCTCACTAAACCTAAAACCCAAACCCTACCCCAAACCTAAAACTAAACCCCAGATCCTAAACTGAGCCTAAACCTAAAACCCAAAGACCCTAAACCTAAACCAAACTTAAAATCTAAAACCTACCTTATGAACTAAATGACCCTCACAAAAACTAAATATCCTAAACTCAAAACCTAACTATGCTAAAATCCAATCTTAAACCCTAAAACAAACCCTAAACCCTAACCTAAATCCAAAACTACCCTAAACTGACCCAACATATCTAAACCCAGATGACCTAAACCTAAACTAAAACTAAATTACTGACTAAACATTAACTAAAATTGAAACTACTAAACTAAAATAAAATAAAAAAAAATAAATGAAAAACCTAAATAAAATAAAATAAATAAAATAAAATAACCTAAACTAAAATAAATTGATGTAAGAAATAAAAAAAATAAAAAAAACTAAAATAAAAAAAACCTAAAAACTAAAAAAAATAAAATTAACCTAAAAAAAAACTAAACAAAATAAAAACTACATAAAATAAAATAAAAAATTATAAAATAAAATAAAATAAACTTAATAAAACTTCAATAAAAAAACATAAATAAATATAAAATAAATAAAAAATAAACCCCAAAACCTAAACTAAAAAAAAAACTAAAAATAAAAATAAAATATACCTAAACCTAAACTAAAATAACTAAACTAAAAGAATTAAAACCAATACCTATACCTAAAATAAACTAAACATAAACATAAACCTAAATAATAAATAAAATGAAATAAACAAAAAATAAATATAAACCTAAAAAAAATAAAATAAAAATTTAAACCAAAACCTAAAAAAAATAAACTTAAACTTCAAAAATATATAAAAATAAAACTACACCAAAAAATAAACATAAACTTAAACCTAAACCTAAAAAATAAACTAAAATAAAACCAAAACTAAAATAAATAAATAAACTAATAAAATTAAAATAAACTTAAATAAAATAAAAAATAAAATAAACTAAAATAAATAAAAAAACTAAAATAAATAAAAATGGACTAAATAAACCTAAACTGTCGGTTTGCTTTTTAAACCCTAAATAAACCTACCTAAATCCTAAACTAACTCTGATCTTAACTACCCCACACCCTAAACTACCTGCCCTACCACAATGTGAGCCCTAGGCCTAAACCCTAAACTCCTAAACTCTGGCCCTAGATAAACCCTAACCTGACCCTAAACCCAGATCCTAAACCTACCAAACCCTAACTGACCATCACTAAATTAAAAACCCTAAACCCTAAACCCACCTAAATAACCCTAAACCCTAACTGAGCCCTAAACCCTAAAACCCAAGCCATAAACCTAAACCTAAAAAATAAACTAAATAAAACTTAATAAAATAAAAAAAAAAAAATGAATAAAATAAAAATAAAACCTAAACCTAAACCTAAACCCAAACTTAAAAATAAGTTAAAATAAAAAAATTAAAATCTAAACTATACTAAAAAATAAAATAAACCTAAGAATAAAAAACTTAAATAAAATAAAAACTAAACGTAAAATAAAAATAAAATAAACCTAAAATAAAATAAAATAAAAACTAAATAAAAATCTAAACTTAAAAAACAAACCTAAAAATAAATAAAAAATAAAACCTAAACCCTAAACAAAAAAAACTAAACCTAAAATAAATAAAATAAAATAAACTAAACTAAAATAAATAAAACGTGAACCTAAAAAATAAACTAAAAAAAATAAAATAAACTTATGCCTAAACTAAAATTAAACTTAATAATAATCTTAAAATCTAAAATTGAAACCTAAAATTAAAATAAAACTTCAACCTAAACTAAAATAAAACATAAACCTAAAAAATAAAATAAAATAAAACTAAACTAAAAATAAGCATAATAAAGTAAATAATAAAATAAAACCAAAACTAAAATAAAAAAACCTAAAATAAATAAACTAAAGTAAATAAAAATAATAAATAAACATAAATAAAAAAATAAAATGAACTAAAATTAATAAAAAATAAACCAAATAAACTTAAAGCTATAAGTTTACTTAATTTTTGTTTAAAAACCATAAACACTAAACACTAAACCCTAAATCCTAAACTCTAAACCCTAAACCCTAAAACTAATCATAAACCCAAAACTCTTAACCTACAACCCTATACCCTAAAAAACCCCAAACCCTCAAACCCCAAACCCTCCCCAAACCCAACCTCTTAAATGCTAAGCCAACCTAAACCACACTATACTCTACTAAACCCTAAACCACACCCTAAACTCTAAACTCCCCAAAATCTCTTAATCTTGAATCAAGAACAAACCCTTTACAACCACATCTCCCTCATGATTTTATGTTCTGTGCAATTTCTGGTTGGCACTTTCGACTCCTCATCATGATCACTATTTTGTTGAGTTTCTTCCTCTCAGCTTGGTTGCTTATGTGACTCTCTTTGGATTGATAATAGGCATCATCTCTCACAAGCTCATCGCTCACGGATCGGCTTTGCCCTCTGATCCTAAAGGTACTTTGGATCCAATTTCATCCATTAATGCGCCTGCTATCAAGTCCTTTAAGGACACTCTTTCTGGTAAGAACCCTTGCTCTAATTCCTTGGTTAACTTAATTTCAACCTCATTCCATGGATTGTCGGCTGTCATGTGTTCTGACCAGGATGTAGAGAAATTAACTAAGCCTTTTGAGATCTCTTTGGTTGGTAAATTCTCTCTACGGTGCCCTACTCTAGATAATATCCGATCTTTCTTCAATAGCTTAAAGCTTTCGGGAGTCTTCACTATTGGGTGATCCTCTATCCTTATTGTCAAATGATTTAGATTATTCTCGATTCTTTGCTCGTCACTCCTATTTTGTGTATAATTGTCAAATGCGGCACTTGAAATGGTCACTCCTTTTTATTTCAAAGAGGAATCCCCTATTGTTACTTTATGGCTTGCTTTTCCCAACATGAGAATTCACTATGTTACTCACCAAGTTCTGTTTGCGGTTGGGCCTCTATTTGGTAGACCCCTTCAAATTGATCGAGCCACTGCCACTAGATCTCGACCATTTGTTGCACGTATCTTGGTTGAGATTGACATTACCAAAAAATACCCCAAAGAAGTTTGGATCAGTTTGGAAAAATTCGGATATAACCAGAAAGTAGAATTTAAAAATTTCCTCGTCTTTTGCACTCCTAAGATCCATGGTCATGATCACTCGAATGCTTTGTGTTACACCCTAACCTTAAAAGAATATATCAGATACTAATACCTCTCTTAGGGGAAAACCAAAAGTTAGTTTATGTGCCTAAAGTACTCATAATGGAACTCATCCTCCACCCTTTATTACCTACTGATTTATTTAATGAAAAATATTCTGAGCTTGGTAAAAATACTAATATTGAGGTGTGTGAAGAAACTAATGATTACTTACCTAGCACTACTCCCACTTTTAATAATCTGGCTTCTCATGACAATCCTTTACTCCATTTGAATCTTAATGACAATTTGAATGGGAATCTTATATTGGATCAAAATAATGTTAATCCTTTGGTGTCAAAATCTATTATGCATCATGGCAATGAGAATGATATTTGTACTATTAATGGTGCAAGAACCTCCCGCTATTCTCTGAGTGATACTCAGGCAATCCCATTTCTCATTCTTACTCGATCTAAGAAGGAGAAATCACCACTACTAAAACATTGACGTCTGCTCTATTGGATACCAAAACCAATCCCTTTCGATGGATACTTTGGATCTTGATAGACCCTTCCAAACTGTCATTAAAAAAAATCTTATAAAGCCAAAATGACTAATAATAACTTCACTAGAACCACACGTTCTTCTCTAACACCTCACAAATAATTATGTCCTCTCTTTCTTTTTCCATTTCTTTTTTTACCCTTTCCTTTTTGGATTTCTTATGATTAATTTTCTTATTTGGAATATCCTGAGTTGTGGGACTCTCACTGTGTTTAGCCTCTGTCCTCATAACATCAAATTACTTGTTATTATTGAGCCTTTCATTAACTCTTCCAAGATTTCCCATGTTGCTAGACCACTTAGATTTCAAAATTTCCTCTTCAATCTTAATAATAAAATTTGGTGTTTTTGGAATAATTCCATCACCATTTCCATCATTGATGATCTTGATCAATAGGTTAATGTCAAAATCTCATTAGGTGAGTTTTTAGCTTTTGGTTCCTTTATCTATGCTTCTTGTAATAGAGTTGGTAGGAACATCCTTTAGAATCACTTAAGAACCTTCACCTCCTTGGTTAACCTTCCCTGGTTGGTTGGGGGTGATTTAAACACTATCATTGCTTCTACAAAAATGAGGGGAGGATGTTCTCCTAACCTCCATTCCATGGAAGACTTTCTCTAATATGATCCTAGATTGTAATCTGATTGACATTAGTTTTTCTGGGTCTGATTACACATGGCATAACTCTAGACTTTGGCAGCGTCTTGACAGGACCCTCTTTAATTCTCTTTGGATCAATCAATGGCCTCTTTCCTCTGTTGAGCATTTGAGCAGAACTTTGTCTAATCATGCTCCTCTTTTGATCTCTATCAAAACTCCCCCCTTTAACCCTTCTACTCCCTCAACCTTTAGATTCCAAAATATGTGGACCCAACATGGTGATTTCACTAATGTTGTTTTCACTAATTGGATGGCTCCTGTTCACCCAGATAATTTCGTTACAGGCATGACTCAGCTTTGGCTTAAGCTCAAAAGACTTAAATAAAACCTTAATTAGTGGAACAACCATATATTTAAAAATCTTTTTACCAATCTTAAAGAAATGGAACAAGTTGTTTGCTCTCTTGAAGAGCTGTCTTAACTGATCCCTGTAAGCTAGATGAGCTAAGCATTACCAAAGATAACTTGATTAATTACCAAAATATGGAGGAAACCTATTGGCATCAAAAAGCTGCTAGCAAACATATTGCTGATGGTGACAGAAACACAAGATATTTCCATGCTATTTGCAATAAACAGAAAGCATTAAACTCAATTAAGAAAATTAAGAACTCTAATGGTGGCTGGATAACTGATAACAATGAAATTAAGGACTCTGTCATACTCACTTTCAAAATTTATTAAATTCTAATCCTTCATTAGAAACCCCCTCCAACACCCATCTAATCCCTTCTATGATTAACAATGAGGATAACCATGTGCTCACTATGCATCCCTCGGAAGCGAAGATTAGTAGTACTCTCAATAGCAAGAACATTGATTCTGTTGCTGGCCCTGATGGCTATACAACTTATTTCTTTCAACATTGTTGGCCTTTTATTAAATCTAATCTTGTTGATGCTATTATTGATTTTTTTGATGGTAGCTCTATTCCTATATATTTTTCATGTACTTCTATTATCCTTATTCCCAAAACCAACAATCTCGAATCTTGGGGCAAATTTAGACCTATTAGTCTTTGCAGCTTTTTCCAAATTCTCATTGCTAAATTAATTAATAATAGGATTAGCCCTCTACTCCCTAAAATCGTCACCCCTAACCAAACTGGCTTTGTTAAAAATAGAGTTATATCTGATAATATTCTTCTTGCTCAAGAGCTGGTTCATGACATTGATGTTCCTTAGAGGTAATATCCTCTTCAAACTGGACATCTCTAAAGCCTTCGACAACCTCTCATGGGATTTCCTCTTTCAAATCTTGCATTTGTTTGGTTTCTCGATAATTTTATCGACTTATAAAAGTTGTATCACTAATGTCTGGTTTTTTTTTTGTTATCATGAATGGTGAGTCCCTTGGTTTCTTTACTTGAGTCATGACTTGCGACAAGGTGACCCTTGTCCTTCTCTTTTTTTATTCTTTGTGAATATCTTTTTTGAGGAGCCTCAATGATCTTTTCATTAAAATTCCTAACATGTTTTTTCAAACTCATGGTGGTTTCCCTGTTTCTCATCTTAGCTTTGCTGATGATTTTATAATCTTCTGCAATGCCTCTCTCCAACATGTTAAAATAATTAAGAATCTCTTAAATGATTTTGGTAAAGTTAGTGGTCTCTTTCTCAATGAAAGAAAATGTTGTTTTATCCCCTCAGCTAAGATTCCTACCAATAGACTAAATCAAATCTTGAATTACTAATTTTAAGCAAAATCAACTTCCCATTAATTATCTGGGGCTCCACTTTTAAAGGCCGAAAAGATCTCATCTTTTGATGACCTTATTCAATATCTAATAAAATTTGGTTTGGGAATTTCATTTACTCTCTTTCGGTGGTAGGCTAACTTTGATTAAGAGCACTCTTAATTCCATGCCTTTATATCTCATCCAAACCATTGTACCGACCATTTTTATCATCAATAGAATTGAGCGTCTCCTAAAAAAATTTTTATGGGGCTCCAATACCTTCTCTAAAAGAATGCACTGGACCTCTTGGTTTAAATGTTGTGGCACTTTTGACGAAGGTGGTCTTGGTTGTAAATCCATAAAAGAAGCTATCAATGCCTTTTCCTATAAACTCTAGTGGAATTTTAGTTGTAATCATAGTATTTGGGCTAATTTCATGACTGCTAAATATTGCCAGGGTAAGCACCCCCTCATTTGTCCCTTTAAACCGGGTGATTCTCCTGTGGAAAAGACTTTGTTCTATCAAATGGGATGCAGAATCCTTAATTTTTTGGGGCATTAACTCTGGCACTTCTTTCTTTTGGCAAGATAACTGGAGTGGATGTGGATCCATTGATGACTTACTCTCCACCCATTCCACTGCCGCTATTAGAGTAAACTCTTTCTGGCATAACAACAAGTGGAACAATAGTAAGCTTGCTGATTTTATCCCTTTTACTTTCTTGAATATGGTTTCTACTATTCCTATCACTCCAAACAATCAAGACCAGATTCTCTTTAAGCTCTCACATAATGGTGATTTCAACCTCAAAAATGTGTGGCTCCACATTAAAGATACTCATGATTCCTCCTATGTGTTCTCCAAACTTTGGAATAATAATATCCCTACTTCTTATTCTGTTCTTACTTGGCATATTCTGAAAAATTTTATCCCTGTTGATTCCTTGTTGTGGGGTAAAGGGTTTCATTTGCCCTCTAAATGTCAATGTTGTTTCCATATTGATAATGTTAATCATGTTTTTGTTAATGGGGTCATTGCTTCTAAACTTTGGATTTGGTATGATGATCTTTTTAACACTGTCAATTTCAATGGCTCTCTTACTTTATATCAACTTCTTGAAGTCTATTTTGATAATACTATTAAAGGTCACATTAAAGTCATCACTGCTATCACTCTTATCTGATTCATATGGATGGACTGAAATGATGCAAAACATCATGGGATCCCTATGAACCATGTGAGGATTATTGCTAGAAATAAAAACAAAATTCGTGACTTATTTAAAGCCAATTTCATTCATTACAGACAATTCAAAGGCTATAAATTTGTATAAACTGGACTTTAACTCGGATCAACCTTCTTGTCGAAATGACAAGATTGTTTATTGGAAAAACCTATTGATCATATTATTAAAATTATCGATGGCTCTATCTCTCATAATGGCTCGTTGTGGTGGCATTTTCAGAACTCTAAGGGTATAGTACTATGTGCTTTTGCTTATCCCCTTATTTCTGCCTGTCCCATTCTTGAGCTTATGGCAGTCTACAAAGCTCTTGAGATTTGCCTTCAAAATGGCTGGCTCAATATTTGGATTGAGGTGGATGCTCTTTTGTTGATTGATCTTTTGACTTCCCCCAAAATGAGCAGCACTGAATTATACTACCTCTTCAACCAAACTAGAGCTCTTCTTTCCCAACTGAATTTTAACATCACTCATGTTTGGCATGAAGGAAATGCTTGTCCTGACTACCTTGCCAATCTGGGTGCTAGATCAGATGGTATGACCTTCTTTGATCAACTCACCTTACCCGAACACTTCTGTGGGCTGGTTAACTTGGACAATTCTGGGTTTCCTTATCTCAGAACTTAATCTAACCTTTTGATGTATACTATCCATTCTTCTTTTAACTGTATGCCTCTTTATCTTATGGCTTTCTATTCCTTTTTTTGTCTTTTGTGGATGCTTCACATGAATATTACTTGCTGTCTTGATCTCTGTGCCATGATTTGGTGTTTTAATAGCTTATCCTTTATTTGGAGGCTCTCTACTTTTGGCATTTACACTGATAAAGGGCTGCTGTTGAGCTATGTGCATACTAATACCCTGCATTGGAATTTTGTTGAGCTATGTGTCAGCTGCTATTAGTTTTATAACACCACTCCTATTTTGTATTTTAATATCAATGATGTCTTCATTCCTAATCCTAGGGGCTTAATCGTCTTTGGATGGAGATATTTATTTTGATGGGTTTAGCTCTGACCATTAATTTTGCAACCTCGTTTCTCAAAGATATTCTTGCTTGGAGCATCTTAGTTACCTATGTTGTTTCTATGCATTGTATTAGTGTTCATTATGCTGGTTGCAATATTTATTTTGATGATTTACTGTTAGGTTGTTGGATTTTAGCTGATAATGATTGGTGGCTAGCTTTTGACATGCTACTTGTCTCCCCTATTAGATCTTGGGCTGCTGCTGATATTCACTCTAACTCTAGCTTTGAGCTGACGTTTTCCTTTTATTTCTGAGAGTTATCTTTTATTTTATTTTTCTACATGAAGAGGCTTTTTGGCCTTTTTGTTGATATTTATCTTCTTGGCTATTGTCTATACTAGAATCTGGACCCCATTCAGCCTGCTCTCTTTGGAAACCATTTTCTGATTCAGCAGGGTCCCTTTGGTGGGATCTTATTGTGGGAGGCTTTCTTCTTTTCTTCCACCTGCCAAGGTTGTTTTTTGCAAGCTTTCTTACAGGCCGCTCCTGACCTCCTTACCCCCTTCTGGCAGACTTATTATTGTGCAAAACTTGGATATTACTTATTAGTTATCTTTTTATGCCTCTTTTACTTTGCCTGGGTGGAATTTCAACAGTTTTGTCTCTTTCTGCACTGTTTATTTTTTGAACTGGATGGAGTTTCTTCAGATTGATTCTGGCTATTTTATTTAGCAGATCCTTTTTGTGCAGGATGTTTCTGAGATTGGGGCTTTGGTCAATCTCTTTTACTACTCTTATCTAGAGAGAATTTGTTTTTTGCTAGTTGTTTTCTCTTGCTCCATGCAGGAATGGATTTTCATGTTTTCCTCTCTTTTTGGTTTTTAATTTGTTATCCCTCTCATTATGGGCCTTGCTGCTAGAATGTATTTTCTGATCTGGAAAGGTCTTGTTATTCCTTTCAATGCTAGTCATTGGTTTTTTGGGACCTATTTCTAGATTGTTGTCTTTGTGACTTATGGATGTCTTTTGATTCTCGATTTTCCAACTGTTTGTGTTATTATCAGCTGGGCTATTTTTTATCACACTTGTTGTTGCAATTTTCGTCCTGGTTCTATTTTCCATAGTTAGAATTCTTCTCTTTTATTATGGGATCGATTTTCCTTACAGTTTGGATTTCCTTAATGGCTTCTCTGTTAACCTTTACTGTGGTTGTGGGTTTAACTTCTAGCCTGATCAACTTTATCTGGAAGGTTTTTTCTGTTTATTATCCTTTGAACCATTTTGATACCATTGTTGGCTTTTGGATTTTAGGGTCCTTTGTCCAGTTGGTGGTCTTTGTGGTTGTTATATGTTCCCTATTTTTTGCTTTTTGATAGTTTTTGCTGTTAACAATTGGGCTATTATTATTTTCTCCTGCTTCTATTTTATCCCACTTGGTTATGTTAACATTGTGCAGATCCCTGTGATTTTCCATCTGAATATTTGGATCTTTACATATGCTTTTGGGTGGACTCTTGGCCAGCTTACTCTACATGCTGTCTCTGGGGTATTGGTTTGTTTTGTTCGGCAAGTCTCTATTGAAGTTGTTGATTGCTTGGTGGAATTTTCTTTGAACCCCCTTATTGGTTTATTATATGCACATCATCTGAATTCATTGGTCTACTTTATCTGCTGCTATTTTCTCTATCTTCTTTCAGTTAAATTTGTATCTCTTGCACTATTTATCCTGGATGGGTGGCTTTATGGCAAACTAGCTAGTTTTTGTTGTCTTGGTTTTTTCTTGTCTTGGCTATTTGTTGTCTTTGTTTTTCAAGACTCCTTTGTTGGCTCCATCTTTGTTGGCTATAGGACTTCAGGGTCCTATGTTCAGTAGTTTCGACATTCTTTGTCGATGGTTTTGGTGATTCTGCAGGTTGCTACCTTCCAGATACATGTTTTTATGCTCTATCTATTTGGTTATTAACTATTGCAATGTCTACTCTGATTGAGAGGTTTTATGGCCAACTTGCTGTCCCTTCTTATCTTGGATGTTACTATCTTAACTGTTGCTATCTTGGCTGGTTTTGGCCTTGATTATCTAATGTCTTGCTTATTTTGGATTCTAATGTTGATACTCATTTGAATCCCCTTTTTGATTTTTCATCTGGTGGGTTCAAATGTTGCATTAACTATTTTGCTATTGGGGTTGACTTTCTGAATGCCCGTGTTGTTTATGTCTGGGCTATTGTTCATCTCCTGATTATTGTGATCTACATTATCTGCTATTGTCTCTATTCCCATCTTGGCTCGGTTAGGTTTGTGCGGTGTATGCCTTGTCTATTCAATGTTTCGCCTTTATTTGTCTTGCTCTCTTGGTTGTTTGTTGATCCGCTTATCCGATTTTGGTCACGAATCTTTATTCGGGTCAGGACTATCTTTACTTGGTGCTATTTTTGGTAAGTTGCAGTCTATTTCCTGTGTTGGGCTATGCTGCCTTCCATTACAATTGCTTTTTCCTAATTACTGATATGGATATTAATAAGGGGGTTGTTTCCTGGCCTGAAAGATTCATATATATATCATATGTTTGGGATGGTGTTAATTATAGGCTCATTGACTTGATTAGCAAGATTTTAGCAAGTTGCCTCCTCTATTGATTTCTTGTGGAGGGATTATATGCTGGCTTTTTTCTCTTCTTGGATATGACTTTTCATGAGGTTCTGGCAAAGATGTTTCATTCTCATATGTTTATTTATTCTCATGTCAGGGTGACTATATTGATGATACTTTTCTTGAATCGGACACCTTATCCTTCAGCTCTTTGCAATTTCCTCTTTATATTAGATATGGTTTTGTTTAGGTTTGCAGGTAATAAAGCTCACAAGACTTTCAACAACTGGCTGTTAACTCCTCACAGGTTTGTTGGCTATGATGGCTGTAATGATCTCACTCCCTTTTGGTTTGGTAGTAGCTCTTGCGATGTAACCCTTCTGCTAAAGTTTGGATGCTCATATTTGCATCTACCCCAACTTGGTGTGACTGAGCCTGAGCCTTCCCTATCATAATTCCTTACTATCATTCTCACTTATGTTATTTTCATTTATCCTTTTGTTTGTATTACCTTAACTATTCTAATCTCTTTCTTATTACAATTTTGCAGGTGATTCTCTCTTGTCCTCATGCAATTTTGCTCCATATTGTCATGCATTCTCATGTCCTCCAGAGCATTGGCCCTAATCTTCCTTTGGCTTATTATGTTAATCAGCTTGTATCTTTTGATTGCTTTAATGTCTTCTTTTGCTTTGGGATGTACTTAGATAAGGGATTTACTCCTTAGGCTGATTGTAGCTCTTTGAGCAGTAGTTTTGGAGTTTATCCCCTTTAAGGACCTTGTATCCATCTTTTTGTGGCAATAAAATACCCCTACATGGGGTTTCCCCAAAAAAAAAAAAAAAACTTAAAACCTAGAACCCTAAAAACTAAATCCTAAACCCTAAACCCTAAACCCTAAACCTTAAACCCTAAAAATTGAAAAACCTAAACCAAAAGTTAAATAAAACCAAAAAATAAAATAAATATAAAAGCCTAAACCTAAATAAAATAAGATAAATAAAATAAAATAAAACCTAAACTAAAACCAAAATCAAAATATAATAAGAAAATAAAATTAAAAATTAAAAATTAAACTAAAATAAAATAAATAAAAACCTAAACTAAACTAAAATAATAAAATTAACCTAAAAATAAAAAACCTAAACAAAATAAAAACTAAACATAAAATAAAAATAAAATTAACCTAAAATAAAATAAAATAAATACTTAATAAAAACCTAAACCTAAACAAATAAACTTAAAATAAAACCTAAAAATACATAATAAATAAAATCTAAACCCTAAACTCAAAAAGAAAACTTAAACCTAAAATAAATAAAAAAACCTAAACGAAAACTAAAATAACTAAACTAAAAAAAATAAAACCTATACCTATACCTAAAATAAACTAAACATAAACCCTAAATAAAATGAAATAAACTAAAAATAAACCTAAACCTAGAAAAAATAAAATAAAAATCTAAACCTAAACCTAAAAATAAAAAAATAAAACTTGAAATTAAAAATTAAAAAAATAAAACTATACTAAAAAATAAACATAAATCTAAACATAAACCTAAAAAATAAACAAAAATAAAAAACCAAAACTAAAATAAATAAACCTTAAATAAATAAACTAAACTAAATAAAAATTAAAAATAAGCCTAAACAAAAATAAAAAATAAAATAAACTAAAATAAATAAAATTAAACTAAATAAATTAAATAAACCTAAACTTATCAATTTACTTAATTTTAAAATAGTCCCTTAAACCCTAAACCTTTAACCCTAAATCCTAAACCCTAAACCCTAAACCCTAAAACTAACCCTAAACCCTAAACCCTAAATGTAGAACCCTAAACCCTTAAAAACCCTAAACCCTAAATCATAAACCCTAATCGTACCCCTAAACCATAAACCCTAATCCCTAAACCCTAAACCCTAAACTCTAAACTAACCCTAAACTCCAAACCCTAAAAACCCTAAACCATAAAGACTAAACTCTAAACCCTAAACTAACCCTAAACCCTGGTGAACTAAACCCTAAACCCACAAGCCTAAAAAACCTAAAACCAAACTTAAACTAAATAAAACCTAATAATTAAATAAAAAAAAACCTAAACCTAAATAAAATAAAATAAAATCCTAAATTTAAACCTAAACCAAAACCTTAAAATAAAATAAAATAATAAATAAAAATAAACTAAAATTAAATAAATAAAAACTTAAATTAAACTAAAAAATAAAATAAACCTATCAATAAAAACCTAAATAAAATAAAAACTAAATGTAAAATAAAATAAAAACTAAATAAAAATCTAAAGCTATAAAATAAACCTGAAAAAATAAAAAATATAACATAATCCCTAAACTAAAAAAAAACCTAAACTTAAAATAAAAGTAAAATAAACAAAATAAAATAAACCTAAACCTAAACTAAAATAAATAGAACCTAAACCTAAACCTAAAATAAACTAAACCTAAACCTAAACCTAAACTAAAAAAAATAAAATAAATTAAAATTAACCTAAACCTAAACTAAAAAATAAAACTTAAAAGTAAATCTAAAATAAATACATAAAACCTAAACCTAAAAATATAAATAAAAATCAAACTTAAACCTAAAAATAAAAACTAGAACCTAAAACAAAAAAATAAAATAAAAATAAAACTAAACTAAAAAGTTTGCATAAACCTAAACCCAAACCTAAAAAATAAACAAAAATAAAAAACAAAAACTAAAATAAATAAACTAAACAAAATAAAAATAAAAAATAAACCTAAATAAAATTAAAAAATATAAGAAAATTAATATAAATAAATAAAAATAAACTAGATAAATTAAATAAACCTAAAACTACTGGTTTACTAAATTTAAAAAAAAAATCCCTAAACCTTATCCTTAAACACTAAATCTTAAACCCTAAACCCTAAACCTTAAACCCAAAAACTAACCCTAAACCCTAAACCCTAAACTTATAACCTTAAACCATAAACCCTAAATCCTATACCCTAAACCCTAAAAAACACTAAACCCTAAACCCTAAACCCTAAACACTAAACCCTAAACCCTAAGCCCTAAACCCTAAACCCTAATCCTAACCCTAAACTATGACCCTAATCCCTAAACCCTAAAACTAAACCCTAAACCTAAATCTCCAAACTCTAAACCCTACAAATCCTAAACCCTAAAGACTAAACCCTAAACCCTAAACCCTAAACACTAAACCCTAAACCCTAAAAACTTAAACCCTAAATAAAAAATAAAACCTAAATAAAATATAATAAAAACCTAAACTCAAACCTAAACCTAAACCTAAAAATAAAATAAAATAAAAATTAAAATTTTACTAAAATAAAATAAATAAAAACCTAAACTAAACTAAAAATAAAATAAACCTAAGAATAGAAACCTAACTAAAATAAAAACTAAACGAAAATAAAAATAAAATAAAATAAAAACTAAATAAAAATCTAAACCTAAAAAATAAACCTAAAAAATAAAAATAAAACCTAATCCCTAAATTAAAGAAAAACTTAAACCTAAAATAAAAATAAAATAAACAAAATAAAATAAAGCTAAACCTAAACTGAATTAAACTAAACTAAAATAAAAACTAAAATCTAAAACTAAAAAATAAAATACAAATAAAACTAAACTAAAAAGTTTGCATAAACCTAAACCCAAACCTAAAAAATAAACTAAAACTAAAAAGCTAAACTAAATTAAATAAACTACACTAAATATAAATAAAAAATAAACCTAAATAAAGGTGAAAAAATAAAATAAACTAAAATAAATAAAAAATAAACTAAATAAATTAAATAAACCTAAACATACCAATTAACTTAATTTTGGAAAAAACCTAAACCCTAAACCCTAAATCCACTCCCAACCTAACCCAACTCCAGCCCAGGCTAAACTGCCCTAAACCCTAAACTCTGGGCCTGACCCTAAACCTCCACTTCCCTCCACCCAGGCTAACTACCCTATCCTAACTTTAAACTCTAAAAGCCTAAAGCCTAAAGCTATTCCTCTAAGCTATAAACTCCTCAAAACCTAAACCCTAAAGCCTAAACACTAAACCCTAAATCATAAACCCTAAATCATAACCCTAAACTCTCAACCTTAAAAACCTAAATGATAAAACCCTAAACCCTAACCCTAAACTCTAAACCCTGAAAGCATAAACCATAAAACCCTAAACCTTAAAACCTAAAGCCTAAACCCCTAAACCCTAACCTTAAACCCTAAACCCAAAACCTAAACCTAAAGTAACTAAATAAATTAAAAAATAAACTTAAACCCTAAAACCTAATGAATGTAAACCCTAATAATGGGCAGAACCTTGATGGCAGGAACATCACCATCAATCAGGCTCAGTCTAGATCTAATAGTGGAGGCAAAGGCGGAGGTGGTGGTTATCGTAGTGGTGGTGGGGGATCTAGAAGTGTTGCTGGATATGGAGGTGGTGGTGGAAGTAATGGAGGTTATGGTGGAGGGAGGAGCGATGAAGGTTATAGCCGTGGTGGTGGCGGAGGGAGAGCACAATGATATGATGGTGGATCTCGCTACTCGAGAGGCTGGGATGGTTCTAATGCGAATTGGAGAAACTAAAGGATGGCTGATCTGATCTGGTACTTATGGAACTGTATCTTTCTAGTAGAGATGGTTCTAGTTTCTAGGGTTTTTGATTTGCTCTATATGTGCTTATTTTTTATCTATTTTACCGCTTGTGTCTTAGAAAACTTGGTTTGTTACTTGGTTGGTGAAATCAAAAAGAAGAAATGTTGAATATAAATTTTTTCTCTATTAAAAAAACACCAAAACCTTAAAACCTAAACTAAAACCTGAACCCTATACCTAAAACCTAAACCCTAAACCCTAAACCCTAAAACTTAAACCCTAAATACTAAACCCAAAACCTTAAACCCTAAAACCTAAACCCTAAACATCAAACCCTAAACCCTAAACACTAAACCCTTAACTAACCCTAAACCCTAAACCCTAAACCCCAAACCCTAAAAGCTAAAAACCTAATATTAAACTAAATAGAACCTAAAAAATAAAATAAATAAAACAACCTAAACCAAAATAAAATAAAAACTTAAACTAAAACCTAACCTAAACCTAAACCTAAACCTAAACCTAAAAAGAAAATAAATTAAAAAATAAAAACTATACTAAAATAAAATAAATAAAAACATAATGTAAACTTATAAAATAAAAAACCTAATTAAAATAAAAACTAAAATTAAAAAAAATAAAATAAACCTAAAATAAAATAAAATAAAAAATGTAACCTAATAAATAAACAAAAAAATAAAATCTAAAAATAAATAAAAAATAAAACATAAACCCTAAATAAAAAAAACCTAAACCTAAAATAAAAATAAAATAGACCTAAACCTAAACTAAAATAAACTAAACTAAAATAAATAAAACTTAAACTTAAACCTAAAATAAACTAAATCTAAACCTAAACCTAAACCCTAAATAAAATAAAATAAACTTAAAAAACCTAAACTTAAACTAAAAAATAAAACCTAAAAAAAAACTTAAAAAAACCTAAAAGCTAAACCTAAGAAAATAAACCCTAAACCTAAACATAAAAATAGAAAATAAAGTTTAAACCTAAAAAATAAAGTAACAATAACACTAAACTAAAAAATAAACCTAAACATAAACTTAAATCTAAAAAATAAATAAATAAAGTAAACTAGAATAAATAAACCTAAAATAAATAAACTAACTTAATTAAAAAAAAATTAAAATAATGTAAAAATAATAATAAACTAAATAAATTAAATAAACCTAAACGTACGAGCTTACTTAATTTATAAAAAAATTAACAAAAAATACCCTAACTCTAAACCCTAAACCCTAAACCTTAAAACCCTAAACCCTAAACCCAAAACCCTAAACCCTAAACACTAAACCCTAAACCCTAAACCCTAAAACCTATAAACTTAAACCCTGAACACAAAACCCTAAACCATATACCCTAAAACCTAAAACCTAAAAACCTAAACCTAAACTAAATGAAACCTAAAAATAAAATAAATAAAAAACCTAAACCGAAATAAAATAAAATAATAAAATAAAATAAATACCTAAACCTAATCCTAAAAAAAATTAAAATATAATAAAAAATAAAAACTAAAATAAAATAAAATAAATAAAATCCTAATCTAAACAAAAAATATAATTAACCTAAAAATAAAAAACCTAAATATAATAAAAATTAAACATAAAATAATAATAAAATAAACCTAAAATAAAATAAAATAAAAACTAAATAATAACCTAAACCTAAAAAAAAATTAAAACTAAAACCTAAACTTTAAACAAAAAAATCCTAAACCTAAAATAAACAAAATAAAATAAGCTTAAACCTAAACTAAAATAAACTAAACTAAAATAAATAAAACATAAACCTAAACCTAAAATAAATTAAACCAAAACCTTAAACTAAATAAAATAAAATAAACTAAAAAAACCCTAAACCTAATCTAAAAAATAAAACCAAAAATTATACCTAAACCCAAGGCCTAAAACCAAAACCTGAGAAAATAAATTAAAACCTAAACCTAAACTTAAACCTAAAAATAAAAAAATAAAATGTAAACCTAAAAAATAAAATAAAAATAAAATGAAACTAAAAATTAGCATAAACTTAAACCTAAACCTAAAAAATAAACTAAAATTAAAAAACCTAAACTAAAATAAATAAACTAAACTAAATAAAATTAAAAAATAAACCTAAATAAAAATAAAAAATAAAATAAACTAAAATAAATAAAAAATAAAGTAAATAAACTAAAACCCACCCGTTTGCTTAATTTAAAAAAAAAAACATAAACCTTAAACCATAAATGCTAAACCCTAAACCCTAACCCCTATTCCCTAAACCCTAAAACTAACCCTAAACCATAAACCTACAACCCTAAACCCTAAACCCTAAATTCTAAAAACCCTAAACCATAAACCCTAAACCCTAACCCTAACCCTAAACCCTAAACCCTAAGCTAACCCTAAACCCTAAACCCTCAACCCTCAAAACCCCAAACCCTAAAGCCTAAACACTAAATCGTAAACCCGAAACCCTTAACCCTAATCCTAAACCCAATTTTTTAAGCTTGACATTTCAAAAGCCTAAGATAATATTGGTTGGGTTTTCCTTTATAAAATTATGGCTTTATTTTAGTTTTCAAACCAAGTTATTACTTTAATTAAGAATGGGATTGAGAACTCTTGGTTTTTTATTCTTTTTAATGGTGAAGTGAATGGATTTTTCTCCTCTTCTCATGGGTTAAAGCAAGGTGACTTTGTTTCTCCTGCTCTTTTCTTTATTATTATGGAATATCTCTCTAGATGTCTTGAGCATATGTTTAGTAGAATGCCTCACATGTTCTACAGAACCATTGATGGGTTTTCCATTTCTCATCTTAGTTTTGCTGATGGTTTCAATATATTTTGTAATGCCTCGACTCATTACATTAAAAAATTATGTAAGTTCTTAAATCACTTTGGTAGGGAGAGTGGCTTGAATATTAATCATGATAAAAGTTATCTTATTACTAGCTCTTCTATCTCCTTATCTAAGATCAATGTTATCAAGAATATTATGGGCTTCTCTCATCAAAATCTCCCTGTTAAATACCTAAGGACTCCCTTATATAAAGGCATGAAAAATTCTTCTTTATTTGATGAAGTTATTCAAAAAATTAATAAGAAAATCTCTTCTTGTGAATTTCATTTACTCTCCTTTGGTGTTAGAGTTATTCTGATCAAAAGTACCCTTTGCTCTTTGCCTATGTATCTCTTATCTACTATTATATATACTCGTTATATTATTTAAAAGATTAATAGACTTTTTAACAAAATTTTTTGGGGGTCTAATAGATCTACCCAAAGATTACATTGGGATAGCTGGCATAATTATTATGGTACTAATAATGAAGGTGTTTTGGGTTGCAAAACCATAGAGGATTCTATTAATTATTTTTCCTATAAAATGTGGTGGAACTTTAGAAGTAAAGATAGCTGTTTGTCAAAGTTTATGCATGCTAAATATTGTAAGGGCAAACACCTCCCTCATTTGTGTTGTCAAATCTAGGGATTCTCCTATTTGGAGAAAGATTTATAGTATCAAATGGAGTGCTGAGAATTTAATTTTCTAGGGTATCAATTCTAGTTTCTCCTTTTTTTTGGCAAGAAGCGGCAGTGGGCTCTTGATTCTTCTTAATACTCATTCTATTATGGTGCTTAAGGTTTATCAGTTACTTATTAATAATAATTGGGATGTGACTTAATTGAATAACCTTGTCCCAAATGTGATCATTGAAAAATTTCTCAAAATTTACTCTTACCCTAATGAACCCGACCAAATTCTTTTCAAAATCTCTTCTTTTAGAGATTTATTTCTAAGGATGTTTGGTAATTTATCAAACTTAAATATCATGATTCCTTGGTTTTTTCCTTGGTTTTTACCAAAATATGGAATAATAGTGTCCTCAATTCATTTTCAGTCTTAAGTTGATGCATTCTTAAGCATTATATCCCTATGTATGCTACACTTTTAGAAAAGGATTCCACCTCCCCTCTAAATGTCACTAATGTTATTACATTGAAAGTGTGGATCATGTTTTTGTGAATGGCCCTATTACTGCTAGATTGTGGAACTGGTATGATAATGTTTTTAATACCTTCCATTTTAATGGCTTACTTTCTATTATGCAACTTCTTGAAGCATGTTTCTCTCATAGTTCTAAGGGTCATGTTAAAATTGTCTTAGCTATTACTATTCCTTAGTATATTTGGATGGTTAAAAATGATTCAAAGCATTGTAATAATCCTATGAATTACAGTTGTATCATTGCTAGATCCAAATATAAAATTTTGTCTCTTTTTAAAGCCAATCTTCTTACTTACTCTAATTTTAAAGGCTACTAGTCTGAGGCCTTGAAATTTAGGATTAACCTTCATACTTGTAATGTTTCTTCCAACCAAAAAATTATCCATTGGATTAAACCTAATCATAATTGCATCAAGGTTAACACTGATGGCTTGATCTCTAATGGTTGTTATGGTTATGGTTGGATTTTGAGAGATCATGGTGGCAAGGTAATTTTTGCTTTTGCTGCCCCTTTAGATCCTTGTTCTATTTTATTTGTTGAACTTAAAGGCTTTCATCATGCCATTTCCATTTATTTACAAAGTGTTTTTTCTAAGATCCTGGTTGAAGTTGATGCTCTCCTTCTTTTAGATTTACTTAAGTCTGACTTCCATGGCAATGCTGAAGTGTTTTATTTGCTTAATTATACTAGGAGTCTTCTTGCTAATCTAGATTTTTAAATTTTTGTATTTATAGCTTAGGGGCCAATTCTTCTAATTTGCAAATGTTTTCTAATGAAGATCTTCTTTTTTTAATTAAGGGGTCTTATTAATCTAGATAAAATTAGGTTGCCTTATCTTAGAAGCTTTTAGCTCTTCCTTCCTTCTTTGTGGTTTTTGATTACTCTGTGTTGATGGTTTTTTTTGGTTTTGGATATTTCCTCTACGGGTTTGGATTTGAGTTTTCTCTTCACCTAAACCTAATTTTGTTCTCTGGTATAGATTCTTCCTATTTTTTTGATTGGTTGGGGTTATTTTTCATTCTTTTGGTTTTTTTCTACATTTTTGGTTTCTAGTTTGTTTTGTCTCCATTCTTGGTGGAAGTCAGGTTTGTAGCAAGTGGAGGTTGTTTGCCTATCTTCTACTTATTGTGGTCCTCTCTTCCTGTTTGCTCCTTGTAATGGTGGAATTATGTTGTTTTGGTGATGGGCAGGGTTTTCTCCTTGGCTTTATTGATCTCTTGTGTGGTTTTTTCTTGCTTTGGTTATTTAATGGCTGGGTTTTTTTGCAACCTAATTTGTTTGGTTTGGGTTTGTGAGTTGGCAGGTTGCTGGTGAAATCTGGATGTGGGAATTATCCCTATCTGGCTTGTGTTGTTCTTTTTGTATTTGTTATCTACCTTTGGTTTTGGTTCTCTTTTTTGTTGGTTATTTTATTAGGTTTTTCTAGGGTGGTTACTTTGTGGCCCATCACCTACTTATTTCTTACTATTTAGGGTGGTTCTTCCAAGTGCTTTTGGCTTCCCCTTTTCTCACAAGTTGATCCCTTTCCCCTTGATTCTGTTATTTGGGGTGTGGGATTCTTGGGTGGGGATTCCTCATCGGATAGTGGTTTTTGGTAGAAGTGTTTTTATGGCTACTACTTCTGCTGTTATGATGGGTTGGGTGACTTTGTGAGCTGTTTACTGCTTTGCAGTAGCTTGGAGGACTATTTTTTTGCAGCTTGTTTCCCTTACTTTATTTCTTCTTTGGTTTGTTTTGAGAATGGATGTCTCTAGTTTATTGTATCCTCTGGTTATGGGTTGGTCCTCCTCCTGTATTATTGAGGTTTTGGTTGTGGGTTTTGTTCTGAAGTGGCTGGATAATGACTCCTGATTGGCTATTATTTGTCCTTGGGTGATGGTGGTTGTGTTGGGTCACTATTATACTGCTATTTTTATCAATTGGCTTATTTTATGTACTGGGCTTCTTATTATTTTATCATTGGCTGCTGTCTCTAGCTTTATGGATTGGATTTTCCTTTCCTTTGATTGGGATTAGTGGCATCTATCTGTTTTCATCTTTCTAAGTATCTTCATTGTTTGTGGCTTGATGACTATTGTTGGACTTTATATTGATGGTTTTGGGATTGATGATTTGGATCTTCTACTATTGAGGTGGTTTGCTTTGAGGCTTTCTTGGATGGCTGTTTGGATTGGCTATTTTGGCTGGCTGGGCTAGTTGATGGAGTGTTTATTTTGGCACAATTTTCTTGCTCCTTTGGTGACTGTGCTAGGAAATCGTTGCTTATCTTTCTGTGACTCTCTTCCTCTAGTTTCCTCCTTGGTAGCCTTGCTACCCACTCCTCTTGCTATTAGAATAATTGTTAGACTGGGTTTTATTATTATTGGCACTTTTCTTGTCCTTTTGATGGAGGATCCTACCACTTATGTGTTTTCTTTTTCCTTTGGATTATCTCTGTTTAGTGCTTTTTCTCATATTATGAGGTTTTCTCCTATTGATTTTGTTATCCATTCTTAGTGGTGGTTTTAGTGGTGCTCCTTTAAGTTTACTACTATCCTGGTGGATTACCTTTGTATCTATCATATTGAGCTTGATATCTCTGATTGCTGGGTGATTGGAGGCTATTTTTGCTTTTTGGAGGATTTTACAGGTTGGCATAATGATTGTCCTTAGAAAAAGTGCTACAAGAGGTATGTTGGCAATGATGGCTTTGATGTTTTTCACTCTTTCTTCTTTTGGCTGGCAGTGCTATATGTAATTTTAACCCTTCACCTGAAGTTTGGATGCTTAGATATAGTGTTCCTCTTTGAAATGATTGTAATTGAGCCTTTTCTTTATCTTATTCATTTTATCACTCTCACTCTTTATGCTTGATTAATTACTTGATTAATTGTACTCATCCTTTTAAAAGCATTTTGCAGATCTCTTTTATAGGCTTGGAGACTACTCATGGTGGATCATGCTAGTTTCAAAAGGATCAGATGGAGTTTGTTGCTGCTTACATGGATTTTCTTTTATTGATTACTATTTTTGTTTTCCTTTGCTTGCTTTCCTTAACTATTGTAATAACTAGGCGGCTTACCTCTTTAGGACCTTTTGTAGCTCTTTAAGCATTAGCTTAGAGATTTGCCCCCTCTAAGGACTTTGTACCTTTTCTTTGTGGTAATAAAATTTCTCTTATTTCACCAAAAAAACCCTAAACCCTAAACTAACCCTAAACTAACCCTAAACCCTAACAATGTGTAGAGCCTTGATGACAGGAATGTCACCGTCAACTAGGCTCAGTGTAGATTTGGTGGTGGAGGTGAAGGTGGAGGTGGCAGTTAACATAGTGGTGGTGTGGGATCTACAGGTGCTAGTGGATATGGAGGTGGTGGTTAGATATGTGGTGGTTATGGAGGTGGGATGAGCGATGGAGGTTACAGTTGTGGTGGTAGTGGACGGAGTGATCGGGGATATGATGGAGGATCCTGCTACTCGAGAGGCTGGGGTGGTTCTGATGGGAACCAGAAAAACTGAAGAATGGCTGATCTGATCTACTGCTTATGGAACTATGTCTTTACAATAGAGACAGTTTAACTTATCTAGGGTTTTTGATTTTATCTATGGGTGCTCATTTTTTATCTATGTCATCGCTTGTGTCATAGAAAACTTGGGGTGCTACTTGGTTGATGAAATCGAACAGAATAAATGTTTAATTTAAATTTGTTCTCTCTTAAAAAAAAATCTAAAACCCTAAAACCTAAAATAAAACTTAAACCCGAAACCTAAAACCTAAATCCTAAACCAGAAACCCTAAACCCCAAACCCTAAATCCTAATCTAGCTCTAAACCATAAACCCTAAACCCTAAACCCTAAACCCTAAAATGTTAAAAACCTAAATCTAAACTAAATAAAACCTAAAAATAAAATAAATAAAAAAACCTAAACCAAAATAAAATAATAAAATAAAAACATAAACTAAAATCTAAACCTAAACCTAAACTCACTAAAATAAAATAAAATAAAAAAATAAAACTAAACTAAAATAAAATAAATAAAATTGAAACTAAACTAAAAATAAAAACTTAAATAAAATAAAACAAAACCTAAAATAAAATAAAATAAAATAAAATAAATAAAACCTAAACCTAGAAATAAACTTAAAATAAATAATAAATAAAACCTAAAACTAAACTAAAATAAAAACCTAAACCTAAAATAAAATAAAGTAAACTAAACTAAACTAAAATAAATAAAGCCTAAACCTAAACTAAAATAAACTAAACCAATAAAACTAAATAAAATAAAATAAAAGTAAAACTAAAACCTAAAACCTAAACCTAAAATTAAAATAAAACCTAAACCTAAACCTAAAAATAAAAAAAACATAAACCTAAAATAAAAACTCACTAAAATATAACCTAAACCTAAAATAAACTAAATAAAAAATAAACTAATTAAAACTAAAATTAAAATAAATAAATAAATAAATAAAATAAACTAAATAAATTAGAGCCTACCATTTTGCTTAATTTTAAAAAATCCTAACCCAAACCCTAAGTAACCCTAAACTTACAACCCCAAACCACAACCTTAAACCCTCCCTAAAACTACCATCCCACCATAAACCATAAACCCTAAACCTTAAACCCTAAAATCTTAAAACCCTAAACCCTAAACCTTAAATGCTAAAAACTACACCCTTAAACCCTAAACCCAAAACCTTAAACATTAAACTAACCCTAAACCCTAAACCCTACCAACCCCTAATCTAAACTCAAACTACTAACCCTAAACCAGAATGTGTACCTTGATGGCAGAAAATTCGTCAACTAGCTGGGTCCTCACGGTAGTGGGGAAGGCAAAGCGGCGTTATCATAATGGTGGCGGGTGGATCTAAAGGTGCTAGTGGATTTGGAGGTGGTGGTCAAAGCAGTGGTGGTTATGGAGGCGGGAGGAGCGACGAAGGTTATACTTGTTGTGGTGGTGGAGGGAGAGATTGAGGATATGATGGGGGATCCCACTACTCAAGAGGCAGGGGTGGTTTTAATGGGAACTACAGAGACTAAAGAATGACTTATTCAATCTACTACTTATGGAATTGTGTCTTTATAGTAGAGACGGTTATACTTATCTAGGGTTTTTAATTTGCTCTGTGGATGCTCATTTTTTATCTATGTCATCGCTTGTGTCTTAGAAAACTTGAGGTGCTACTTGGTTGATGAAATTGAAAAGAAGAAATGTTGAATCTGAATTTTTTCTCTATTAAAAAAAATCATAAACTCTAAACCCTAAATCATAAACTAAAACTTAAACACTAAACCTAAAACATAAACCCTAAACCCTAAACCAAAAATCCAAAAACCTTAAACCCTAAACACTAAACCTTAAATCCTAAACCCTAGACCCTAAACCCTTAAACCTAAACCATAAATCCTAAACCCTAAAACCTTAAAACCCTAAACCCTAAACCCTTAACCTTAAACCCTAAAACCATATACCCTAAACACTAAAACCTACAACCCTAAAACCTAAACCCTAAACCCCAAATCCTAAACCCTAAACACTAAACCCTAAACCCTAAGCTATCCCTAAACCCTAACCCTAAACCCTAAACCTTGAATAAAGATGTCATTAGGAGTAGATCTAAAGAATGACCTAATCCTAATATAGTTATGGTAGCTAAAGAAAATGTCTTCAAGAGACTTTCCCTTGACTATTAGAGATTTGAATACCCTAAACCTTATCCCTAAATAAGTTATATTACCATTTATTATAGCATAATGTAGCATCATATATTTGAGCATGTAGTGATGTGCTTTTGATTGTTATAAGATGTTTTGAAATGTTTTCGTCTATTATGGTATTGTGCCTTATATTCTATATTAATATAAATCATAAAAATGTTATTTTAATAAATCAAATGATAAAATTTGCTAAATTTGAAGTGGGAATTAGGTTGTAGCACCAAAGGTGTGCTACTCCACTTGTAGTCTAAAAAATAAGAATTTATGTTCAAAATAAATATTATATGTTGTAGCATAGTATAGCATCATATATCATAATATATTATTATGTGTATTTTAAATTATTTTAGTACTTTACAATCATGCAGTCGAGCCTACACTAGCATTATTTATAGAATTGTTAATTTAGACTTTAAAATGGTGGAATTTGGTGAAATTCATAATAGGTAGAGCATGGCATCATAATATATATTTAAATTTAAAATATGTAAGTGATATGACTAAAATATATAGTTTTTTTATTATTTAGACTAATTTTATGATTTTTTATCTTAAGCAATCCCTTGTGATGTGATATGCAATATAATATAATATAATATGTTATAGTGTATTATAATATAGGATGCCATAACATAGTGTAGCATCATGCATTATAGCATACTATTATGTATTACGATATACTATCATGCATTATAGTAGATTTTAGTTTGTTATAGTATGATGTAGTAGAGTTTATACTGGTATAATTCATAAAAATATTGATTTATAGGCGGAGATGATGGGATTTGGCTAAATTTAAGGTAAGCTTTAGGGAACATCATTGGGGGTGTGCTATGGTGTGTCATTTAATTAAAATAATGGAATTTTGAATCCAAAATAAATATTCATTTTTCAACCAAATTTTATAAATTTTTTGCTTAAAATGATTAATTTTAAGGTGTAATGTAAGATTATATTAAAGCATTTTAAAATATAATATACATAGCAATATAACTTCATATATATATGAATGTGGTGGTGTGTTACTAAATGTTATTGTACATTTTAGTATGTTTAACTTTTGTTATAATCCATTAGGTCAAAACTCACAAAAATATTAATTTGAAGGTTGAGATGGAAGAATTTGGCCAAATTCATGGCAGCACCAAGAAGCAACACCAAAATTATGCTATCTTGTATGATTTCTAATAGAAAAATAATAATTTTACATCCAAAATGAACATAATTCATATTTTGAGAAAATTTTGTCATTTGTTCCTTTTAAGTGATTCGAATGAGGTGTAATGGTAGAAAATATATTATATTATAGAAAATTATAATAGAACACCACATATTATAATACAATATAGTGTGTTAATCTACACTATAATATGTTTAGCATGATATTCTATAGTTAGTTTGAGCTTGCACCATCACATATCATAAAATATTGATTACAATGTTAAGATGATGTAATTTGAACTAATACATAGTTAGGCTTTTGGTTGAAATATTAAAGGTGTGCATAAGAGAAGAAATAAGATTTGATGAGAATTCCATGTCAAGGACATGGAGGGAGATCTGCTAGGGGATCACACATGCATTGGACATGATATGCGAGGGGTCTATGTTGAGGGGATAGAAGAAGAAAATCTACTAGGGATAAGGTTTGAATTTGATTTGATTATATGATTTATGGAAAGAAGAACCACTAGGGATAATAATCTATAATCCACCAGGGATTAAGATCGAATTGACATTAATTTGATTTATTTTAATTGATGTGGAGGCATATTTATGAGAGATATGGGCTCAAGTTTACTGGGGATCAGGTATTTGAACCTTCCACTTGGGAAGTAGGTTCGGGATATCCGTTGGGGATTGGGATTTGAGTTTGATTTCATAGATTTGTTTGGGGATGTATTCATTAGGAATAAGAGTTTGGTTGGATTTCTTTGATTTAGACTCTATTAGGGGAGTTGGTTTAATTTTGCTCCATTGGGGCAATTGGTTTTGAATTTGATTTATTTGCTTGTCTTGTTTATATATGATTTGGGGCTTCACTAGAGAAGAGGGTGTGATTTAACTCCACTGTGGAAAATTAGATTAGGTTTAATTTAATTTGAGTTAATGTAAGGACCTTGTCAATGTGCGATGGACCCACTGAGAAGGGGCTATATCATCCTTGACTTAACTCTGGTTTACAAATCCAAAGGGATTGTCTACCGGCTATGGGGTAGAGCTAGCCAACCTAAGGGGTTGCCTTTCAGTGTGTAATGACTATGCTAGGAAGAAGGTATAGCAGGCTTACATCTTTGAAAGTGAGTAACAACAGTTGGACTGACTTGTTCGATGCACAACAAATCAAATCTGAGCAAGGGAAACTATTAAGTGAATGTTGCTGGGGACTTATGTCAACTCAAAAGTAGTTAGGATTAATTTTATCTTAATTTCATGTAATTTGATTTAGTTTGTTTGGCTTAGTTTGATTTCAAATTAAGGGCATATCTGCTGGGGATGTGAGCTCGGTCAAAGTTGATATATTTAATTTATGGACCAAGTCGGTGTGCGATGGACCCACTGAGAAGGGGCTATATCAGACTTGTCCTATCTCAAATTTATAAATCCAAAGGGATAGTCTACTGGTCATGGGGTAGAGCTAGCTAACCTAAGGGGTTGCCTATCGATGTGCAACGTCTATGCTAGGAAGAAGGTGTAGCAAACTTACATCTTTTAAAGCAGGAAACAATCGCTGGGGTGACCTGTTGGTAGCATAGCAAATTGACCCCGGTTTAGGGGTGACTACTGATTGAATGCCACTATGGACTTATATCAACTCAAGAGTAGTCAAGTGATTCCAATAGGGAGTTTTGCTGACACTGCCCTAAAGATAGGATGCTTGCTTGAGAAAACATACCTCTACGGGTGTCCTCATAATCCACAAGTGATTATATATATATATATATATATTTGTATGTTTACATAGACCCTGTTAGTGTGAGAGGGACCTATCTCAGATTTACTGGACCAAGGGAGAATTTGCACATCCACGGGGCAGATTCTCCAACCACAGGGGCAGTTAGTAGGAAAGGAAAACTTTCCAATCCGATAGTTCCCATGTAGTGTCTAAATGGGTTCACAAGGACGTGATCCAAATATAGTGCCCACAGGGTAGGTGCTACTAGGGACGTTATCCTGAGTCCTAGAAAAGAAAGCCTATAGGTGAATGGTGGCCAACTCAAGGAGAAAGCATAGTAGACTTACATCCGCCATGAGTGGTGTATCCTAAGGTGTGAGAACCAACCAACCTAAGGTGTATCCATCAGCATGAGTGGCATATCCATTAGCATAGTAAGAATGAACCAACCTAAGGTGCCCATCAGTGTGCAATGATCAATCTGGAAGGAAAGCATGTAAGCTTACAACTTTCAAAGTGGAACTGATTATCGGGATAGTCTATCATTGGTGGAGTAGATACTATCTGACCTAGAGTGACTACTAAGCGGGTAGCCCCGAGGAAGGACTAGACCCAGACTTGAAGCAGTCGGGAGGGAAGGAGCCACTAGGAAACTTATCCTAAACTTCAAATATACTCAACCCAGTCAATGCATAAAGGCTAATACAAGAAGAAAGCGAAGCAGACTCACATCCTCTTAAACAAAGCCAACATGAAGTAGCTTACCGGCCATGCATTAAGGCCTACCAAACTAACAAGGTGCTCATTGGTGTGTAGTGGCCAAGTAAGAAAGGAAAGCATAGCAGACTTACATCTTCCAAAGTAGAAAGACCATTTGGGTGACACACTACTGACCTTATTTTAAGAATGAGCTCTCAACCCCTCCATCTTAGACATAGGACTTCTCTTAGACTTTAGGAGCTCCTTAATCTTAAAACACATCTAGTGATTAGGTGGACACTCAACCTAACCCTAAAGACTTAAAAGAGTTAGCCATAAGAACAGGTCATGCCTTAGGGGTGTAGGAAAATTTGGCTACCCTATAGCTTGAACCACATTCCTCACTTCCTTCCTTCAAGTCAAACTCAAATCAATTCCAGCTTAATTGATTTTCTACATACCTAAATTAATTCCAACTTGATTGATTTCCTCCAAACTAAAATCAATTCCAAATGATTGAAATCCATGATCAATTCCAAATGATTGAAGCCCATGATTGAAATTCTATAATATTTCCTAAGTCCGTTGATTCCCTCTTAAAAACTTAGCCCAAATCAAATCCAAAACACTTCAAATTCATGAAATTTTCTCACAACCCATTTATATTCTCATTTATATTCACATATATAAAAGAAATATAAATTCAAATAAATCAAACTAAATTCCAAAATCAAATCCAAATTCTAAAAATCGTTCACAAGTCCCATTGATTCCTTCTTAGGGACTTAGCCCAAATTAAGTTCAAATCACTTCAAATTCATGAAATTTTCTCATAACCCATTTATATTCTCATTTATATTCACATATATAAATGAAATATAAATTCAAATAACCAAAACCCACTCCAAAAATCAAACTCAAATTCAATCAAAATTCAACATAAGCCTTTCAAGTCAAACTCTTGAACTTAGCCAAATCAATTTCAAATTAAGTCAAACTCTTGATTTTTATTCATGATTCAATCAACCATGAATCCAAATAAATATAAATACAAACTTCAATCACTTAACCAAAACTCAATTCAAAAATCAAACTCAAATCAAACTCATGTTCACCCTTTGAACTTGAAATTGTCAAATGAATCAAAACTCATATGACTTCAAATCTCTTACAACTGGAATTATATTTCAATCATAAGTCCATATGTGAGTTCAATCAAACTCAAATCAAGCTTTGACCAAGCCATTTGACCCACTTAAGCTCACTTGAACCAAAGTGATCTAAAGTACCCCTTATGAGCCAAATTTTAATCCTAACCAAATTGGATTGAAATACGCCCATCTAAGCCTCTCATCATGATTAGCAATCATCATGAGATGATCAATCACTCAAAATGGGTAAAACCAAGTCAAACCTAGGGTTGACCAAGTCAACACTTAGCCAAAATGAAACTCAACATAGCCAAAAATTTAGTATAGGCCAAATTGATTGAAACCATTGATCAAAACTCATTCATGATCAATGTTTGAACTTGACAAAGTCAACATTTGAGCTTAACCTAGCCCAATTGGCCAGTTGACCCAACTTGACCTAAAAAGTCAAAATGTGTCAAAACATGATCTAAGACAAATTGATTGAAACCAATGGGTCAAGTTCATTCCAAATCACTTGTTGAACTTGACCAAAGCCTCAATTGGCTTACTAGACCTAACCTAGCCCAATTGACCATGAACCCAACTTAACCTAAAAGGTCAAATTGAGCCAAACTCAAATATAAACCAAATTGATTGGAAAAAAAGATACCAATCCATTTCATATGACCAATGAAACGTGATCCAACCCATGATCTAGCCCAAATAGGTCAAATGTGTCAAATTGGTCAACTTGACCCATTTGACCTAAATGAACTAAATTGAACCAAATTCAAACCTAAACCAAATTAAATCAAACCAAAGCCACCAAAACATTTCAAATGGTCATATAAACTTGACCCAACCCTTAGTTTGACCCAATTTGATCAATTGTTCAACTTGACCCAAGTTGACCTAATTTCACGTAAATGGGTCAACATGAGCCAAATCATATCAAACCAACTCCAAATTCAATGAAAGTTGGCCTGACCCATTTTTAAAATATACTAAACATATTCAAATTGAAATAAAGGTCAAATGACCATTTTACTCCTAGGTCAAAGAGTAAATTTTTGCCAAATCCACTTGGAATTTGGTCAAATCCTCTCCATACCCGCTTGGCACCCTCTTAGTGGATCAAGTGAATATTAGAGAGTGTGGTGCACCCAACCCAGTGGGTTTGGTTCAGCCCAACCTAGCCTAAGGCTAAAATAGACCATTTGCATGAAATTAAGCCATGGAATCCCTCCTCTACTTGATTTAAGCACATGCAAGCTCCACTACTCCACTCCTCTGGCCAAACTGATTGTAAGGAAAACCTAAATGGCCTAACAAACCCACTCAATGTGGTCAATTGGATCAAAATGGAAAGGAGAAGCACGACCATCTAATTGCTCAAGGAGGAGGTATACTCCCCCTAATTTGAATTCATTCCATGAGTCCCTAATTCAATTGAGCAAGAGGAAGCTAGAGAAGTCATTTCCTAGCCTCCCCAAGCCCTCTCAAGCAATTCCCATTTTCTATTTTCTCAATTTTCATAGATTAAAAATAGGGGATCTCCACTCAAAATCAAACATACTCCACACTTCAAATCAACCCAATTCCTTTTACAAGCTTCATCAGGGACCCCAATCAAACTTGCCCAAGCCATAATCCAAGCTCCAAAGGCAAGAGAGGTGCTACCTTGATCTAGACTGAGCTCAAGTCAAGGTGTAGTTAGCCTCTAAAAGGATCTACCCAATCATAAGACCTCAAACTCTCAATAAAGCTTCATCTCCACTACACGAAGCCTCTCCAAGGTAATCGAGCACTAGTGATCACCTTCGATGAGGTTTGCCATTAAAGCAAGCACAATTTTAATATTATTTGGATCTTTGTGAAGTGGACTTTCATCCCATGAAATTCTAGCCATAGGATGTGTTTTCCTTTACGCTTATATGGTGTGGGTAAGTTTTGGGATCAATCCGAGCTCAATCGAGCTCGGATCATCCCCTAGAATATGGACGGATGTCCTCTCCCATAAGAAAATATAGAAAAGGATCATAGGCCATCCATCCACACATTTTGGATGGACGGCCATGATTAAGATGCAAAGGATCCCATGTTTCATCCATTAGAACCATGACTTTAACCTCAGCCATCCAATCCTTGATTAGAAGGGTAAGGAGAAAGCGCATAGCGTTGCCGCTGACATGGTGCTATGATGTGACAACCTTAATATTGAATCCTACCATGCCACATAGAAAGCACATTCCTCGTCAACGGTCCACATGGTGTCGATAGGATTAAACATTTAATTAGGCTATTAAATCACCTAATTAATCATGAAAACTTCCTAAATTCATATATAAGCCTAGAAAAACCAAACAAATATGAAATAAATTGCATTGGATAGATAATTGAATATAAAATATTCTAAAAATAATTTCAATGGATTTTGAATAGTGCTTTTTCTCTAGATTTAGGTTTTATTGGGAATATAATTAGTGGAATAAACTCTACCTCCCCTAATTTTCTTGGGATTTATTGGCAGTTTAATTAAAAAAATTGCCAGTTCATTCCTTAACCACTCCTTTAATGTAATTAATCTTAATTAAGGGTATAATTAGTGGTCTAACCCTTTGATTGTGTCAATTATGTTTTTATTAAGTCAATATGCGATTTAGAGAATAATTTTGGGATACTTTCCTTAAGATATTCCTTAAACCCCATTTCTTCCTTAATCCAACTTTAATTAAGGGTTAATTCACAAATTACCCCCTTAATTAATCTCTTAAAATTTTAAAACTTTCTATAATTTAACTAATTTATCTTGGGTAGATGCTTAGGTGTTCATGAGCCTAAGTACATTAAGGAAATAAAAATCCCACTCACATGTGTGAGAGGGGTTATGAAAGAACTTAAATTAAACCCCTTAGTTTAATTAATCATTAATCATGAGCTAATTGCATTAGGTACCTTTCTTTCCTAGGTGCACTACTGATTTAAATTCCTTATGTGGTTTTATGTCATATCATTGGCTCATAATTATTTGATTAAGTATGTTAAGGTGGATAGGTAAGAGATAATTAACACACTTAATTCATACCTTAACCTAAGCAACATATGAAAAATCATCTAATAATCCTAAGAAAAAGCTAAATCAAAAACATATGTGGGAATGGATTAAGAGCAACAAACTCACCTCACATTTCTCAAATTAAATCAAACTCAAAACAAAATCAAACCTTCTTTAAAAATAACTTGATTTGCTTTAAACTTTCTTATTTCATAAGATTATCTTTATGAATTAATTAGGGTGAATGTATTTACATCCTTTCATCACTTTAGTTTTTTCCTGACATGCTAAATTTGTATGTCATGTGAATTTCATGCATTCATGTTTTTCTAAAATCAAATTAAAAATGAGATGTTTTCTTTTTGTCAAATTGTAAGTTTTGGCTAAAGTAAAAATATGAATGGGTATTATCACTACTAAATCCAAAACTATTTTCAAAATCTACAAATCAAACATCAAATACTAAAAGTGTGCTCCTTATAATTATTTATAAGCTTGCATGTGGATATAAATATGAAGATGTGCATAGTGTACTTTTCCTTCTCTTTTCTTTTAGCATAGTTTTGAATAGGATTTGGCAAAGTTAGTTCACTTGAAAAGAACATAACACTTGCCTAACTCCATCCCTATTCATTCTTATGATATTACTTAAAGAAGGACATCCATACGTACACATATAAATTGTATAAACAAATCAAACAAACAAATACAAACTTTTGCATCTTTTTTTCCACTCATTTCTTTTGCATATATGCTTGTATTTAAGGAAAGTGGTATATTAGTCTGGACAACCCCGGGGTTGCAAGGCTTTAAGTTATAAGTAGGTCTTGTACCTTACACCCCAGTGCTAACAATGGCAGTTGTACTCACTTATGCCTTTCATACATGTGTGTGCATGTGAAAAATGGATAGGAAAACCTCCTTTCTACTTAATAAAATCATGCTTCATAAAGCATTCAAATTTTCTTTAACTTACTTAGTGTTCATCATAAAGTGTGCTAAACATTTTCATTTTATGTATAGATATGCTTCATTCATATGCATGTTATACATTGGGAAAGACATGAAGTGATGTGTGTTTTGTGATATTAATTCACTTTACTTAATCTTAAAATGCCTTTTTTTGAATAGGTTTGTTTAGAGTTGATCTAAACTTAGGATTAATTAAAAACATAATAAAACATTCACTAAATAAAATCAAACATGAATCTACTTTAGAAGTTACTTAGGGTAGGGAAGGAAAGAGAAGTTCTCTTCTCTTTTCCCACTCTTTACAACCTTTAGTAATTAAGTAGGTTCATCTAAACCAAATAAAAATCATCAAATAAAAATCAATCCAAATCAACTAAACACTTAAATGAAACCACCCATCTAAGTTGAACATCTTCACACTTAAAAAATCCAAACCTTAAAGCCATAGCTAAGCATACCATACAAACCTTCTAAAGCACACACATTAGACTAAGTCACCACTTATAGATTTAGGTTAGGCTGGTGCATGGTTTGATGTTTGTTTTTATTTTGTGATGTTTTGTTTTAGTCTAGATGTTAGGTTGAATGTGTGTAGAATGAATGGTAGGAAGATTTAGTCTAATCATTATTTTCTGCAGGGGATAGTGCTTAAGGGGCGTTGTAATAAAATATAACTTCTTTTGTTGTGCAGGTGTTTATACCCCTAAGCATAATCCAATAGGCCAGGTGGACTTAGTTACTCATATGTGGGGTGCTAAGTCCAATATACATACTTGGAATTTATATGGTTTATTTAGCTAATCTCTATTTTTCAGGTGTTAGTTAGATTTACTTTTTTATTTCATGTAATTTTTTGCAATTAAGATTTTGGAATGATTATTATGGGGGATTAGGATGAGCATTGGTCATAAGATCTCATCTTATGTACCATGTGAAGCCTTTTGAACATCCACATTCTAACCATCCAAAAGAAGGAACTGAAGAAGAAAGAAGAAAGAAGAAAAAGAAATGAAGAATGAAGACCTCCATAACATGAATTCCATACTTGATTGTAAATTAATTTATTTGTAATCGAAGCTGTATAAGGGTAAAGCTCGGCAACGCAATTTGTTTTTTTTTTATTTGTGCAGTGGTGCCTGACCACAAATGGGCTTTTATTCTTTTGCGTTAGCTTTATAAAATATTTGATGTTTTGTTTAACTTGTGCATTAAGATGACATATTTTCCTAGTTTCTTCCTTACTTGATATATGGCCTGGATGATGATTAGGCTCTTAGGAAAAAATAAATCTTCTACCCAATTAAACAACTCAAAGTTTAAAATAAATAACTCATAATCTCACCTAAAGCCTAAGTTAAAAATCAAGATAAAAGAATTAGCAACCCCTTAGATGGATGAGTATTTATTTTATAACATCATGCATAAAAGCATATTGTTTCACTCTTGATTGGAGAGCTTCCACCTTTGCTAAAAAACTTGGCTTGAACTATGGGATCCATGGTGGAAACACACCTCCCCCTTCTCACTAATTTTGGACCATAATCTCACTTCTCATGCATTAGGAATATGAATCCTAGTCAAATGTCCAAAAATAAAAATAAAATAATAATATGATTTGCATTAGATCTAAAATTTTTCATGCCCTTACATGATCTAGTCTCTTGAAAATGAGTTTAGACTTCTCTTTCTCTTAAATAACATCTTACATAAAACATATGACTTGCCTACATGAATTTAAAATTGTAGGAGGAGTTAGTTGGTGGCCAGCCCCAGGTGGTTGTAAGTCCAAATAGTCAGGTGGTTTACCCTCTCTTATGGAGGTAAACCAAATACCATTTTTGCCTTAAATTTAGGTCATGCTTTTGGCCCTCAACAAAGCTCCCTCGATTGAGGTTCAGAGGTTGCTACTTCCCTATATGGGCCACAAGGATAAATCCTCACCTCTTAGCCATTTCCATAACCTTATTTTATAGAATTATAAGCCCTAAAATTCTAATAAAATATCAACTCAAACAAATTAATTCAATTTTAAAAATGGAAAGCACAATAATTGGATAGTTTGAGATGCACGTTAGGTTTCTTAACATCGTGAGCATCTCCTACTTATCTTTCTTTGGCTTTGATAATAACTCTCTTTTTTTGATCAATCTCATTTGATCTTTTGAAATAAACTAATCGATTGATAGTCCTACCTATTCAAATCTTTAAAGACAATGATCATTTACCTAAATCAAGAGTATTCCTAAGGAATCCCCTTCCTTAGGATGTAGTTAACTATAGGGGCTTGCCCCTGTAGGAAACTCAATGAACCCAGTTTAAAATAAATCTTACTTTTCTTTTTCATGTAAAGTAGGGGAAGAATCTTGGGTACATATGCAGACCAATTGTTCTTAGGAGTCCTTCTTCAGGTGATTAGGTCCATTGTAGGGTGATGACTTCTATCTTTTGAGATAGTACACCTCTCCTCAATGTCATACTCGATCACCCTAATAAGAACATCTGCATATCTTTGGTAAATGTTGGCCGTCCAAATACAAAAATAAGTATATTTCTATCTTTATTATATCCACATAGATTGAAGATGGAAGTATACCTCTTAGATATGAAAATATTTCACCATGATTTTCTTGACTCCATTGGAGATGGTTCCTCTCTCCATCTTTGGTAAATGATCATTTGTCTCCAAGTATCGATGTGGGTTTGTACTTTTGTATGAATCTAAGACTATCTTTCTTTATTGGCACTTAGCTTATTTCATCCTTAAACTAGCCAACATCTTTAGGTTTTAGGACCTCACCCCATGTTGGTCTTAAAACCCCCATTGGGTTCTCCAATGGCTTAAAATAAAAATCTAATAAAAAGAAACTATTTAAAGACTACCTCCTTACCATTTTATGGTAAGGAAAGGTTCATTCTAAAATAATAAAGACATAATAAATCCTTCATAAAAATCTTGCTTTTCAGAAAGCACTCTTTCAAAAATGCACATAATAAAATGTTTTGTGCAAAAATTTTCCTAAATCACCCTCATCTAACAATCTTCATGATTGTTATATGTAGGATCATCATTACAAAAATAAGATTCCAACAATCACATTTTCTTAAAGGACAAATGAGCTTCTTCACTCAATTCATTTTGTGAAAGACCTCATTTTCAAAAATTAAATTTCAACAATCATGTTTTGAAATGTACAAAATTTGAAGATGGGTTTATCCATTCAATACATTCAAATGGATGGATGTATCTTCAAAAAAAATATTACAACTTTGAAATGCCATTCAACACATTCCACATGTGTTAAGTTGGAACTTTCACCTTTCTAAACAAAATCAAAATAAATTTTTCAAAAGCACATATGAAACCTCTCCATTCAATATACCCACATTTATTGAATGGATGTTTCATTTTCAAACAAAATCAAAAATAAATTTTCCAAAAGCACATATGAACCTCTCCATTCAATATACCCACTTTTATTGAATGGATGTTTCACTTTCAAACAAAATCAAAAATAAATTTTCCAAAAGCACATATGAACATCTCCATTCAATATACCCAAATTTACTGAATGAAGATTTCATTTCTAAATGAAATGACATTATTTTGAAATCCCAAACATATTCCATATATGATTAAGTTGAGATTTCCTCTTTCAAAAATTGATTTCCATCTAACATACCCAAATTTGTTAAACGGAAATCTCTCTTTTCAAAATCAATAAATACAAAAATTTTGCAAAACGCATTTGAAACTTCATTCTAGCATACCATATTTGCTAAAGTGAAGTCTCCAATTTTCAAAACAAAAATTTGAAACACACCTTTGGATTTTCATTTAGCATACTCAAATTTGCTAAGTGAAATCTCCATTTCACAAAAATTTTCAAAACACATTTGGAACTTCATTTTGGTATACCATATTTACTAAAGTGAAGTCTCCTTTTTCAAAATCAAAATCTTCAAAAGAAACACATTAGGATTTTCTTAGCATACCTAAATTTGCTAAGAATCCTATTTTCAAATCAAAATCAAAAGAAACACATTAGGTTTTCCTTAGCATACCCAAGTTTGCTAAGGATCCTACCTTTCAAATTAAAATCAAAAGAAACACATTAGGACTTTCCTTAGCATACCTAAATTTGCTGAAGATCCTTTTTTTCTAAATCAAATCAAAATAAAAAGAAACACATTAGGATTCCCTTAGCATACTCAAATTTGCTAAGAATCCAATTTTCAAAAATCAAATCAAAATCAAAAGAAACACATTAGGATTTTCTTAGCTTTCTTAAATTTGCTAAGGATCCTATTTTCAAAAAAATTTCAAAATAAAATAAACTTGGATCCTTATTTTAGCATGCCAAATAAAAAAAAAAACAATTATTTTCAAACACCTCACTTAGCTTATTCAAATTTGCTAAGTGAACAAATTCCAAAATCACAAATCCAAAAATAAAAGCAAATTGACCCTTTACTTTAACATACTCAAATTTGTTAAATGAAGGGTCACCAAATAAAAAAATCAAAATTGAAATATGAACCTATGGAAGCATCTCTTCAAAATATTTGAAGCCATTCTCAATATACCCAAATTTGTTGAAAATGGATTCTACATCTTAAATTCCTCTTTCCAATCAAACTTCAATATCTATTCTAAATCCATTTGAGCGACTTAACACTTTCAAGATGTTGAGTGTGGGTTCAATTTCTTGAATTTAAAATCAATAGAAATCTGATTCAAGTTTATTTTCAACATTTCAGACTCTCATTTAGCAGTTTCAGTTTAAGTGCAGTTTCAATTTTTAGTTGACAGAAATGGCAGCACCCAAGTATGTGTTTACCTTTCCCCATGGGATGGACTTGGCCTAGATGGCCGCCTTCCCTTCGATTCCACCTCATTCATTTTGGATGAGGTTTTGAGGTGAGGATTACTATGAGGTGCTCCCCTCACTTATTAGCAAAAAGTGTGGATCATTGATATGGCCTCAGTCGATATTCCTCATTGAAGAGGAAGGTGGTGGTTCTATGTACATTAGTACCGGTGTATGTGACAGTGCACGGTTGTTTTTTTCGTCTACCTAGTGAGGGCTAACACCCTCATTAGCACCCTGAGGTAAGGCCCCGATCCAGATTGTCTCCCCAACTTTTAAGGTTGGGTCTAGCTCTTACTCACTCTACCAAGACTTCAAGGAGGAACAAAAACTACATGATGATAAGCGGTACCATACATCGCTAAAGAGATGGAGGCTACATGATCGGTGTTGAGGAGTTGCCCACTTTGATTTCCCCATTGTTACAATGAACCCATTCCATCCTCTCCCAGGCAAAAGTGGATGCCGGGAGGATCCACCTTCACCACCGGTTCAATTTCATCCCTCGGTTAAGGTAGGAGGTCATATGCTGCCTCCATTGATTCTATGTTGGTTGGCGAGCTATGGATGATGTGTTGGGGCTTAATTTAACTTGAGATCTGTTATTCCCTGTAGTGTAGGGAAGCATCTTCAGCAAGAAAGGGCCAGGGAGGCGCACTTCAATTGGATCACTAGTGGGAGAGGAGGTTTAGTCGGCTAGTGGCACTCATTGATTTTTTGGTGTGCTACCCGTCGATCATACAGAATATTGCTTATGGGGACTACCCATCACAGAGGAAGGCCCTATGAGAGTCATTGGTGTCTCCACCACCCTACCCCACCATCGCTGTTCATGTTTCAAGCATCTCGGTTTTGCTAAAGGCCATGAAGGCCACATCTAGAGAGAAGAGGACCCCATTGGTGATCAGTATGGCCAAAGGATCTCATTCCATCTACCGCCTACTTTGTGAGCTCTCTGCTTGACCTTCACCCAGTTGTGGTGCGAAGGCATGGCGACCGAAGCATATTGGTGTCCCTTCACCAACACCACCGGTAAGCGACATTGAAATGGTTGCGATGTTGCGAGAGGGAGAAGATGACAACAGTTGCACCCATGATGGTAGAGCCTCTAGAAGTGTCACCACAGAGTTGGACTGAGTGCATTTCTTCCAGTGAGTATAGTCCTCACAGGGTTGATTCTCTAAGGGGAGGTTTGGTGCCTCTCGTACATGATAGTGATCACTGCCATTGACAAATTTTTGTACCTATTCAGATTGATCATTCTCTAGAGGACATAGTAGCACATTATTTCATGGAAAAGAAAGAAATCTTAGGATATGATTGGTCTGATGATTAGAAGATCAGCTTTGATCTGAATGAAGATGATTTATTGGGAGACTCAATAGGGGTTTGCATGTTAGATACCCGGGGATCCCTCCTCAGGAAGCGGCGAGCTATGGAAGGTAGAGCGGGGAAGACACAGCCCACTCGACCCAACACCTCCTAGCACAAATAAAGTAGAAGGATGAAAAGATAGATAGGATGGAAAATAAGCTTGAAGATCTATTAGCAGCTATCTTAGCATTGTAGAATCAAGTCACGTCAGTTCATCCTACCATAGCTGAGACTAGTCAGCCATAGTTGGTGCATGTCTTGGACCTAGTCAGGACCTTACTTTAGTAGAGCAAGGTAGCACCGGCATGTATAAGAAGGTAGTAGACGGTACCTCCATACAAGAGAAAAGATATCAAGTCCATGGTTGAGCGGTAGGTGAAGGAAGCATTGGCTCAAGGGAGGATCATCAATTCAAAGGGTAGACTACGAGGAATTTGATGTAATCAATATCTAAGGGTTTGTACCACCTTTCAAGAGTTTTGATGGCGGTGGAAACCTGAGGCAGTACATCACACATTTTAGAGCTAGTTGTTGCAACATTGGTGGTAGTGACACTTTACTATTCTGTCTCTTTGTTAGTAGCTTAGTGGGTATAGCATTTGACTGGTATGCTGAACTTCCTAACAGTTCAGTGAAGATATTTGCTGAGTTGGAGCAACTCTTTATCAAGAGGTTTCTTTGGAGCTCAAAGGGTCCTTTGTTGGCAATCTCTTGTAGCACAATAATAAGTGAGTCCCTTGTTGACTACATTCTCGGATATAACGAGTATGAAATGTGAGTCTATAATAGCATGCCATTGGGATTCTTCTAAAGAATATCCATGGCTAGGTCTCCTTCATGCTTAAGAGCTTCATCATCAAAACTTTTGAAGTTAATCAATAAGGTGTGGCTAGTCAAGGAGAGGCCAAATAGTTTCCTTTTCAAGACCAGTTCCCAAGATAAAGCCAGAAGGTATATGAGAAGAAGCGAATAGTGGGTAGTAGACAAGGGAAGCAACGGTAGAGATCGAGAGACCATGACCTTAACACTTTCACCTCCTCTACCACCTAAGGCAACCCTACCAGGTACCATCCTCCATGGCTCCTCCTCCATGATCAGCGGTAATGGTACACATACCTAATGGTATGGTCCACCTACTTTTTTGGATAAACTTAATAAGCCTTATTCATTTAAGGAGGTAATCAAGAAGATCTTTAAGAATCTCTTAAAAAAGCTGATTTTTAGCTACTGAACCTAGGAGAATGAAGGAAGTGGGCAAAATCCATGATAACTTTTGCCCCTACCATATGTCATGTTTTGGAAGATTGCTTCACATTCAGGGAGCTTGAACATAGCTTCAAGGATGCTATATAATTATCAGAATACCTTATGGAACAACCATCTAGTTCCATTAGGTACTTGTGATCCTTCAAAACCAAAGAAGGTTGGGATATCTCCTTATCCAAAACCTCTAAAAAGATTATTCAAAAATCAAAAACTTTCCTTGCAGGTTCTGGTCGCTCAAACCTCAACATCAAGGAAGGTTTGCAAGTTTAGTCAACTCAAGAAGGTAAAGCTCGATGCTTCGGTGTGCAGCATACCCCCAGGATACAGCACAAGAGTCCAACCTCAGTCTACCATTTTACCACATCGTGACTTCCTACTTTAGCTCTTCTTCTTCTTCTAGTAAAACTCTTGTATCGGTGGATAAGGGCATCAAATCCCTTACCCACTTACTTGATTTTACTTTGTACCTCCTATCAAATCTAAGAAATTGAAAAATAAAGCTAGCTTGAATTACATCATGTCACCGATGGGTTGTGCTTCTATTCTAATGATAACTCTTCAAGTCAAAATAACTATAATAATTTGATCTTCCTCTTTGATTGAGTCGATTTTCCTACTCACGAATACTATGGGTTCACCTCTTGAGATAGACTTGGAATCATCCAATTTTGAGGGTCCCATATAGAAGTTGTAGGTGAGCGATGTGCGGTAGAACCTTCCATTACCACAAGAGATCAAAGTCAAGTGGTGGAGGTTCTACCTCTAAGGTAGCACCTCAAGATAGGAAATAAGCCATTGGTTAGAGGATTGAGAAGCCCCTCCACGGATGTTCCACCCTTGGATATGCTTGTGGAGGATCAGCCCAAGGTGGGACTACAATTTCCTCTCTCATAAGAAAGTTCCATCTAAGCTAAGCATATGATGCCCTTCTTATCTAAAGAGATGAGAATCATTAATCAAGGCTCTCCTTGATCTGAGATATAGCTCAGTGACTCTTGGTGAGGAGGCACATTACACAAGAAGCCCAGGATCACTTTCAGATGAAGACCTTCTTGGGATATGGAGCACAACCATCTCCTCACATCAGTTGACATGGGCTGACTTCAAGTTCTCATCATCGTGCATGAACATTATGAGTCTAAAGACCCTTGCCTATTTGAGGATTGACATCTCCAAACTTTGAGGAGATGGGATGATGTTGAGAGGATTCAATGAACAAGCAGCGAGCTTTAGGTTCCATAGTGTTACCATTGGAGATAGGTGATGGCGAAGCCAAGTTTTACATATTGATTCAAATACTTCATTACTTTTTTTCATAGGCCTTGGATACATCAAGATGATTCCATCCTCCCTCCATGAGTGCATCAAATTCAGAAAGGATGGGATTGAATCGTGTCAAAGGTGATGAAAAGCCATTTTTTAGAGAGGTTGAGATTTATAAGGATGCGACCTACTATCTTCCTCAAAACACCCTTTCTTGTGAACTTGGACAAAATTCAAATTCAAAAGAAAAAAAAGAAAATAAAGAAAATAAGAGAAAAAAGAAAAAAGAAAGAAAATTGAAAATCAAGTGAACAAGAAGGGAAATTGAAGAAGAAATAGAGCCGCATATCACATTCCACCAGTCCATTCCATCATATGGACATGTGGGTAATGACTCAACCTCCACCGATAGGCGAGAAATAAAGGAGTTCCATAGGTGGAAGACCCCAGTTGGCCATCGACCAATAGGGGTTATGTTCCGTTCACGAGTACCCCACTATTCACATAGACTTGGAATCCTCAAAATGAGTATAATGTGAATAGCATACCAACTAACCCCTCTCAGTGGGTTTCATTGGAGGTGAATTTCAATCTAGACAATGACGAAGACCAAGCCTCTAGACAAAGCAAAGTATTTGAATCAAGCTTATGTGAGACTATTAGGCAGCAGTTGGGAACCTTAGCTCTAACCTCACTTTCATCTCAAAAAGTTGAAGGTTTAGTAGTTAAGGAAGCCCCTAAGTCTTCCATGGATGTAAAGCCAAAGAGATTCTTTTTGGGATCATCATCCTCAACTCCTGAAGTTGATGTAGAACTTGAGGAGGATTCATTTAAAGAATTAATTGAATTACTGTTTAACTTTTACTCACCTTGTGTTCATAATCTTATACAGAAAGGTTTGGTTCCTCATATGTGGTCCAGGCACAGGTTAGAGTATTTTGAGAATCTGTGGAATAATACAGGCAAAGAAGCACAATCGAGAGCAATACTAGGATTCAGTATAGTGGGTCCAGTCAATGATGATTCTTGTTGTTACCAATCATTTTAGTCTAATAGGTTCTTTTCACACAACACCAACTCTTATGAGGATGTGTGTTTAGAAACTCGAGATGATCCGATGATCTTTAAATCAAGGATGCACCTCAGAATTTGAAGAAGAAATCCATTCAATAATAGACAAGCTTAAAGAAATCAACCTCAAGATAGAAAATCCACACGTACATATTTATTGTTGAATGAAGAAGAAACCAATGACTTAGTTAGGCTATTGGTTTAAGGACTTTGCATAGAGTTATGAAGAAATGCCTTGATTATCTCTATAGTAACCAAACTTCTATAATAGATCGCTAACCTTAAACAAGCTTCCATGCGATTAAAGAACAATAAATTTTTTGAAATTAAGCGATCGTCTTTGGTTTTCATCGAGAAAATATCTTCCTAGTTAATGGTGACATTGCTCATCTCATGCGTAGTTTCTCTTTCATGGATGGGTCATCTAGGTACAAAAATCAAGATGTCTCTTGAAGATGAAAGAAACACCACTTTTTCAAACCCGAGAATCTTTTATTATAAGGTTGGCTTTCGGCCTTAAAATCTTTGGTGCTACATACCAATGAGCCATGACTCAGATCTTCAATGAACTCATCCATCACTAGGTTGAGTGCTATATTGACGATCTAGTAGCCAAGAGCGGAGAAAAGGGAGATGATCTATTTGGCTTGAGAGTAGTTTTTGAAGGGTTAAGATAATATAACCTCAAGATGTATCCCCTGAATTATGTATTCAGAGTAGCTTCAAGCAAATCCCTTACAACACCTAGGAATAGAGATAGATTCTGAAAAGATCAAAGCTATCTTAGAAATGCCACCTCATAAGAGTTTAACTCAACTCAGATCGTTCCAAGGATGGTTGGCATATCTGAGATGCTTTATCTCCAACCTATCAGGGAGATGCAAGCCACTTTCAGCACTTATCAAAAAAGATACCAAGTTTGAATGGGATGATAAGTTCCAGCATGTCTTTGAAGATATCAAGTAGTATTTGGTGAAGCCTCAAGTTCTAGTAGCCCTTATCCTAGGCAGGCCACTCATCCTCTACACTGCTACATTGGATGACTCTCTCGGTGCTTTGTTAGCCCAATGATGATGAAGGAGAGTGCTCTACTACCTCGGTATCATCGATTCATTTGAAACAAACTACCCTATTGAAATTGCTAGCTTTGATCTTTGCTTCCCAAAAGTTACGCACTATATGCTTTCTTAAGGTGAACTTGATTTCTACCAATCCCTTTGTATCTCATGACATACAATGCTATCCGGATGTTTGGCATGATGGTCCATGATCCTCTCACTAGTTTGATATCACATTGTACCCTACGTGCGGTAAAGGACAAGCACTTGAATTTCTTAGCAACACACCCACTTCCTGTTGATTCTCAGCTTAATGATGATCTCCTTGATGAACAAATCATGAACTTAGGGGAGGTTGACAACCGCCAATGGGAGATATATTTTAATGGTGCAGCTTCTTTTCATGAAGGGGAAGGATAATAATCTACTCTTCTAAGAAAGGTAGGGGTAGGGATAGTCCTCCTACCTCCAGACCATTATGTGATGAGATTCTCATACTATCTTTCCAACCCCTGCACCAATGATGAAGCTGAGTATGAGGCTTTGATTATCGATTTTGAGTTAGCCATCACAGTCAGTGTTAAGAGCATCAACATCTTTGGGAGATTCTCAATTAGTTATCAATCAGATTGTTGGGTCATACAAGGTTCGCAAACCCAAGCTTCGTCATTACCATAAGTATACCATGAAGCTGTTGGCCCAAATCCTTGAAGTCACCATCTACAAGGTTCCTCGAGTAGAGAATGTAATAGTAGATGCTTTGGCCAAACTTTCCAAAGAATTAGAATGTCTGGAAGATGAGTCCATTCCAATAAGGGTCCAAAATAGATAAGTCATATCCCTTATTGATGCTTTGAACTCATCGAGACTTTCTCTTTAAGGCGAGATTGCCATTGCTAAAAAGGATGAGGAGATGGATTGGAGGCAACCATTCATAGACCATTTGAACATTGGAAAACTGCCTCAAGAGAAGTTATAAGCCCATCAGGTGAAATAAAGAGCTCTCTCTTATGCTCTCGTTGATGGCACCATGTACCGATGGTCCTTTAACCAAATGTGGTTACATTATTTAGACAATCAAGATACCCATGGCATTGTGACCAAGGTACATTTAGTCTATCAGAGCATCAATCAGTCTAAAGATGAAGATGAAGATCAAGAAAGGATACTCTTGGCCTTGATGATTGAGGCTGCGTAGCTATGAGATGCCATCAATGTCAGGTACACGGTATGGTCCTTCACTAAACATTCTACACCTTACCTTGGTTTCATGACCATTTGAGTGTTGGGGCACCCACATTGTAGGTCCTATCGATCCTCCTTCTTCCTAGGGGCATCAGTTCATGTTAGCTGCCACCGACTACTTTTCTAAGTGGGCGAAGGGAATCCCACTCAAAGAGGTCACAACTCAGCATATGCTTTAGCTTTTCAGAAACCATATTGTATATATGTTCGAGATGCCTTGATGAATTATATCAGATAATGGTATTGCATTCAAAAGCACCAAGATCAATAGCTTTGCCAAAAGACATGGTATAGATTGGAGATACTCTGCCATCTACTACCCTAGAGAAAATGGTTTAGCAGAAGCATTCAACAAAACTCTCATTCAAATTTAAAAGAAGACTTTTGGTGATAACAAGCGACAGTAGAATGAGCAATTGGTTGAAATCTTGAGGGCTTACAGCACCACACACTAGACTCCAACTCAATCTACCTTATTTTCCTTAGGGTCTAAAGTCGTTCTACCTTTAGAGGTTCAACTCCCATCACTAAGGATAGCATTGGGTAACAAGATCACTACAGAGCAGAATGCAAAGTTACGGATAGAAGAGCTCAAAGGTTTGAAGGAGTGTGCTATGCGACGAACCTGTACAAGGCCAAAATGATTCAAGATCACAACAAGTTGGTCGCCCTTGGTCTTTCAGTAGGAGAACTTTGTGTTAGTCCTAAGAGACCAATTATTGCCCAAAGATGGGAGGCAAGTTTGAACCCACTTGGAGGCCCCATGTCATAGAAGGCCTACCAAGGAGGATCTTATCGCTTATTGATTGTAAATGGGAACACCTGATGCTTCTAATTAATGGGCTCTATTTGAAGAAATATTACTCATAAAAATCATGTTTTGAAAATAATTCTATCAATCAACAAAAATCTAATTCCATTTCATCAAAATCTTCTCTTCTTTAGAAGCATTGTTTTCTTGTCTTACGAATCCACCATGATGTGTTTAGGGTAGGTGTAAGAGTCCCCCAGTAGCATCATATCCCTCTTTCACAACATAAACACAATCAAACACATTTCCTGATGCTATTAGAATAGGTGTGAGAGAACCCAAGAGGCATCCTATTTCGATAAGCACAACTAAGTTAGGTGTAAGATAACCTGAGCGGCATCCTTTCCTAGTGGGAATTCCTAGTTTCCATCTGTGGCACCATTTCATCAAAATCCCCAATGTGTTTAAGTAGGTGTGAGAGAACCCAAAGGACATCCTATTCCTTTTAACACATGCACAAAAATAAACACATATCTTTTATCTCAGGATATTTTGACGTGGGAGCAGGCCCCTGTGGCACTCACTCATTAGTCTCTGGTCATCACATGCTACCTCTAGTATGTCACCCTAGTGGTCACTTGTTTGGAGGATGTGAGTCCCCGCTTTCTTCCTAACTTGACCATTGCAAACCAATGAGCCTTGATAGTATGGTAGGCTTCTTTGCCCAGTAGCTACCTCATGACTTTGTTTAAGAAGATATGAGTCCCGTGCTTTCTTCTTGAATTAGCAATCATGCACTAATTAAGTTGAGTATATTTTAGGTTTGGGGTAAGTTTCTCGGAGGCTCTTTTCCTCTTGGCTACATTTGAGTTGATATAAGTCCTCCAATGGCATTCTCTTAGTAGTTGCCCTAGGTCGGATGACACTTGTCGAGCCGAAGACAGACTGTCCCAACAATCAGTTCCACTATAAGAAGATGTGAGTCCCCAAGCTTTCTTTCTAAGTTGATTGTTGCAAACTAATAGGCACCTTAGGTTGGTTGTTCTATGCGACATCGACTCACTGAGTACACCACTCTTGGCAGATGTACTCTTTCTCCTTGAGTTGGACATGAATACTTATTTGATATATGGTAGCCATGTCATCTTCTCCGGGGTTTTGGATTAAGCCCTTAGCACCCCTCTCCTTTGGGCACTTTATTTAATCCTTTTGCGATCTATTTAGACACTACCTAGGTTACTCTTGGATTAGATAGTCCCCCTTTCCTAGTAGCCACCCTTGTGGTTGGAGAATTTGTTCAATAAATATGAGTTAGGTCTAGGTTGATATAAGTTGCTTCTCAGTTTGATCCCTTGCAAACCAACAAGGTCCACATTAAAACAAACTAAATAAATAAACAAACTTAATTTTCTTGTGGATTAGGAATTCAAGCCCCAAATGGGCCCCTTTTTCCAAGTAGGCATCTTATCATTAGAATGTGAGAACTCCTATAGGAATTCGACTACGAGTTGAGATGAGTCCCTGGCATCACTCATAGTCACCCAGGTGGGTTCAATCTATTTTTCCCCAAGCGAGGTTACCCTAGTCTTTCAACTTTGGAAGATGTAAGACTATGCATTCTTCTAGCATGATTGTATTGCGTGCATAGTGGGTTGATTTGTTGCCCAAAGCAACCATCACCCTAGTGGTCTTTTTGTGGAAGATGTGAGTCCCTAAGATTTCTTCCTTGAATTGATCATTGCAAACCAAAGGCACTCTTTGGTGGATAGCTCTCCCATTGGTCGAGAAGTTATTCCCTTTGGTTTAGTAAGTTTGAGATGGGCCTAGGCTAATATAGTCTCCTTCTCAGTGTGATCCATCGCAAACCAATGGAATCCATCAAAACAAATCTAAAAAAAATAAAATTAATCTTGACTATCTTCGAGCTGATCTGAGTCCCCAGTGCCATTCACTCAATAGTCAGCCCTAGGTCGGGTTTGATTTGTTGCCCAAGGCAAACGATCACCCCAATGGTTCCTTATTTTGGAAGATGTGAGTCTCCGCACTTTCTTCCTAACTTGACCATTGCACCAAAGGCACCCCCCCCTTGGTTGGATAGTCCTACCTTATGGTTGGTAGACTACTCCTTTGGATTGGTAAATTTGAGTTAGGCTAGACCTCCATGGCCCTACGGTCAGTCCATAAATGGGACCCATCAAAATAAACTAAAAAAGTTAATTAATCTTGACTATCTTTGAGTAAATCTAATTTCCCTAGCGGGATTCATTCAATAGTAAGCCCTAGGTTGTGTTCAATCTATTGCCTTGCTAATAGATTATCCCAGCAATTGGTCCCTACTTTGGAGGATGTAAGTCTACTATACTTTCTTTCTAGTACAGTTGTTGCATACCGAAAGGCATCTCTTTGGTTGGCTAGTCCTACTATATGTTTAGTAGACTACCCCCTTTGTATTGGTAAATCTGAGTTAGGCTTAAGCCAACTTGGTTCCTACTCAGTGCGATCCATCGCAAACCAATAGGGTCCATCTCAAAATCCAAAATATAAAAATTAAATGAAATAAATAAACAAAATAATCAATCAATCCAAATCAAATCTTTTTCTCCTCCTAAGTGAGATGCAAATCTTTCTAGTTCCCTAGTGGACTCAGAATTCTAATCCCTCAACGAATTTCACAACCTTTTCTCCCTTATGGATGACTTGAACCTGCCTCCCTAGTGGAGAGTTCACGTTTCCATCCTTGGTGGAGTAAAACCAAACACAATTAAATAAACAACAAATTGAAACAAATTCAACCCTCTTCCCTAGCAGAACTTAATTAAAAAAAATCAAATTTCTCCCCCCAATGAGACTCAAATGAAATCAAACTTCTCACCCCCTTGTGGATGACTTGAACTTGCTTCCCTAGTGGAAGGTTCACATACTCTATCCCTAGTGGATTCCTCCTTTCTCTCTTATGTCTTTGACATGAGTAGAGTCATATTGTACTAAGCTCTGGATTCTTTCTACACCTTTGGTTAGGAGTAGATAGTCTCTGTTAGTGCTTGAGATCATTCAATTTTGTTGATCATTTTGGTCAACAGTATATGTTCCTGTCACACCACACCACACCCTTTGTTGACCTCATTTTTAGAATGAGCGCTCAAACCCTCTGTCTTATACATAGGACTTCTCTTAGACTTTATGAGTTCCTTAGTCTTAAGACACATATAGTAATTAGGTGGACACTCAACCTAGCGCTAGAGACTTAGAAGGGTTAGCCATAGAAATTGGTCATGCCTTAGGGGTGTTAGGAAAATTTTCCTACCCAATAGCTTGAACCACATTCCTCACTTCCTTCCATCAAGTCAAACTCAAATCAATTCCAGCTTAATTGATCTTCTCCAATCCTAAATCAATTCCAACTTGATTGATTTCCTCCAAACTAAAATCAATTACAAATGCTTGAAATCCATGATCAATTCCAAATGATTGAAGCCCATGATTGAAATTCTAAAAATATTTCCTAAGTCCTTTGATTCCCTTTTAAGCACTTAGCCCAAATCAAATCCAAATCACTTCAAATTCATGAAGTTTTCTTACAACCCATTTATATTCTCATATACATTCACATATATAAAATAAATATAAATTAAAATTAATCAAACTAAATTCCAATATCAAATCCAAATTCTAAAAATCTTTCCCAAGTCCCTTTGATTCCCTCTTAAGGACTTAGCCCAAATCAAGTTCAAATCACCTCAAATTCATGAAATTTTCTCATAACCCATTTATATTCTCATTTATATTCATATATATGAATGAAATATAAATTCAAACAACCAAAACCAACTCCAAAAATCAAACTCAAATGCAATCAAAATTCAACCTAAGCCTTTCAAGTCAAACTCTTGAACTTAGCCAAATAAATTTCAAATCAAGCCAAACCCTTGATTTTTCTTCATGATTCAATCAATCCTTCAATCATGATTTCAAATATAAATACAAACTTCAATCACTTAACCAAAACTCAATTGAAAAATCAAACCCAAATCAAACTCATGTTCACCCTTTGAACATAAAATTATCAAATGAATCAAAACCCATTTGACTTCAAATATATTACAAATGGATTTATATTTCAATCATAAGTCTATATGTGAGTTCAATCAAACTCAAATCAAGCTTTGACCAAGTCATTTGACCCACTTAGGCTCACTTGACCCAAAGTGACCTAAAGTACCCCCATGAGCTAAATTCTAATCCTAACCAAATTGGATTGAACTAACCCCATCTAAGCCTCTAATCATGATCAACAATCATCATGAGATGAGATGATCAATCACTCAAATTGGGTCAAACTAAGTCAAACCTAAAGGTTGACCAAGTCAACACTTAGCCAAAATGAAACCAAAAATAGCCAAAATCCACTATAGGCCAAATTGATTGAAACCATTGATCAAAACACATTCATGATCAATGTTTGAACTTGACCAAGTCAACATTTGAGCCTAACCTAGCCCAATTGGCCACTTGACCCAAGTTGACCCAACTTGACCTAAAAAGTCAAAATGTGTCATAACTTGATATAAGACAAATTGATTGAAACCAATGGGTCAAGTTCATTCCAATTCACTTGTTGAACTTGACCAAAGCTTCAACTGGCTAACTAGACCTAACCTAGCCCAATTGACCATGTACCCAACTTGACCTAAAAGGTCAAATTAGGCCAAACTCAAATTTAAACCAAATTGATTGGAAACAAAGATACCAATCCATTTCATATGACCAATGAAACATGAACTAACCCATGATCTAGCCCAAATAGGACAAATGGGTCAAATTGGTCAACTTGACCCATTTGACCTAAATGAAATAAATTGAACCAAATTCAAACCTAAACTAAATTAAATCAAACCAAAGCCTCCAATACATTTCAAATGGTCATATAAGCTTGACCCAACCATTGGTTAGACCCAATTTGACCAATTGGTCAACTTGACCCAAGTTCTAAACCCTAAACCCTAAATCCTAAAACCTACAAGACTAAACCCTAAACTCCAAACCCTAAACCATAAACTAACCCTAAACTAACTCTAAACTCTAAGAATGGGTGAAACCTTGATGGTAGGAACAACACCATCAACTAAGCTCAAACTATATCTAGTGGTGGAGGTGAAGGCAGAGGTGGCGATTATCGTAGTGGTGCTGGGGGGTCTGGAGGTGCTGGTTTATATGGAGGTGGTGGTCGGAGCAGTGGTGGTTATGGAGGTGGGAGGAGCGATGGAGGTTACATCCATGGTGGTGGCGGAGGGAGAGATCAGGGATATTATGGTGGATCCTGCTACTCTAAAGGCGGGGGTGATTCTGATGGGAACTGGAGAAATTAAAGAATGATTGATCCGATCTGCTACTTATGAAACTGTATCTTTATAGTAGAGATGGTTCTACATATCTAGAGATTTTGATTTGCTCAATGGGTGCTCATTTTTTATCTATGTTGTCGCTTGTGTCTTAGAAAACTTGGGGTGCTACTTAGTTGATGAAATCAAAAAGAAGAAATGTTATATTTGAATTTGTTCTCTATTAAAGAAAACCTTAAACCCTAAACTGAAACTTAAACCCTAAACATAAAACCTAAACCCTAAACCCTAAACCCTAAACCCTAAATCCTTAACCCCAAACCCTAAACCCTAAAACATAAACCCTAAATTAACCCTAAATCTTAAATCCTAAACCCTAAATCCTAAACCCTAAAAAGCTAAAAACCTAAGCCTAAACTAAATAAAACCTAAACCGAAATAAAATGAAAAAATAAAATAAAAACATAAACTAAAACATAAACCTAAACCTAAACCTAAAAAGAAAATAAAAAAGTAACACTAAACTAAAATAAAATAAATAAAAACCTAAAATTAACTAAAAAATAGAAAACCTAAATAAAATAAAAACTAAACCTAAAATATAAATAAAGAAAACCTAAAATAAAATAAAATAAAACTAAATAAAAACCTAAACGTAATAAATAAACCTAAAAGTAAAATCTAAAAATAAATAAAAAATAAAACCTAAACTCTAAACTAAAAAGAAAACCAAAACCTAAAATAAAAATAAAATAAACAAAATAAAATAAACCTAAACCTAAACTAAAATAAATAAAACCTAAACCTAAACCAAAAATAAACTAAACCTAAACCTAAACCTAAACTAAATAAAATAAAATAAACTAAAAATAAGCCTTTACCTAAACTAAAAAATAAAACCTAAAAATAAATCTAAAATAAAAGTCTAAAACCTAAACCTAAACAAATAAAATAAAAACCTAATCTTAACCCTAAAAATTTAAAATAAAATATGAACCTAAAAAATAAAATAAAAATAAAACTCCACTAAAAAATAAACTTAAACCTAAAAAATAAAGTAACATAAAAAACCTAAACTAAAATAAATAAACTAAACTAAAAAAATAATAAACATAAATAAAAAAAAACATAAATAAATAATAAATAAACTAAATAAACCTAAACCTAGAGGTTTAATTAATTTAATTAAAAACCCCTAAACCATAAATCCTAAACCCTAAACCCTAAACCCTAAACCCTAAACCCTAAACCCTAAACTCAAACCCTTTAACCCCACCCTAACCCACATAACCCTACAACCCACACTAAAACCTACCCAATCCCAAACCTAAACCTAAACCTAAACCCTAACCCTAACCCTACCTACCAAACCCAAACCCACACCTAAACTGACCACAACCCCAAACTACCCAACCATAAACCCTAAATTAATCCTAAAATAACCCTAAACTCCCTAAGAATGGCTAGAACCTTGACAATAGGAACATCACCATCTAGTAGGCTCACTCTAGATCTAACGATGTAGGCAAAGATGGAGGCGATAGTCATCGTAGTGGTGGTTGGGGATCTAGCGGTGCTGGTGAATATGGAGGTAGTGGCCAGAGCAATGGCAGTTATGGAGTCGGGAGGAGCTACGGAGGTTATAGCCATGGTGGTGGTGGAGGGAGAGATCGTGGTTATGATGGCATATCTCACAACTCAAAAGGCATGGGTGGTTCTGATGGGAACTAGAGAAACTGAAGAATGGTCGGTCCGATCTACTACTTATGGAACTATGTATTTATAGTAGAGATGATTCTAGTTACCTAGGGTTTTTAATTTGCTCTATGGGTGCACATTTTTTATATATATCATCGCTTATGTCTTAGAAAACATGGGGTGCTACTTGGTTGATGAAATCAAAAAAAGAAATGTTTAATCTGAATTTATTCTTTGTTAAAAAAACCTTAAACCCTAAACCCTAAACTAAAACTTAAACCCTAAACCTAAAACTTAAACCATAAACCCTAAACCATATACCCTAAACCCTAAAACATAAAAACCCTAAACCCTAAACCCCAAACCCTAAACCATAAAAATGTAAACCTTAAACCCTAAATCCTACAACCCTAAACCCTAAATCCTAAACCTATAGCTTAAACCATAAACCCTAAACTAACCCTGAACCCTAAAACCTAAAACTTGAATAAAGATGTCATTAAGAGTAGATCTATTGAATGACATAATCCTAACATAGTTATGGTAGCTAAAGAAAATTTCTTCAGGAGACTTTCCCTTGACTATTAGAGATTTGGATACCCTAAACCCTAACCCTAAATCATATTATAATGTCATATATTATATTATAACATAGTATCATATATTTGAGCATGTAGTGATGTGTTTTTGGATGTTATAAGATTTTTTAAAATGTTTTAGTATATTATGGTATTGTGCCCTTTAGTCTATATTAATATAAATCATAAAAATATTGATTTAATAAATTAGATGATGAAATTTATTAAATTTGAAGTGGAAATTAGGTTGTAGTACCAAAGGTGTGCTATGCCATGTGTAGTATAAAAAGTATGATTTTTTATGTTCAAAATAAATATTATATATTGTAGCATAGTAAAGCATCATCTATCATAGTATATTGTTCTGCACATTTTAAATTCTTTTAGTATTTTACAAAGTTGAGCCTGCACTAGCATTATTTAAAAAAATGTTGATTTAGACTTTAAACTGTTGGAATTTGGCCAAATTCATAATAGGTAGAGCATGGCATCATAATATATTATTTTAATTTAAAATATGTAAGTGATACAACTAAAATATATAGTTTTTTATTATTTGGACTAATTTTATGATTTTTTTATCTTAAGCAATCCCTTGTGATGTGATATGCAATATAATATGTTATAGTATATTATAAAATAGGATGCCATAACATAGTGTAGCATCATGCATTATAGCATACTATTGTGTTTTGGTACTTGTTATTTAGCATATTTTAGTTTGTTATAGTATGATGTAGTAGAGTTTGTACTGGTATAATTTATAAAAATATTGATTTATAGGCTAAGATGATGGGATTTGGCCAAATTTAAGGTAAGTTTTATGGAGCATCATTAGGGTGTGCTATGGTGTGTCATTTAATCAAAATAATGGAATTTTGCATTCAAAATAAATGTTCATTTTTTAGCCAAATTTTATAAATTTTTTGCCTAAAGTGATTCATTTTAAGGTGTAATGTAAGTTAATATATTATATGAATGCATGTTAAAATATAATGTACATAACAATATAACTTCACATATATATTATGTGGTGGTGTGTTAATAAATGTTATTGTACATTATGGTATGTTTTACTTTCATTATAATACATTGGGTCAAAACTCTCAAAAATGTTAATTTGAAGGTTGAGATGGAAGAATTTGGCTAAATTCATGGCACACACCAAGAAGCAACACTAAAATTATGCTATTTTTTACCATTTCTAATAAAAAATAACAATTTTACATCCAAAATGAACATTACTCATATTTTGAGAAAATTTTGTTATTTGTTTCTTTAAGTGATTCTAATGAGGTGTAATGTTAGACAATATATTACATTATATCAAATTATAATATAACATCATATATTATAATATAATATAGTGTGTTAATTCACACTATAATATGTTTAGCATGATATTGTATAGTTAGTTTGAACTTGCACCATCATAAATCATAAAATGTTGATTACAATGTTAAGATGATGTAATTTGAATGAATACATTGTCAGGCTTTTGGTTGAAGTATTAAAGGTGTGCATAAGAGAAGAAATAAAATTTGATGAGAATTCCATGTCAAGGACATGGAGGAGACCACTAGGGATCACATGCATTTGGACATGACATGTGACTCTTGAGGGCATAGAAGAAGAAAATCTGCTAGGGATAAGGTTTGAATTTAATTTGATTATATGATATGTGGAAAGAAGATTCATTGGGGATAAGAATCTATAATCCATTAGGAATTAAGATTGAATCAACTTTAATTTGTTTTGTTTTAATTGATGTGGAGGTATATCTACTAAAGATATGGGCTCAAGTCCGCTGGGAATCGGGTATATGGACCTTCCATTAGGGAAGCAGGTTTGGGCTATCAACTAAGAATTTGGATTTGAGTTTGATTTCAAAGATTTGTTTGGGGATGTCTCCATTGGGGATAAAAGTTTGGTTGGATTTCTTTTATTTAGACTCTATTGAGGAGTTAGTTTAATTTGGCTCCACTAGGGAGGTTGGTTTTGAATTTGATTTATTTGATTGACTTCTTCATATATGATTTAGGGCTCCACTGGACCAAGGGGCTATAGGAATCACTGAGAAGGGGCTATATCATCCTTGACCTACTTTTGGTTTACAAATCAAAAGGGATAGTCTATAGGCTGTGGGGTTGAGCTACTGAGTGAATAGAGCTGGGGACTAATATCAACTCAATAGTAGTCAAGTGATTCCTATAGAGAGTTTTGCTGACACTGCCTTAAAGATATGATGCCTGTTTAGGAAAAGGTACCACTAGGGTTGTCCTCCTAATCCACAAGTGAATATATATTTACGTGGACCCTGCTGGTGTGTGTGGGACCAAACTGAAAGGGGCTATATAAGCCTTGACCTATCTCAGATTTACTGGTCCAAGGGAGAATCTACACATCCATGGGATTGATTCTCCAACCACAGGGGTGGTTACTAGCAAAAGGAGAACTATCCAATCCAATAGTAACCCGGGTAGTGTCTAAATGAGGTCACAAAGGACATGATCCAAATATAGTGCTCACATGGGAGGTGCTGCTAGGGGCATTACCTTGAGCCTTGGAAAAAAAAGCTTATAGGTGTATGGTGGCCAACTTAAGGAGAAAATGTAGTAAACTTACATCTTCCATGAGTGGTGTATCCTAAGGTGTGAGAAGCAACCAACCTAAGGTGTATCCATCAGGATAGTGAGAACCAACCAACCTAAGGTGCCCATCGGTGTGCAATGATTAATCTGGAAAGAAAGTGCATAGGCTTACAACTTTCCAATTGAAATTGATCATCTGGATAGTCTATCATTGGCGGGATAGATACTATCTAACTTAGAGTGACTACTAAATGAGGAGCCTCGAGGAAGGACTAGACCTAGACTTGAAGCAGTCAAGATGGAACAAGCCACTAGGGGACTTATCATAAACCTTAAATATACTTGACCCAGTCAGTGCACGAAGGCTAATCTAAGAAGGAAGCATAGCAGACTCACATCCTCTTAAATGAAGCCAATATGAGGTAGCTTACTGTCCCTATAGTAAGGCCTACCAAACTAACAAGGTTCCTGTCAGTGTGTAGTGGCCATGTAAGAAAGGAAAGTGTAGTAGACTTACATCATCCAAAGCAAGAAGACCATTATGGTGACACACTAGCAGGGCAGCACATCAGCCTGATTTAGAGCAGCTAATGAGTGAGTACCATTGGAAGAGTTATCTCAACTTAGAGTAAACTGAGATAAAAGAAATGTGTTTATTTTATATGTTTGTGTTGTGTCGATAAAGGATAGGATGCTGCCCGGGTTCCTTACACCAACCCTAAACACATCATGGAAGATTCACAAACAAGAGTACTTTCAACATGGAAAAGATTGAATTTGAAATGGAATTTTCATTGTTGATAATTATTTTCAGACTTGGTTTATAATATTTCTTTAAGTAGAGCTCGTTGATTAGAAGCATTGGCTGCTCTCCCTTATGATTAATAAGTTGATAAGATCCTCATTGGTAGGACTTCTCTATGGCAAAAGGGTCTTCCTAAGTGGGCTCTAACTTGCCTCCCATCTTATGACAGGCATCAATTGATCTCCTTAGAACTAAAATAAGCTCTCCTACTTGAAAAGCTCTAGGATGGACCAACTTGTTATGAACTTGAATCCTTTTAGCTTTGTACAACTTGAGGTTTTGGCATGCCCCCAGGCATCTCTCCTTCATACCTTTGAGCTCTTCTAACCATAACTTGGCGTTCTACTCTATTATAATCTTGCTACCCATAGCTATCCTTAATGATGGGAGTTGGACTTCTAATGATAGAACGACATCAAATCCATACACTAAGAAGAAAGGAGTACACTGAGTTGGACTTCTATATATGGTGTGATAGGCCCACAAGGCTTCAAATAGCTGCTCATGCCACTATCGCTTAATGTTGTTGAGTGTCTTCTTTAGTATTTGAATGAGAGTTTTATTGAAGGCTTCTGCTAAGCTATTTTTTCTCAGGTAGTTGATGGTAGAAAATCTCCAATATATATTATGTCTTTGGGCAAAGTTGTTAATCTCAGTGCTCTTGAATGTAGTACCATTATCATATATATTTCATTGAGGCACTTTGAACCTATATATGATACAGTTTCTAAAACATTGGAGCACATGCTAAGCTATGACCTCTCTGAGCGAAATCACCTTTGCCCATTTGGAAAAGTATTCAATACTAGCTAAGTTGAATCAATGACACTTAGAAAAAGGAGAATCAATCAGACCCACTATTTCGGTACCCCAACATTCGAATGGCCACGAGACTAATGTAGAATATAAAATGTTGGGTGGTTTGTGTAGGACCACACCATGTATTTGACATTGGTGGCATCGCCTAGCTGTATCCATGTAATCTTTGATCATCGATGGCCAGTAGTATCCTAGTCTCTTGATCATGGATTTTATTTTCAGACTGGTTTGGTTGGCTCCACATAATCCTGAGTGTACCTTGATCATGATCTTACGGGCTTCATGCTGGCTTAAACAACGTAACCACATATGATCGAAAGACCACTGATATAAGACAACATCCATAAGAGCATTGGAAAGTGCTCTCTGCTTTATCTGATGGGCTTGGGGCTCTCTTGAGGTAGTTTGCCTTTATTTAGGTAATCCATGAATGGTTTCCTCCAATCTAACTCCTCGTCCTTCTTGGCAATGGCAACCTCCCCTTCAATAGAGTACTTTTTGATGAGTTTAATATTAATAAGAGATAAGACTTGTCTATTTTGGACCTTTATTGATATGGACTCATCCTCTGGACATGCCAACTCCTTGGCAAGCTTGCCTAAAGCATACACTACAACATTCTCTCCTTGATGAATCTTATAAATGGTAACCTCTGAAATTTGGGCCAACAACTCCATGGTGTACTTGTGGTAGTGATGGATCTTGGTTTTATAACCTTATAGGACCCAGCGATTTGGTTGATAACTAGCTGAGAATCCCCGAAGATGTTGATGTTCTAGATGCTTAGAGTAATGACTAACTCCAGATCAGCAATCAGAGCCTCATATTTAGCTTTATTATTGGTGTAAAGATTAGACAAATGATATGAAAATCACATCACAGTCCAGAGTTAAGAGAACTATTTCTAACCCTGCCTATCTCGAAATAGTAGATTATGATTTTTCTCCTCTTTGAGAGAAAGCTGTACCATCAAAGTATATCTCTGAGCAGTGAATGCTAGTATCCCCTAAGTTTATAATTTGTTCATCGGGGAGATCATCACTAAGCGAAGAGTCAGCAGGAAGTGGGTGTGCTGCTAAAAAATCTACTAGCGCTTGTCCTTGCCACATGAAGGGTTACGAAGGTAATGTCAAACTATGAGAGGATCATGGACTGTCATGCCAACTGTCTATATAACATCAACCGTGTCATGAGATACTATAGTGAATAGATCCTAGGGATTATGTTAACCTTATAAGGAAGCATGCAGTGTTGTAGCTTTTGGGATGTAAATATTAAAGCTAGGAAATGCTTGTCAATGGGTGGATAATTAGCCTCAGCAGGGATTAGATAATGGTTGAGGTAGTAGAGTGTGTTTTCCTTCCCTTCATCATTGGCTTAGGAAAATAAAGCACCAAGGGAGTCGTTCAACATAGCAGTGTAAAGTATGAGTAGTTTTCCTAGTATAGGGGCTACTAGAACTAGTGGCTCATCAGGTAATGCTTGATGTCTTTGAAGGCAAGCTCACACTTATCATCCCACCTGAACTTGACATCTTTTTTGTCAGGTGTTGAGAATGGCTGACATCTTGCCAATAGATTGGATATAAAGCATCTTAGATATGCCAACTACCCTTGGAATGATCTCAGTTGAGCTAAACTAAAACCTAAACCTAAACCTAAACCTAAAAATAAAATAAAATAAAAAATAAAAACTAAACTCAAATAAAATAAAGAAAAACCTAAACTAAGCTAAAAAATAAAATAAACCAAAAAATAAAAATCCTAAATAAAAAAACTAAATATAAAGTAAAAATAAAATAAAAATTAAATAAAAACTTAAACCTAAAAATAAATAAGAAATAAAACCTAAACCCTAAAAAAAACTAAACCTAAAATAAACAAAATAAAATAAATCTAAACCTAAACTAAAATAAACTAAAGTAAAATAAAGAAAACCCAAAATAAACTAAACCTAAACCCTAAACTAAATAAAGTAAAAAAAAAACTAAAAATAAACTTTTACCTAAACTAGAAAGCAAAAATTAAAAATAAACATAAAATGAAAACCTAAATCCTAATCCTAAAAAAATAAGAAAAAAACCTAAACTTAAAAATAAAAAATAAAATAAAAACATAAAAAATAAAATAAAAATAAAACTAAACTAAATAATAAACATTAACATAGACCTAAACTTAAATAATAAACTAAAATAAAATACCTAAACTAAATTAAATAAACCTAAAATAAATAAACTAAACTAAATAAAAATAAAAAAATAAACTAAATAATCCTAAATAAATCATCGAATTAATTTTTTTAAAAAAACCCTTAAACCCTAAACCCTAAACCCTAAACCCTAAACCCTAAATCTTAAATCATAAACCCTCACCCTCCTACCCCTACTCCTTTACTATCTGCTAATTTGCCTATTGGAGAATAATTTGAGCTTAGTAAAAATAATGATATTGAGGTTTGTGAGGAAACTAATGATAACTTATTTAACATTACTCCTACTTGTAATAATTTGGCATCACAATACAATCCCTTGACTCATATGAACCATCATGGTGATTTGAATCAAAATCTCAAGTTGGATCAAAATCTCAAAACTAATTCTAGAATTGTTCTGAAAAATGTTGATACTTTGGTGACGGACCAAAATCTGAATAATCATCATGGAAATGAGAATAAAATTTGTGCTATTAATGGTGTAACAACCTCTCTTTTTGTTACCCTTCAGAGTGATATCCATGCTAATCCAATTCCTCAACCTAACTCTGATACTGAAGAAGGAGAAATCACCATTAGGAATGCTTTGACAGATACTGCTCTTATTCTGAATATCACTAATCACTCCCTTTCTGATGGAGATACATTGGACATAGATAAGCCTTTTCAAACTGTTATTAAAAAAAATTCCTTAAAGCTAGAATGTTCACTAATAGCTCCATTAGAACCACTCGTTCTTCTTTAACTTCCCATAAATAATTGCTTCATGCTCTCTTTTTCTATTATATCTTTTCTTTTCCTTCCATCTTATTATGATCAATTTTCTTATTTGGAATGTTGGGACTCTCATGCAATCATGTTAGGAGCCTTTGTCATAACATAACCTTACTTGTTGAGCCATTCATTCACTTCTAAGATCACTCATGTTGCTAGAGCACTTGACTTTCAAAATTTCTTTTATAATATTAGTAATAAAATTTGTTGTTTTTGAAATAATTTAATCAACATTTCTATCCTTGATGATCTCCAACAATTGGTTAATGTTCAAATCTCATTGGGTGAATTCTCTGCACTTGGTTCCTTTATCTATGCATCTTGTAATAGAGCTTGGAACATCCTTTGGAATCAATTAAGAACTTTTGCCTCCTCGGTCAATAAACCCTGGTTGGTTGGGGGTGATTTCAACACTATTATCGCTTCCTCGGAAAGAAGGGGAGGTTGCTCTCCTAACATCCACTCCATGGAAGATTTTTCTAATATGATTCTCGATTGCAATCTGATTAATATTAGTTTTTCTGGCTTTGATTATACATGGAATAACTCTAGACTCTGGCAGTGGCTTGATAGGACCCTGTTTATCTCCCTTTGAATCAATCAATGGCCCCTCACTTCTGTTGAGCATTTGAGAAGAACTTTGTCTGACCATGCTCTGCTATTGATCTCCATCAAAACTCCTTCCAGTACTATATCCTCCCCCACTCCTTTTAGATTCCAAAATATGTGGACCCAACATAGCGATTTCTTTAATGTTGTTTCCACTAATTAGATGGCCCCTATTCACCCAGACAATTCTGTTAAAGGCATGATTCGGCTTTGGCTTAAGCTTAAAAGACTAAAACAAAATCTAAATTGGTGGAATAAGCACCACTTTAAAAATATTTTTGCCAATCTAAAAAATATGAAACAATTAGTTTGCTCCCTTGAAGATGCTGTGTTAACTGACCCTAGTAAGCTTGATGAGTTGAACACTGCTAAAGATATCTTGATTTATCAGAATATGGAAGAAACCTACTGGCGGCAAAAGACTGCTAGCAAACATATTGCTGATGGTGACAAAAATACAAGGTATTTTCATGCTCTCTTCAAAAAAAGGAAAGCCTTAAAATCTATTAAAAAAATTAAAAATATTAACGGTAGCTGGATCACTGATAATAATGAAATTAAAGATTCTGTCTTTCAACATTTTCAAAATTTATTAAATAACAACCTTAACTTAGAACCCCTCTCCAACACCCACCTGATCTCCTCTATGATTAGTAATGATGAAAACCATTTACTCACTTTGCATCCTATGGATAACGAGATTAGCAGTACTCTTAATAGCATGAACACTGACTCTGTTGCTGGCCCAGATGGCTACACGACTCATTTCTTTTAGCATTGTTGGCCTATTATTAAGTCTGACCTTGTTGATGCTGTTGTTGATTTCTTTGATGGCAACTCTTTACCTAGATATTTTTCTAGCACTTCCATTGTTCTCATTCTCAAAACTAATAATCCTGATACTTGGGGATATTTTAGACCTATTAGCCTTTGCACCTTCTTTCAAAAACTCATTGCTAAATTGATTGCTAATAGAATTAGTCCGCGGCTGCCTAAAATTATTTCACCTAACAAAACTAGCTTCGTTAAAGGCAGAGCTATATCGGATAACATACTTCTAGCACAAGAGCTAATTCATGATATTAACATTCCCATCAGAGGTGGTAACATCCTTTTTAAACTGGACATCACTAAAGCTTTCAACAACCTCTCTTGGGACTTCCTCTTTCAAATTCTTCATTTTCTTGGGTTTTCTGATTATTTTATCCGTCTCATCAAAAATTGCATTACAAATGTTTAGTTTTCTGTTATCAAGAATGGTGAATCCCTAGGTTTTTTCTCTTCGAAGCATGGTTTGAAATAAGGGGATCCTCTATCCCCCTCTCTTTTTATTATTGCTGTTGAATATCTATCTAGGAGTTTAAATGATCTTTTTTACAATAATCTTAAGATGTTTTATAGAACTCAAGGTGGTCTTCTTGTCTCTCATCTTAGTTTTGCTGATGACTTTATAATCTTTTGCAATGCCTCAATTCCTCACATTAAAACTGTTAAGAATCTTTTAAATAAATTTGGCAAAGAAAGCAGTCTTTTTCTCAATGAAGGCAAAAGTTGTTTCATTGCTTCTTCTAAAATCCCTAGCAATAGGACCAATCAAATCTTGAGAATTACTATTTTTCAACAACAATAACTTCCTATTAAGTATCTTGGTGCTCCTTGTTTTAAAGGTCAAAAAAGATCTCACCTTTTTGATGAGCTAATCCAAAAAATCTCTAATAAAATTTTTGTTTGGGGATTTTACTTACTTTCACTTGGTGGTAGGCTCACTTTGATTAAGAGCACCCTTAACTCCATACCTTTGTATCTCATTCAAACCATTATGCTGACCAACTCTATCATTAATAGAATTGAGCGGCTCATTAATAAATTTTTCTGGGGATCTAACAATTTCTCTAAAAAAATGCACTGGACCTCTTGGTATAAAACCTGTGGCACTTTTGCTGAAGGTGGTCTTGGATGTAAACCAATCAAGAAAACTATCACTACTTTTTCTTATAAACTTTGGTAGAATTTTAAGAAAAATAATAGTCTATGGGCTAATTTCATGACTGCTAATACTGCCAGGGAAAGCACCCTCTCATTTGCCCCTATAAAGCAGTAGACTCTCCTGTTTGGAAAAGACTTTGTTCCATCAAATGGGAGGCCAAATCCTTAATTTCCTGGGGGATTAACTCTAGCTCCTCTTTCTTTTGGCAAGACAACTGGACTGGAGGTGGGTCCATTGATGACTTACTTTCTACCCATTCCTACTTGCTATTAAAGTGAACTCTTTCTGGCAGAATAATATGTGGAACAATAGTAAGCTTATTGATCATATTCCTCCCTCTCTTTTAAATCAGCTTACTACTATTCCTATCATTCCTACCAAACAAGATCAGATCCTTTTTAGGTTTTCACGTAATGGTGATTTTAACTTTAAAAATGTTTGGATTCACATTAAAGAAACTCATGATTTTTCCTATGTGTTTTCTAAACTTTGGAACAACAATATCCCTACTTCTTATTCTATTCTTACTTAGCGTATTTTGAAAAACTTCATCCCTGTGGACTCCTTGTTGTGGGGTAAAGGTTTTCAATTACCTTCAAAATGCCAATGCTATTTTCACATTGAGAATGTGAATCATGTTTTTGTTAACAGGGCCATAGCTTCTAAACTTTGGATTTGGTATGATGGCCTCTTTAACATTGTCATTTTCAATGGCACCTTAAATTTATACCAACTTCTTGAAGTTTTTTTTTACAACACTATTAAAGGACACATTAAAGTCATAACTGCTATCACTCTTATTTGGTTCATATGGATGGACCGAAATGATGCACATCATTGAGATCCTATGAATAACATAAGGATAATTGGTAGAACTAAAACAAAATATGTGACTTGTTTTTAATTTAATTAATTACAATTAAAATTTAAAATTTGTAAATTGGGAACTTGCGGATCACCACATCTATAAAGATGACAAAAATGTTTATTGGGTTAAACCTCAAGCTAACACTATTAAAGTTAACACTGATGGCTCTGTCTCTCATAAAGGTTCAGGCTGTGGTGGTATTTTTAGAAATCTTAATGGTAAAGTCCTATGTGCCTTTGCTTACCCCCTTCATCCCTGCTCTGTTCCTTTTGCTGAGCTCATGGCAGTGTACAAAGCTCTTGAGATTTGCCTTCAAAAAGGTTGGCCCAAAATTTGGATTGAGGTGGATGCCCTTCTGCTGATTGATCTCTTGACTTCCACCAAAATGGCCAATACGTAATTGTACTACCTTCTTAAGCAAACTAGAACTCTCCTTACCCAACTCTACTTTAAAATAACTCATGTATGGCATGAGGGTAATGCATGTCTTGATTATCCTCAATTGCTAGATTGATGGAATAAAATTCTTTGATCAACTAACCCTTCCTAAATATTTGCAGGGCTTGGTTAATCTGGACAATACTGGATTTCCTTATCTCAAAAATTGATCTAACCTATTGGATTCACCTATTTCTATACATCTTTTATTGCATATTCATTCTCTACTTACTGTTGTTATTTCTTTGGTCTTTCTTTGATGCATCAAATATCCCTTATTGTTTGTTGTTGATCATGTGCTATTAGTTTAATTGCCTTTAATTGGGAGCTTCTTCTACTATTTTTTCTTGTTAATGTCTTCTTTGCTTCTTTGGAATTTGCTGATGCATCATCATATTACTCCTTGTTGGTCCTTTGCTGAGCTAAGTGGCATCTGCTATTGGTTTAATTATCCCAACCTTGTTTAGGGTCTTGCTATTTCTGGATGCTACATCTATGTTAAAGGTTTAATTGTTGGTTGTTGGGCTTTTGGGCCTTTGTCCGGTGAACTTGGAGTTGGTTTAATGTATTTGCTGAATGTATATGCTAACCCCAGCTTACATATCTGTAAGTAAAGAAAATGCAATACCTTTGTTATTACTAATGGTTCTTTGCAGGTTTGGTATTGTTTAATGAATTCCTTTCAGTCTAATTTCTCTAAGGAGGGTAGTTCTGCTGCTAGCCTGATTTCTCTAAAGGATTTCATTGATAATACCCCTTTGAACCCTTATGGTATCTCTGTTGCCCCACTGCTTTTTATTGGCTAATCCTATGGTTGCAATAATTGTAGTGTTGTTTTAACCTATAGCTGTTGGATTTTTGGATTCACTGTCCTGCTGGCGAACCTTGTGTTTGTTAGCTATTTGTTCCACTGTTCTTTGTCTTTGTTGTTCTCATCCATTTTTGCTATTGTGCATCGAGCTTGTTAATTATTCACGGATGTTGGTCTGGATTATTACTCCTCATGCTGCTTCCAGGGTTTTGTTTTATTTTGTTCAATTGGCCTCTATTGTAGACTGCAAGATGGCTTTTATTTTTCTTCTTGACTATTTCTTATCTCTCATTTTTTTGAATATTTGTCTTTGTTAAAACTGGTATCTTTGTTGTTTTCACCTACTATTTTTATCACAGTTCAGTCTTGGCGGACCTCTTCCTTAACTATTGGGGATTTAACTTATGCATTGTATAATTTGAATGGTTGGTTTTATGGACAACTTGCTATTATTTTCTTTCTTGGTTGTTAGATGGTTTGGATCATTGAGTCTTTTATCCAACAAGCGATTCTTGTTTTGGTTCGTGTCTTTGTTGGTGTTGTCTTCGATTATTTTTCCCAACCTCATATTCCCAATCGCCAAGAGAGATTTTGCAATTTCTATTCAATTTTATTAATTCCTTGCAGGTTTGGACTTCCTTTATGGTTTTTCAGTTTGCCTTTAATGTGGTTGTGGGTTTAGCTGCTAGCTTGATCATCTTTATCTGGAAGGTTTTTTCTATTAATTATCTTTTGAACCCTTTCTATTACTACTTTACATCTCTATTTTTTATTGGAATTTTATCTGGTGGGTGTAATTTTTGTTTTATTGCTACCCTTGTCTTTGTGGTTATTAACTGTTTCTTGCCTTTTGTTTCTCTGACTGGTTTTGCTGTTAACAACTAGGTAAGTGCTGATTTCTCCTGCTGCTGTTTTATCCCCCTTGACTCTGTTCAAATAGTGCAGAACCCTGTGATTATCCATCTGATTATTTGGATATTTACATATGCTCTATTTACTCTGAATGGGTGGACTTTTGGCTAGCTTGTTGGTAATTATTGTCTGGGTTGTTGGCTGAACTGGATTAATACTCTACATGCTATTTATGGGGTTTTGGTTTGTTTTGTTCAGCAAGCCTCTATTGAAGTTGTTGACTGCTTGGTGGCTTTTGATTTGAACCTCCTTATTAGTTTATTATATGCTTATCATCTGAATTCATGGACTACTTTATCTATTGCTCTTTTCTTCATCTTCTTTCAGTTAAACTTGTATCTATTGCATTATTTATTCTGAATGGGTGGTTATCTGGCCAGCTAGCGGATTTTCATTATCTTGGCTGTTTATTGTCTTCCATGTTTCTCAAGATTCCAATGTTGGCTCTATTTTTGTTGGTTGTAGGACTTTAGGGTCCTATGTTTAGCAAGCTGCTTCTGACTTTGCTGTTCTGATTATTTTTGGTCATTGGTGTCTGGGTTGCTGCTTTTCTGATCTAGGTTTCTATGCTCTATCTACTTGGTTACTAATTATTGCATTTTCTTCTATGATTGAGAGGCTCTATGGCCATCTTGCTGTCCCTTGCTGTCTTGGTTATGGTTGTCTTGGTTGCTGCTGTCTTGGCTATTTTTTGTCTTGGTTATCTGCTATCTTCCATCTTGCTGTCCCTTGCTGTCTTGGCAGTGGCTATCTTGGCTATTTTTTGTCTTGGTTATCTGCTTTCTTGTTTTTTCTAGATTCTAATGAGGACCCTAATTTGAATCCCCATTTTAATTTATCCTCTTGTGGGTTCCAATGTTGCACTAACTATTTTGTTGTTGGGGTTGGCTTTCTGATTGCCCTTGCTATTTGTGTCTGGGTTGCTGTTCATTTCCTGATAGCTGTGATCTACATTAACTGCTGTTGTTTCTATTCCCATCTGGGTTCAGTTAGGCTTGTGCTTCTATCTCCTTGGAATGCAATGTCTATTCTGAATGGGTGGTATTATGGATAGCTGTTACCGTTTATTGTCTTACTGTCTTGGTTGTTTGTTGATCTGGATTATCAGATTTTTAGTCCAGCATGCTTCCGTTTGCTATCTTGCATGTTTTTGGTATTGGGTTATGCTGCCTTCCTTTACAAATGCTTTTTGCCAACTACTGTTATGAATATTAATAAGGGGCTTGTTCACATCTGCATTCATTATTATGATTGGGCTCATTTTCTGGACTTTACTTCTATAACTTAGCTCTAAAGATTCATATATATATATATATATCATATATTTGGGATGGTGTTACTTATAGGCTCATCGACTTGCTTAGTAGGATTTCAGCAGGCTACCTCTTCTTGTGGATGGTTTTATCGGGCCTATTTCATATGTAAAAGTGTCCTCATGTCAGGGTGACTATATTGATGATAATTTTCCTGCATGGGACCCCTTATCTTTCTGCCCTTTGCAATTTCCTCTCTATATTATATATAGTTTTGTTTAGGTTTGTAGGTAATAAAGCCCATAAGACTTTCAACAACTGGTTGTTATCTTCTCACAGGTTTGTTGGCTATGATGGCTGTGATGATTTCACTCCCTTTTGGTTTGGTAGTAGCTCTTGTGATGTAACCCTTCAAGTTTGGATGCCATATTTGCATCTGCCCCAACTGTGTGAGCTGAGCCTTCTCTATCACAAATCTTTACTATCATTCTCAGATTATGCTATTTTCAGTTATCATTATGTCTGTATTACCTTAACTGCTCTAATTTCTTTTCGTTTACATTTTTACAGGTGCTTTTCTATAGTCCTCTTGCAGGCTTGCTCCATAGTGTCATGCATTCTCACGTCCTGCAGAGAATTGGCCCTAATCTTCCTTTGGCTTTTTATGTTAATCTAATTGTTTCTTTTGAATGCTTTAATGCCTTCTTTTGCTTTTGGATGTACTTAGATAGGGGATTTACTCCTTAGGCTAATTGTAGCTCTTTGACTAGTAGTTCTGGAGTTTATCCCCTTTAAGGACCTTGTAATCCTCTTTTTGTGGCAATAAAATACCCCTATATGGGATTTTCCCCCAAAAAATAAAAATCATAAGCCCTAAACCATAAACCCTAAAACTAACCCTAAACCCTAAACCCTAAACTTAAAACCCTAGAACTACAACCCTAAACCATAAACCCTACACCCTATAAACTCTAAACCCTAAACTAACCCCAAACCCTAAACTCTAAATCTTAAACCCTAAACCCTAAACCCTAAATGCTAAAACCTTAACCCCTAAACTTACCCTAAATCCAAAACCCTAAACCTTAAACTGTAAACCCTAAACCCTAAACCTTACTCCCTAAACTCTAAACTAACCCTAAGCCCTAAGCAAACCCTAAACCTTAAACCATAAACCCTAAACCCTAAAAACCCTAAACCTTAAAGCCAAAACACTAAACCTTAAACTCTAAACCTTACACCCTAACCCTTAACCCTAAGACCTAAACCCTAAACCCTAAACCCTAAACCCTAAACCCTAAACCCTAGACACTAAAAACCTAAAAACCTAAACCTAAAAAAAATAAAAATAAAAAATAAAATAAATAAAAACCCTAAACCTAATTAAAATAAAAAAATAAAAAAAAATAAAAACATAAACTAAAACATAAACCTAAACTTAAAATTAAAATAAAATAAACTAATAAAAAGTAAAGTAAAATAAAATAAATAATAGCCTAAACTAAAGTAAATAATAAAATAAACCTAAGAATAAAAAACCTATATAAAATAAAAATGAAACGTTAAATAAAAATAAAATAAACCTAAAGTAAAATAAAATAAAAACTAATAAGAACCTAAACCAAAAAATAAACCTAAAAATAAATTTAAAAAACCATAACCTAAAATAAAAATAAAATAAATAAATAAAATAAAATAAACATAAAATAAACTAAACTAAAATAAAATAAATAAAAACTAAACATAAATGCAAAATAAACTAAACTTAAACCTAGATCTAAACTAAATAAAATAAAATAAACTAAAAATAAGCCTAAACCTAAACTTAAAAATAAAACCTAAAAATTAACCTAAAATAAAAAGCTAAAATGAAAACTAATATATATATATATATATATATATACATACATAAACCTGAACCTAAAAATAAAAAATAAAACCTAAACCTGAAAAATAAAATCGAAATAAAACTTAACAAAAAAAATAAACCTAAACCTAAACCTAAAAAATAAACTAAAATAAAAAACCCAAACTAAAATAAATAAAACTAAAATAAATAAACTAAACTAATTAAAAATAAAAAAAATCTAAATATAAATAAAAAAATAAAAAAAAACTAGAATAAATAAAAAATAAATTAAATAAACTAAATTGACCTAAACCTACAAGTTTACTTAATCTAAAAAAAACCCTAAACCCTAAGCTAACCCTATACCCTAAACCATAAACCCTAAACCCTAAAATCCCTAAACCATAAAGCATAAACACTAAACCCAAAACCCATAAACCCTAAACCCCAATGCTAAACCCTAAACCCTAAACCTTAAACCCTAAAACCCAAAACCCCAAACCCTAAACCCTTAAAACTTAAAAATATAAACCTAAACTAAATAAAAGCAAAAAATTAAATATATAAAAAAATCTAAACCTAAATAAAATAATAAAATAAAATAAAATAAAAACCTAAACTAATAACTAAACCTAAACCTAAAAATAAAATAAATTAAATTAATAAAATAAAACTGAAATAAAATAAATAAAAACCTAAACTAAATTAAAAATAAAATAAACGTCAGAATATAAAACCTAAATAAATTAAAAATTGAAGAACGGTTAATCCAATATACTGCTTATGGAACTATCTTTATAGTAGAGATGATTTTAGTTATCTAGGGTTTTTGATTTGCTCTATGGGTGCTCATTCTTTATCTATGTCACCTCTTGTTCCTTAGAAAACTTGGTGTGTTACTTGCTTGATGAAATAGAAAAGAAGAAATGTTGAATCTTAATTTGTTCTTTGTTTAAAAAAAAAAATCAAAAACCCTAAACTCTAAACTAAAACCTCGACCCTAAACCTAAAACCTAAACCCTTAACCATAAAATCCTAAACCCTAAACCCTAAACTTTAAACCTAAACTATAAACCCTAAACCCTAAACTTTAAAAACCCTAAACATTAAACCCAAAACCCTAAACCCTAAATCCTAAACCCTAAAACCTAAAACCTAAACCCTAAACCCTAAAACTTAAACACAAAAAACCCTAATCCCTAAACCATAAACCCCAAACCCTAAACCTTAAACCCTAAACCTTAAACAAACCCTAAACCTTAAACACTAAAAAGCTAGAAGCCTAAACCTAAACTGAATAAAACAAAAAAATAAAATAAATAAAAAAACCTAATCCAAAATAAAACAAAAAATTAAATAAAATAATAACATAAACTAAAATCTAAACCTAAACCTAAACCTAAACCTAAAATGAATATAAATAAATAAAAACTAAATAAAAATAAAATAAATTAAACCTAATCTAAACTAAAGAAATAAAAAACCTAAATAAAATAAAAACTAAACCTAAAATAAAAATAAAATAAACCTAAAATAAAATAAAATAAAAATTAAATAAATACCTAAACATAAAAAATAAACCTAAAAATAAATAAAAAATAAAAACAAAACCCTAAACTAGAAAAAAACTAAACCAAAATTAAAAATAAAATAAACCTATACCTAAATTAAAATAAACTAAATTAAAATAAATATAACCTAACCTTAAACCTAAACCTAAACAAAATAAAATAAAATAAACTAAAAAAAAACCTAAACCTAAACGAAAATAATTAAAAATAAACCAAAAATCAAAACCTAAAGCCTAAACCTTAAAAAAAAACCTAAATCTAAAAAAAATTAAAACTAATCTAAAAAATACATAAACCTAAAAAAAACCTTAAAAAAAACTAAAATAGAAAAGTTAAACTAAAATAAATAAACCTAAAATAAATAAACTAAGCTAAATTAAAATAAATAATAAACTAAAATAAATAATAACCAAACTAAATAAACCTAAATCAACTAGTTTACTTAATTTTAATAAAAATTCTATCCCTAAACCCCAAACCCTTAACCCTAAAACTAACCCTAAATCTACAACCCTAAACCTTAAACCTACAACCCTAAACCCTAAACCCTAAACCCCAAAACACAAAACCCTAAAAAGCTAAAAACCTAAACCTAAACTAAGTAAAAGTTAAAAATAAAATAAATAAATAAACCTTAACCAAAATAAAATAATAAAAAAAACATAAACTAAAACCTGAACCCAAACCTAAATCTAAACTTAAAAGGAAAATTAAATAAAAAATAAAAACTAAAATAAAATAAAATAAATAAAAACCTAATCTAAACTAAAAAAATGAAAAACCTAAATAAAATAAAAACTAAACCTAAAATGAAAATAAAATAAACCTAAAATAAAATAAAAACCTAAACCTGAAAACTAAAACTAAAAATAAAACCAAAAAATTAAAAAATTAAACCTAAATCCAAAATTAAAAAAAACCCTACACCTAAACTAAAAATAAAATAAACCAAAACCTAAATTAAAATAAACTAAAGCAAAATAATAAAAACCTAAACCAAAACCTAAAATAAACTAAACCTAAACCTAAACCTTAACTAAATAAAAAAAATAAACTAAGAAAACCTAAAACTAAACTAAAGAATAAAACCTAAAAATAAATCTAAAATAAAAACATAAGACCTAAACCTAAAAAAAACATAAAAAACCTTAAACCTAAAAATAAAAAATAAAACCTAAACCCAACAACAACAACAACAACAACAAGCCGTATTCCCACTAGGTGGGGTCGGTTACATGAATCCTTCGTCTCCATTGTGTCCTATTATGTGTCAAATTCTCATTTAATTCGTATACTAAGATCATTTTATACATGTTAACCAAGTCTTTTAGGTCTACCTCTACCTTTCTTAACATAAGGCAAATCTAATGCATCTACTCTCCTAATCGGGTTATCAGACACGCTTTATGCATAAACTATCTAAGGAGACTCTCCTAATCTTATCTACCTGAGCTACTCCAACTTTTTCCAACATACTCATTTTGCATTCTATCTCTAAGAGTAAAGCTACTCATCCACGAGCATCCTCATCTCTATAGCACTTAACTTAGTCTTATGCTTCTCTTTATTGGCCAACATTCGCACCATAAGTCATTGCATGTCTTACCACCATCTTATAAAATTTTCCTTAAGTTTAAGTGGAACTTTTCTATCACAATAGGCCGATGCATTCCTCCACTTCAACCATCCAACTTGAATTCTACTAATAACACTCCATCTATTTCACCATCATTTTGAACAATAGAGCCTAAATATCTGAATCACTCACTCTTATTAATGACTTGATCACCTAAAGTCACAACACTATCACTAAAACTTCTACAACTAAAATTACACTCCAGTTTTAGATCTACTTAAATGAAAACCTTTAGACTCTAAAGTTGACCTCCATAATTCAAGTTTCGTGGACTCCCTCTAGTCTTATCAACAAGAAGAATGTCATAAGCAAAAAGCATACACCAAGGTACATCTTCTTGTAAATGCCTCGTAAGAACATCCATAATTAAAGTAAAAAAGATAAGTGCTTAATGTTGATCCTTGGTGTAATCCAACTGAATTAGGAAAATATTTTGTCAATCCTCCCTATGTTTGGACACAAGTAACAGCTCTAGTATACATATCCTTAATGACTTGAATATAACCAATATTAACTCCTTCGCTCTAGAACTCTCCAAAGAACATCTCTTGAGACTTTATCATAAGCTTTCTCTAAATCAATAAATATCATATGTAGATCCTTCTTACTTTCTCTATGCTTCTCCATCAAACCTCTTAACAAATGTATAGCATCCATAGTAGATCTACGCATGAAACCAAATTGATTGTGAGAAACTTCATCACATCGTAACCTATGCTCAATTACTCTCTCCCATAATTTTAATGTATGACACATTAACTTAATTGCCTATAATTTGCACACTCTTGTGCATCACCTTTATTCTTAAATAAAGGAACCAACAAACTCTATCTCCACTCATCTGACATCTTTTTAGTCTTTAAAATAACATTAAAAAGATTTGTAAGCCAAGAAATTCCTTGATCTCCTACTGCTTTTCCACATTTTATTTTCCTTAAAGCTTCACTAGCTTCAGATTTACAAATACGATGATAGAAATGAATTTCTCTATTTTTGTTTAGGGTATTAAGGTTGCTAAAATCAATCGTACTTTCAGATCCTTCATTAAAAAGTTTATCAAAATACCTCACCCACCTATTTTTAATATCTTTTTCTATGAAAAGCACTTTGTTATTTTTATCCTTAATACCCCTCACTTGAACTATATCTTTACTTCTCCTATCTCTTTGCTTGGATAACTTATACGTACATCTTTCACCTTCTTACGCTGGCTGTCGACTGCCTAACGCAACCCTCTACTTTTTGCATCCGGACTTAGGACCAGCAATGGTAGTGTTAAGCTAAAAAAACATAAAGCTAAACCTAAACAAAAAAAACTAAGATAAAAAACCAAAACTAAAATAAATAAACCTAAAATATATAAACTAAACTAAATCAAAATAAAAAATAAATAAAATAAATAAATAATAAACTAAATAAACCTAAACCTACAAGTTTACTTGATTTTTAAAATAAAAATAATAATACAAAAACCCTATCCCTAAAATCAAAACCCTAAATCTCCAAACTAACCCAAAACACTAAACCAAAAACCCTAAACTCACCCTAAATCCTAAACCCTAAACCCTGAACCAAAAAACCCTAAACCCTAAACCCTAAAGTGTAAACCCTAAACTTCAAAACCCTAAACCCTAAACCCTAAACCCTAAACCCTAAAAATCCTAAACCCTAAACCCTAAAATCCCAACCTTAAACCCTAAACCCTAAACTAAGCCTAAATCATAAGCTAACTCTAAACCCTAGACCCTAAAAACCTCATCCCTGAAGTTTAAACACTAAACCCTAAACCCCAAACCCTAAGCCATAACCCTAAACAGTAAACCCTAAAACCCTAAACCCTAAAACCCACCCTAAACACTAAATCGTAAACACTAAACCCTAAAAACCTAAAAACCTAAAAACCTAAACATAAGCTAAGTAAAATCTAAAAATAAAATAAATAAATAGAACTAAAGCTAAATAAAGTAAAATAAATAATAAATAAATATCTAAACTAAAACCTTATGATAAACCTAAAAATAAAATAAAATAAAATAATAAAAATAAATTAAAATAAAATAAATAAGAACCTAATCTTAACTACAAAATAAAAAAACCTAACAATAAAAAACCTAAATAAAATAAAAAGTAAATGTAAAATAAAAATAAAATTAACTTAAAATAAACTAACCTAAAATAAAATAAAAGAAAAATTAAATAATAACCTAAACCTTAAAATGAAACATAAATATAAATTAAAAAATAAAACTTAAACCCTCAACTAAAAAAATCCTAAATCTAAAATAAAAATAAAACAAATAAAATAAAATAGACCTAAACTAAAAGAAACTAAACTAAAATAAATAAAACATAAACCTAAACCAAAATAAACTAAACCTAGTCCTTAAACTAAAAGTAAACCTAAACCTAAACTAAAAAAATAAAACCAAAAAATAAACTTAAAATAACTACCTAAAGCCTAAACTGAAATAAATAAAGTAAAAACCTAAACATAAACTTAAAAATAAAAAATTAAACCTAAACCTAAAAGAAAACTAAAATAAAAAACCTAAAATAAAATATATAAACCTAAAATAAATTAACTAAACTAAATAAAAATAAAAAATAAGCATAACTAAATATAAAATATAAAATAAACTAAAATAAATAAAAAATAAACTAAATAAATTAAATAAATAAAAGAGAAATGTTGAACGTGAATTTGCTCTCTATTTTAAAAAAACTAAAAACTCCAAACCCTAAACTAAATCCTGAACCCTAAACCTAAAACCTAAATAGTAAACCATAAACCTTAAATCCTCAAAACCCTAAACCCTAATCCCTAAACCCTTAAACCCTAAACTATAAAACCTAAACCCTAAGCTAACCTTAAACCCTAAACCCTAAACTCTAAAGGGCTAAAAACCAAAACCTAAACTAAATAAAACCTTAAAAAAATAGTTAAACCTAAATAAATTGAAATAAATAAAATAAAATAAAAACCTAAACTAAAACCTAAACCTAAACCTAAACTTAAACCTAAAATTAAAATAAAATATAAATTAAAAACTAAACTAAAATAAAATAAATAAAGAGCTAAACTAAACTATAAAATGAAATAAACCTAAAAATTAAAAAAAATCTAAATAAAATAAAAACTAAATGTACAATAAAAATAAAATAAACCTAAAAAAATAAACCCTAAATCCTAAACCATAAACCCTAACCCTAACCCTAAACCCTAAACCCTAAACCCTAAACCCTAAACCATAAAACCCTAAACCTTAATGCCTAAACTAACCCTAAACCCTAAAAAAACTAAACCCTAAACCCTAAACACTAAACTAACCATAAACCCTAAAAACCTAAACCCTAAAGCCTAAAACTAATCACTAAACCCTAAATAACCCTAATCCTAAACCCTAAAAAAACCATAAACCCTAAACCCTAAACCTAAACTAAAAAAAAAAACCTAAAAAATAAAATAAATAAATAAAATTTAAACTAAAAAAAAAATAAAATAACATAAAACCCAAACTAAAACCTAAACTAAACCTAAAATAAATAAAATAAACTAATAAAAAATAAAGCAAAATAAAATAATAACCTAAACTAAACTAAAAAAATAAATAAACTAAAAAAAAACTTATATAAATAAAACTAAACTAAAATAAAATAAATAAACCTAAAATAACCTAAAATAAATAAATAAAAACTAAATAAAACTAAAAAAAATAAACCTAAAAAATAAACCTAAAAATAATTAAACCTAAATCCTAAACTAAAAAAAAATCTAAACCTAAAATAAAAACAAAAATAAAATAAACTAAACCTAAACTAAAATAAACTAAATAAAACCTAAACCTAAACCTAAAGTAAACTAAACCTAAACCTAAGCCTTAAAAAAACTAAAAATAAATATAAACCTAAACTAAAAACAAAAACCTAAAAACAAACCTAAAATAAAAACATAAAGCCTAAACCTAAAAAAATAAAACAAAATAAATAAACCTAAACCTAAAAAATAAAAAATAAACCTAAACTAATAAATAAAATAAAATAAAACTAAACTAAAAAAACTAAACTAAATAAACCTAAAAAATAAAAATAAAATAAAATAAAAAAAAATAAATTAAACCTAAACTAACTAAAAATAAACTAAAATAAACCTAAACTAAAATAAAAACCTAAATAAATAAACCAAAATAAATAAAACAAAAAATAAAAATAAATAAATAAAATAAACTAAATAAACTAAATAAAAACCTAAAAAAAAAAAAAATAAAATAAACTAAATAAATAAAATAAATAACTAAATAAAAAATAAATAAAGAAACTAAAATAAACTAAACTAAATAAATAAACTAAAATTAAAAATTAAACTATAAAATAAAAAAAAAATAAAAATAACCTAAATCATAAAAAAATAAACCAAAACCCTAAACCCTAAACCCTAAACCTAAACCCTAAAGCCTAATAAACCTGAACTTAAACCAAAACCCTAAGAATGGGTAGAACCATGAAGGCATGAACATCATCAACTAGACTGCCTAGATCAAGGTGGAGGCTAGTGGAGGCGACATCGTAGTGGTGGTGGGGATGGAGCCGGTGGATATATAAGTTGTGGTCGGAGCAGTGGTGGTTATCGAGGCTCGAGGGGCAATGGAGTTTATAACCATGGTGGTGGCAAAGGGAGATATTGGGCATATGATTTTGGATCTTATCATAGTGGTGCTAGGGGATCTGAAGGTGCTAGAGGACATGAAGGTGGTGCTAGGGGATCATAAAAGCATAAACCCTAAAACTCTAAACCTAAACCTAAACCAAAACCATAAACATAAACCTAAACCTAAACTTAAACCTAAACCTAAACCCTAAAACCTAAACTCCCCTCCCCTCTCAGTCGTGACACTCTCTAGCGATTGCATTTTTCCCTTTCATTTTCCTTGCGGCTTGGCCAATTTTTGATCATTCTCGATTGATTTTTTTTGATAAAATGTCTCTGATTGGCCTCTAATGTGAGTTTCCCTTCGCTCTTTCAATGGCAGAGGAGCCGCTTTCCGCACAGCCAAGCTTATCCATCTTGGAGGCGTCATCTAGGGCATCAAACTTACATGGAATTATGGATCTGAAATCAACCGCTACTCTGCCTATAGTTAAGTCCTTTAAGGATGCATTATGTGGTAAGAACCTTTCCCCTAATGCTTCGGTGAATTTGATCTCGACCTCATTTTATGGGATGCATGCTGTTATGTGCTCGGATCTAGACGTGGAAAAGTTGGCAAAGCCTTTTAAATTCTCTTTAGTTGGTAAATTTTCCTTACGTCGGCCAACTCTCGATAACATTAGATCATTTTTTCATAGCCTTAAACTTTCAAGTGTTTTCACTATTGGATTGATTGATCTTAGGCATATTTTAATTCAGCTCTCTAATGACTTAAATTATTCAAGAGTATTTTCTCGTCGCTCTTACTTTGTGTTTAATTGTCAAATGCGACTTCTGAAATGGTCTCCTCTTTTTGATATAAAAGAGGAATTCCCAATTGTTTCTATATGGCTAGCTCTTCCTAATATGAGAACACATTATGTTACACATCAAGTTCTCTTTGCGGTTGGGGCTCTCTTTGGTCAGCCTCTTCAAATTGATCAGGCCACCACTGTGAGATCACGACCTTCTGTTGCTCGTATTTTGGTTGAGATTGATATTACTAAAAAGCATCCTAAAGAAGTTTGGATCGGCTCTGAGAAGTTCGATTATAATCAAAAAGTGGAATTTGAGAACATTCTTATTTTTTTGCACACATTGTAAGATTCATGGACATGATCATTCTGAATGTTTTGTGTTGCATCCTCATCTTAAAAAGAATAAATTGTCGGATCCTAATCCTACTCTATCAAATGAAAAAACTAATAAATTTGCTTATGTGCCTAAAGTCACTCAAAATGGGAATCATCCCCCTACCCCTACTCCTTTTCTATCCATTGATTTGCCTATTGGAGAGCAATCTGAGAATGTTAAAAATAATGCTTATGAGGTTCGTGAGGAGGATAATGATAACTTAATTAACATTGCTTCTAATTGTAATAAGTTGGCTCCTCAATACCTTGACTGTCTAACCTACCCCTTTTGGCTAGTGAACCCGAGGAGACTCATATGAACCCTAGTGGTGATTTGAATGGAAACTTCAGGTTGGATCAAAATCTGAAAACAAATTTTAGAGTTGATCCTTTGATGAAAGAACAAAATCTGAAAATTAATGATCCTTTGATGATGGAATAAATCTGAAAAGTAATTCTGAAACTGAGCCTAAAATCTATGCTATTAATGGCTTCACAACCTCTCCTTCTCCTACCCTTCAGAGTGATACACATGCTAACCCACTTTCTTAGCTTAATTCTGACATTGAAGAAGGGGAAATTACCATTAAAAATAATTTGACAGATACAGGTCCTATTCTGAATATCACAAATCAATCTCTCGGATGGTGATACTTTAGACAACGATAGATCTTTTCAAATTATTTTAAAATAAATCTTTTAAAGCTAGAATGTTCACTAATAGCTTCACTAGAACTATTAGATCTTCTCTAACTTCCCATAAATAACTATTTTTAGTTTTCTTTTCTTCTTGCTTTTTTATTTCTTTAGTTATCTCTTTTCCTTTCTTTCTTATTTTATTATGATCAATTTTCTAATTTAGAATGTTCGGGGTATTGGGACTCTCATTGTCCGCAACCGTATTAGAAGTCTTTGCCATATTCATAACATAGCCTTACTTATTGTTATTGAACCATTCATACACTCCTCTAAGATCAACCACGTTGCTAGAACGCTTGACTTTCAAAATTTCTTTTATAATATTAGCAATAAAATTTAGTATTTTTGGAATAATTTAGTCAACATCTCTATCCTTGATGATCTTTAATAATTGGTTAATGTCCACATCTCATTGGGTGAATTTTCTACTTTAGGTTCCTTTATTTATGCTTCTCATAATAGAGCTGGTAGGAACATCCTTCAGGATAACTTAAGAACTTTTGCCTCCTCGGTCAACAAATCCTGGTTGGTTGGGGTGATTTTAACATTATTCTCTCTTCCTCAGAAAGAAAGGGAGGTTGCTCTCCTAACATTCATTCCATGGAAGATTTTTCTTACATGATTCTTGATTATAATCTAATTAATATTGGCTTTTCAAGCTCCAATTATACGTGGCATAACTCTAGACTCTGGCAGCGGCTTAATAGGACTCTTTTTAATTTTCTTTGGATCAATCAATGGCCCCTTACTTCTGTTGAACATTTGAGAAGAACTTTGTTTGATCATGCTCCACTTTTGATTTCTGTCCAAAATCCCTCCAATAGATTATCCTCCTCAACTTCTTTCAGATTCCAAAATATGTGGATCCAACACATTAATTTCATAAATATTGTATCCATTAACTGGATGGCTCCTCTTCATCCAGATAATTCAGTTAAGGGCATGATTCGCCTCTGGCTTAAGCTTAAAAGGCTTAAACAAAACCTAAATGGTGGAACAAACATCATTTTAAAAATCTTTTTGCCAATATAAAAAATATGGAATAATTAGTTTGTTCTCTTGAAGATGCTGTATTGACTGATTCTACTAAACTTGAGGAGTTGAATGAAGCTAAAGATAACTTGGTTAAATATCAGAATATGGAGGAAACTTACTGGTGGCAAAAGGCTGCTAGTAAACATATTACTGATGGTGACAGAAATACCAAGTATTTCCATGCTCTTTTTTAAAAAAAAGAAAGCCTTAAACTCTATTAAAAAAAATTAAAAATTATAATGGTAGCTGGTCACTAATAGTAATGATATCAAAGATTTTGTCATACATCATTTTAAAAACTTATTAAACAACAACCCTACCTTAGAAGCTCTCTCCAACTCTCACCTGATTCCCTCAATGATTACTAATGATGATAACCATTTGCTTAATTTGCATCCTACGGAAGCTGAGATTGGTAGTATTCTCAATAACATGAACACTAATTTTGTTGCTAGCCCTGAAGGCTACATGACACAATTTTTAGCATTGTTGGCTTATTATTAAGTCTGACCTTATCGATATTATCATTGATTTTTTTGATGACAATCCTTTACCTAGATATTTTTCTAGCACTTCCATTGTTCTCATTCCCAAAATTAATAATCCTAAATCTTGGGGTGATTTTAGACCTATCAGCCTTTGCACCTTCTTTCATAAACTCATTGCTAAATTAATTGATAATAGAATAGTCTACTGCTGCCTTAAATTATTTCCCCTAACCAAACTAGTTTTGTTAAAGGTAGAGCTATATCTGACAACATTCTTCTAGCCCAAGAGCTGATTCATGACATTGATGCTTCTACCATAGGTGGTAATATCCTTTTCAAATTAGACATCTCTAAAGCTTTTGACAACCTCTCTTGAAATTTCCTCTTCCAAATTCTTTTTTGGTTTGGTTTTTTTGACTATTTGATCCGCCTCATTAAAAATTGTATTACCAATGTTTGGTTCTCCGTTATCATGAATGGTGAGTCCCTAGGTTTTTTTTTCTTCTATGCATGGTTTGAGATAAGGAGATCCCTTATCTCCCTCTCTTTTCATTATTGCTGTTGAATATCTTTCAAGGAGCCTTAGTGATCTTTTCAACAATAATCCTAGCTTATTTTTTAGAACTCAAGGTGGTCTTCCTGTCTCTCATCTTAGTTTTGCTGATGACTTTATAATCTTTTGCAATGCCTCTACTCATCACATTAAAACTATTAAGAACCTTTTAAATAAATTTGGTAACTAAAGTGGTATTATTAAGAACCTTTTAAATAAATTTGGCAACTAAAGTGGTCTCTTTCTTAACGAAGATAAATGTTGTTTCATTCCTTCCTCTAAAATCCCTAGTAATAGGATCAACCAAATCTTGAGAATTACTAATTTTTAGCAACAATAACTTCCTATTAAATATCTTGGTGCTCTGCTCTTTAAAGGTCAGAAAAGATCACATCTCTTTGATGAGTTAATCCAAAAAATCTCTAATAAAAGTTCTATTTGGAAATTTCATTTTCTCTTATTTGGTGGTAGGTTAACTTTGATTAAGAGCACCCTTAACTCCATGCCTTTATATCTCATTCAAACCATTATGCTGACCAATTCTACCATTAACAGAATTGAGCACCTCCTTAACAAATTCTTTGGGTTCTAACAATTCTACTAAAAAATGTATTGGACCTCTTGGTATAAAAGTGGCACTCTCAAGGTGGGCTTGGATGTAAGCCAATCAGGGAAGCTATCACTACTTTTTCTTATAAACTTTGGCAGAATTTTAGGATCAACAATAGTCTTTGGGCTAATTTCATGATTACCAAATACTATCAGGGTAAGCACCCTCTCATTTGCCCATATAAAGTGGGAGACTCTCCTCTTTGGAAAAGACTTTATTCCATCAAATGGGAAGTGGAATCTTTAATCTCTTGGGGGATTAACTCTGGTACCTCTTTCTTTTGGCAAGATAACTGGACTGGAGGTGGGTCCATTGATGAATTACTTTCTACCCACTCCAGCTATTAAAGTGAACTCTTTCGGCAGATAATAAGTGGAATAATAGTAAGTTATTGACTATATTCCTTTCTCTCTTTAGATAAGCTTTTATTATTCCTATCATTAGCAATCATGATCGATCCTTTTAAGCTTTCCCAAAATGGTGATTTCAACCTTAAAAATGTTTGGATTCATATTAAAGAAGCTCATGATTTCTCTAATGTGTTTTCTAAACTTTGGAATAACACTATTTTTATTTCCTATAATGTCCTAACTTGGCATATTTTGAAAAACTTTATCCTTGTTGACTACTTGATGTGGGGTAAAGGTTTTTATTTACTTTCAAAATGCTACTGCTGCTTTGAATCATGTATTTGTTAACAGAGGCATTGCTTCCAAACTTTAGATTTGGTATGATGATCTCTTTAATATTGTTAAATTTAATGGCTCCTTAACTCTATACCAACTTCTTGAAGTCTATTTTGAAAACACTATTAAATGCCATATTAAAGTCATAACTGCTATCACTTTTATTTGGTTCATATGGATGGATAGAAATGATGCAAAACATCATGGGATTCCTATGAACCACATGAGGATAATTGCTAGAATTAAAAACAAAATTCGTGGCTTATTTCATGCCAATTTAATTAACTACAATCAATTCAAAGGCTGTAAATTTGTGGCCAATAAACTTGGTTTTAACTTGTCGGATCCACCCAACTATAAAGATGACAAGATTGTTTATTGGGTAAAACCTCATGCTAATACTATTAAAATTAACACTGATGGATCTGTCTCTAAAAATGCTTCTGGTTGTGGTGGAATTTTCAAAAACCATAATGGTAAAGTCCTATGTGCTTTTGCTTACCCCCTTAATACTTGCTCTGTTCCTTTTGCTGAGCTAATGCCAGTTTACAAAGCTATTGAGATTTGCCTTCAAAAAGGTTGGCTCAATATTTGGATTGAGGTGGATGCCTTGTTGCTGATTGATCTTTTGACTTCCACCAAAATGGGAAATACAGAATTGTACTACCTTCTCAAGTAGGCTAGAGCTCTCTTTTCTCAACTCTATTTTAGAATCACTCATGTATGGCGTGAAGGTAATGCATGTGATGATTACCTTGCTAATCTGGGTGCTAGATTAGATGGCATAAAATTCTTTGATCAACTTACACTTCCTAAACATTTGTGTGGTTTGGTTAATTTGGATATCTGGATTCTGCACTAAATTAATCCATTCTATTAGTTTGGCCTATTATATTACCTGTTTAACTGCATGATCAACTTCTATTTAGTATTACTGTTTCTCTAGATTTTGCTGATGCATCTTCCTGATGCCCCTTTCTGGTTAATTGCTTATCTCTGTGGTATCTGCTGTTGGATTAATTACCCTAACCTTTTTTGGGGTCTTACTGCTTCTGCTATTTCCACTGTTAACGGTAAGGTGTTTCCTGTCTACTGGAGGGAGATGTATTGCCTTATGCTTTACTTTCTGATCAACAGGGACAGACTTCTTTCCATCAATATTTTGTTAAGGGGTCCTACTATATCTATTTTCCATTATATGATTAAGACTGTGTTCTGTCTCTTTTCCTTTTTCTGGAAATCAATTCTGGGGCTCATGACTTTGCTGTATTAATGTTTAATTGCTATAATTTTGTATAGCTTCATGATAGGCCCTAATTTATCTGTTATTTCTCCCTTTATTATGGATGCAGCTCCTCTTATGCTCCCTAACCTCACCTCCACAACCTGTAAGGAGAGAAACTACAATACCCTTACTACTATAACTTCTTCTTTGCAGGATTGGAATTACTTCTTGATTTCCTTCCAGCCTATTTTTACTGATGTTGTGGGCTTAGCTGGTGGTCTTCTTTTCTGTGTCTTGAAGGATTTCAAAGATGGCTTTCCTTTGAACCACTTTCGACTCTATGTTGTACCACTATTTTTTACTGGATTATCTTATGGTGGGTGCAATAAATGTTTTGTTATTTTAATTGTTGGTTGTTGGATTTTTGGGTCTTATGTCTAGCAGGCTGCTTTTGGGGCTATTTCTCTGATTGCTTTTGCTAACCTCACCTTACCAACCTGTAAGGAGAGAAACTGCCATACCGTTGTTATTATTATTATCTCTTTACAAGATTGGACTTACTTTATGACTTCTTTCCAGTCTGCTTTTACTGAGGATGTTAGTTCAGCTGCAAGCCTGCTCTCCTTTGTCTTGAAGGATTTCAATGATGGCTCCCTTTTGAACCCCTTTTGTGTCTATGTTGTACCACTATTTTTTATTGCCTTATCTTATGGAGGGTGCAATAATTATATTATTGTTTTAATTATTGTCTGTTGGATTTTCGGATCTTATGTCCAGCAGGCTACTTCTGAGGTTGTTGGATGTTTATTGATTTTTGTTTTTCTGATTGCTTTGGCTCTTTGCAACTGGGCTGCAACTGATCACCACATGTTTGTGGTCTATCTAAATCCGCTTTTTTTCCATCTTGATTAGACTTGTCCAGATCCTGTTTATGCTATTACCTACTTGAAAATTTACTTATCATTCTCGAATGAGATGGCTTTTTGTCTTATTTGCTATCTTAGTTGTTGGCTGAACTGGATTATCGGGTTTTATGCCAAGCAAGCTGCTATTGGGGTTGTCCCTCATGTCCAGCAGGCTACTTTTGGGGCTATTTTTCTGATTGCTTTTGCTAACCTCACCTTCCCAACCTGTAAGGAGAGAATTTGTAATACCCTTATTATTATTGTTATCTCTTTGCAGGATTGGACTTACTTAATGATTTCTTTCCAGTCTACTTTTTCTGAGGATGTTGGTTTAGCTGCAAGCTTGCTCATCTTTATTTTGAAGGATTTCAATGATGGCTCTCTTTGAACCCCTTTTGTATATATGTTGTACCTCTCTTTTTCACAGGCTTATCTTATGGTGGGTGCAATAATTATATTACTATTTTAACTGTTGGCTGTTGGATTTTCGGGTCTTATATCCAGCAGGCTACCTTTGAGGTTGTTGGCTGTTTGTTGGCAGTTATTTTTTTTATTGTTTTCTGTTTCCAATCGGGCTGCAGCTAATCACCTGTTGTTTGTGGTCTATTTAATCTGCTGCTATTTTTTTTATCTTATTTCAGTTAGACTTATGTAGATCATTGTGATTATGCTATTACTTATTTGGGTACTATCTTATGCACAGTCTATTCTGAATGGTTGGTTTTATGGCCAGCTTGTTGTTATTTGTTATCTTGGTTGTTGACTGAACTGTATTATTGGGTTTTATGCCCAGCAAGCTGCTACTAGGGTTGTCTCTCTGATTGTCCCTATTTGAAATTGTTTGTGGTGGGGAGAAGCTTATTACCTATGGGTTAGGGTCCATTTAATCTGCTGCTGCATTCCCATCTTGGCTCTATTAGACTTCTGCATTTCCTATTTTGGTTTGGGTTATGCTGTCTTGCTTTACACTTACTGGTTATTAACTTCTGCTATGATTATTAATAAGGGGGTTGTTAACATCTACATTGCTTATTTTGATTGGGTACCTTTTTCTGGGCTTTATTCTGGGTATACCTGTAAAGTTTCATATATGTCCCATATGTTTAGGATGGAGTTAATTACATGCTATTTGATTTGCCTTGCTAGTTTTCAGCTGGTTGTTTATTGCTTCTTTCCTCTGCCTGGCCTTTTCTGCTATTTTCCTATGGTAGGTTTTCATGCTGGCCTAATTAAACTCTTGGCTCTAGTAAAAAATAAGGTGGATCTAGCAAAGATGGTTCATTTTCATATGTGTAGGGATTCATTCCATGGTGATTATATTGATGATATTTATTCTGCATGGGATCCCCTTTCTCACTCTACTCTTTGATGTATCCTTTTCTATTGTGTTTATATGGATTTGTTTAGGTTTGCAGGTATTAAGGCTCAAAAGACTTTCAACAAATGGTTGATATCTTCCCACAGGTTTGTTGGCTATGATGGCTATCATGATTTCACTCCTTTTTGGTTTGGTAGTAGCTCTTATGATGTAACCCTTCCGTTAAAGTTTGGATGCTCATATTTGCATCTGCCCCAATTTAGTGTGACTGAGCTTGAGCCTTCTCTCACACACTTCTTTATAATCTTTCTCAGTTTATGTTGTTTTCAATTTTCATTTTGTCTAGATTTACTTAACCTCTAATTTCTATTTTTATAATTTTGGTGCATTTCTCTTATTCTCTTGCGGGTTTGCTCCTAGTGTCATGCATTCTCTCATCTTGAAGAGCTTTGGCCTAGATCTATTCATTAGCGTATCTATGTTAATCAATTTGTATCTTTTGCTTTCCTTTACTCTTTTATTTTACTTTTAGTTGTACTTAGATAGGGGATTTACTCTTTAGGCTGATTGTAGCCCTTTGAGCAGTAGTTGTGGAGTTTATCCCCTGTTAAGGACCCTATAACCCTCTTTTTGCGGTAATAAAATTCCCCCTATATGGGGTTTTCCAAAAAAAAAAAACTTGTAAACCCTAAACTAACCCTAAAACCTAAGCTATCCCTAAATCCTAAACCTAAACCGTAAAAACCCCAAAGTCTAAAGCCTAAACATTAAACCCTAAACCCTAAACCTGAAACCATAACCCTAAATGCTAAACCCTAACCCTACTGGAGGTGCTGGTAGATATGATGGTGGATATGGAGGTGGTGGTTATGGATATAGGATCTGGAGGTGGGGGATCTAATGGTGTTGATGGATCGGGAGGTGCTGGTGGATATGGAGGTGGTGGTTATGGAGGTGGGAGGAGCGATGAAGGTTATAGTCGTGGTAGTGGCAGCGGGATAGATCGTGGATATGATGGCGGATCTCGCTACTCTAGAGGCGAGGGTTGTTCTGATACGAACTGGAGAAACTGAAGAATGGACGATCTGATTTGCTACTTATGGAATGGAAGAGACAATTCTAGTTATCTATGGTTTTTGATTTGCTCAATGCGTGCTCATTTTTTATCTATGTCGTTGCTTGTATCTAAGAAAACTTGGTCTACTACTAGGTTGATGAATTCAAAAATAAGAAATGTTGAATCTGAATATGTTCTCTATTAAAAAAAACCTTAAACCCTAAACCATAAACCTTAAATTAAAACCTAAACCATAAAACTTAAACCCTAAAAATCATAAAAACCCTCAACCCTAATCCCTAAACTCGAAAACCTAAACCCTAAACCCTAAACTAACTTAAACCCTAAACCCTAAACTAACCTAAACCCTAAACCCTAAACCCTAAACCTAAACTAACCGAAACCCTAAACCATAAATCCTATACCCCAAACCCTAAACCCTAAACCTTAAACTAACCGAAACCCTAAACCATAAATCCTTAACCCCAAACCCTAAACCCAAAACTAAAAAAACCTAAACCCTAAAACCTTAAACCCTAAACCATAAACCCTAAACTAAACCATAAACCCTAAAAATTCTAAACCCTAAACACTTAACCCTAAACCCTAAACCCGAAACCCTAAACAATAAACCCTAAAACACTAAATTATAATTCCTAAACCCAACAATCCTAAACCCTAAACCCTAAACCCCAAATCTTAAACCCTAAACCCTAAACTCTAAAGCCTAAACACTAAACCTCAAATCCTAAAAACCTAAAAATATAAACCTAAACTAAATAAAACCTAAAAATAAATTAAATAAGAAAACCAAAGCCTAAATAAAATAAAATAAAAACCTAAACTTGAACATAAAAATAAAAATAAAAATTAAATTAAAATAAAATAGATAAAATACTAAACTAAACTAAAAAATAAAATAAACGTAAAAATAAAAATAAATAAATAAAATAAAAACTAAACCTTAAATAAAAATAAAAAACATAAAATAAAATAAAAAAATTAAATAAAAATATAAATCTAAAAATAAATAAAAAATAAAACCTAAACCCTAAACTAAAAAAAACTTAAACCTAAAATAAAAATAAAATAAACAAAATGAAATAAACCTAAACTAAAATAAACTAAACTAAAATAAATAAAACTTAAACCTAAACCTAAAATAAACTAAACTTAAACCTAAACATAAATAAAATAAAATAAATTAAATGAAAAATAAACTTAGCATAAACCTAAACTTAAACTAAAAAAATAAAACTTAAAAAATAAACTTATAATAAAAATCTAGAACCTAAACCTAAAAAAATATAATAAAAATTGAAACCTAAACCTAAAAAAATAAAATTAAAATAAAAATAAACTAAAATAAATAAACCTAAAATAAATAAATATAAAATAAATAAACTAGACTAACTAAAATTAAAAATAAACCAAAAATAAATAAATAATAAAATAAACTAAAATAAATAAAAAATAAACTAAATAAACCTAAACCTGCCAGGTTAATTTCAGAAAAATAAATAAATAAAAAGAACCATAAACCCTGAACCGTAAACCCTACACCCAAAAACCCTAAGCCCTAAACCCTAAACCCTAAGCCTTAAACCCTAAACCCTAAACCCTAAACAAAAAAAAAACAAAAAAAAAACCAACCCCTCTCTCTCGGCTGCGCTCCCTCTCTGGCGATTTTGTGTTCCCCTCGGTGGATTAGCCATTCTCGGGTAATTGATCACTTCTCACACTTCTCTCCGAGCATGTGTATCGGCTCCATGTGACGCCCTTGATTAGAGCAATGAGGCTCTGAATCCCGTCTGCCACCTCTCGAGCCGACCCTTTGGTCTCCGGTTCTATAGGTTTTCGATTGTTCCGCTAATGCACTTGTTGTTAAATCATTCAAAGATGCTTTATCAAGATCTCGAATGCTTGGTTAATCTCATTTTGACATCTTATCGTTGATCGCAGTAATGTGTTCGGATCAGGATGTTGAGAAACTTGCTAAGCCCTTCGAGTTCACTTTGGTGGGTAAATTCTCCCTTAGATGCCCGACTCTTGATAATATTCACTCTTTCTTTCATAGTTTAAAATTATCGGGTACTTTCTCTATAGGGCTGATTGATCCCCGTCACATTCTTATTCAACTTTCAAATGATTTAGATTACTCGCGAGTTTTCGCTCGTCGTTCTTACTTCCTGCATAATTGTCAAATGCAGCTATTGAAATGGTCGCCCCTCTTTGATGTCAAAGAGGAATCTCCCATTGTCCCTCTTTGGCTTGCTTTTCCTAACATGCAAATACACTATGTCACTCATCAAGTTTTGTTTGTTGTTGGCAGCCTTTTTGGTAGGCCTCTCTAAATAGACCAAGCAACGGCCACTAGATCTAGGCCATCTGTCGTTCATATTCTCGTAGATAGACACAAAAAAATATCCCAAAGAGGTTTGATTGGCTCTAAAAATTTGGATATAGTCAAAAAGTCGAATTCAAAAATTTTCCTATCTTTTGCTCTCACTGTAAGATCACGGGCACGATCACTCAGAATGCTTTGTGCTTCATCCTAATCTCAGAAAAAATTTACCACAGAATATGAATACCATTAATGGAACTGGGAAAACCACTACTCTAGCATATGTGCCTAAAATACTCAAAAGAACCTCTCCTCCCTACACCTCCTACGACCTAGTGGAAAACACTCTGACCTTGGTACTAAAATAGCCATTGAGGGGTGTGCCGATACCAATGCCAATTTACCTAACCTCACCCCTGCTAGTAATAATCTAGTTTCCTATGAAAGTTCTTTGCTTCATTTAAATCCTACTAAAAATCTGAATGGTAGCCTTATATTGGACGCCCAATTAAACAATTTGAATGGGAATCTTATAATGGACCAAAACAATGATGACCCTATGGCTTCAGAACATATTGAGAAAGATATTTGTATTACGAATGGTGCCAAAACTTCCCCATCTATTTACCTTCAGAGTGATAATCAATTGAACCCAATTTCTCACACTCTATTCGATACGGAAGAAAGTGAAATCCCCTCTTCTAAAACATTGATAGATTCTTCTACTATTCTGGAACCCAAAAATCAATCACTTTCTCGATGGAGATAATTTGGATTCGATAGACCCTTTCAAATTGTTAAAATAAAAAAAACCCTACAAAGCAAAATTTTCTAATAATAATCTCACTAGAACCACTCTCTTCTTCCACCCCACACAAGTAATGTGTCATCATTTCTCTCCTCTTTTCCTTTCTTTTTTTTTTTTCCCTTTTGGTTGTCCCCTTATGATTAATTTTCTTATTTGGAATATTCAGGGTTGTGGGTCTCTTCCTGTCCGCAATCGTGTTAGGAGTCTTTGTCGTGCTCATAATATCAAGTTACTTGTTCTTATTGAACCTTTCATTAATTCTTCTAAGATTGCTTTTGTCGCTAGATCCCTTGGTTTTCATAATTTCTTCTTCAATCTTAATAATAAAATTTGGTGCTTTTGGCACAACTCCATCACCATTTCCATCATTGATGATCTTGACCAATTGGTTAATGTCAAAATCTCCTTAGGTGACTTATCGGCTTTTGGCTCTTTTATCTATGCTTCTTGTAATAGAGCTGGTAGGAACATCCTTTGGAATCACTTACGCACCTTCGCTTCCTCAGCTAACCTTCCCTGGTTGGTTGGAGGTGATTTCAATACTATCATAGCTAGTTCAAAAAGAAGGGGAGGATGTTCTCCTAACCTTCATTCCATGGAGGACTTCTCAAATATGATCCTTGATTACTGATCGACATTGGTTTCACTAGGTCTAACTTCACGTGGCACAACTCTAGACTTTGGCAATGTCTTGATAGGACCCTCTTTAATTCTCTTTGGATCAATTAGTGGCCTACTGCCATTGTTGAGCATTTGAGCATAACTTTGTCTGACCATGCTCCTCTTTTGATTTCCTTCAAAAATCCCCCCCCCCTAACCCGTCTACTCCCTCTCCTTTTAGATTTCAAAATATGTAGACCCAACATAGTGACTTCATCAATGTCATTCTCACTAATTGGATGGCCCCTATTTTCCCGGATAATTTTGTTAAAGGTATGACTTGTCTTTGGCTTAAGCTCAAAAGACTTAAACAAAATCTCAATTGGTGGAACAAACACATTTTTGAAAACCTTTTCACAAATCTTAAAGCTATGGAACAAGAGGTTTGTTCTCTTGAAGAGGTCGCCTAATCGATCCCGAAACTTGAGGAGTTGAACATTGCCAAGAATAACTTGGTTAATTATCAAAACATGGAAGAAACCTATTGGCATCAAAAAGCCGCAAGCAAACATATTGCTGATGGTGACAGAAACACCAGGTATTTTCATGCCATTTGTAATAAATGGAAAGCCTTAAACTTGATTAAGAAAATTAAGAACTCTAATGGTGAATGGATAACCGATAATAATGATATTAAGGATTCTGTCATACATCATTTCCAAACTTTATTAAATTCTAATCCGTTGCTGGGAACTTTATCAAACACCCATCTTATCCCTTCTATGATTAATAGTGAGGATAATCATTTACTCACTATGTGTCCTTCCGAAGAGGAGATTAGTAATACTCTTAAGAACATGAACACTGACTCTGTTGCTGGCCCTGACGACTATACGACCCACTTCTTTCAGCATTGTTGGCCATTTATTAAAAGTAACCTAGTTGATGCTGTAGTTAGCAATACGTAACTGAACGAAGTACAACAGCTTTTCAAGCACTTCTATTGTCCTTATTTCCAAAACTAACAATCCTAAATCTTGGGGCGATTTTAGACCGATTAGTCTTTTCACCTTTTTCAAAACTCATTGCTAAATTAATAAATAATAGCTTTTGCTTCCTAAAATTATCTCCCCAAACCAAACTAGTTTTGTTAAACCTGAGCAATATCGATAATATTCTTCTTGCTCAAGAGCGGTTTATGACATTGATGTCCCTTCTAGAGGAGGCAACATCTTATTCAAAGCGGACATCGCTAAAGCCTTTGACAATCTCTCATGGGATTTTCTCTTTCAAATCCTGAATTTGTTTGGTTTTTCTGATAGTTTTATCTGGATTATAAAAAGTTGTATCACGAATGTCTGGTTTTCGATTATCATGAATGGTGAGTCCATAGGTTTCTTTCCTTCTAGCCATGATTTGAGGCAAGGTGACCCACTATCACCTTCTCTTTTTATCATCGCTATTGAATACCTGTCAAGGAGCCTTAACGATCTTTTCACTAATAATCCTAATATGTCTTTTAAAACTCATGGAGGTTTCCCTATTTCTCATCTTAGCTTTGCCGATGATTTCATTATCTTGTGCAACGGCTCCCTTCAACATGTTAAAATCATTAAGAACCTCCTAAATGATTTTGGTAAAGTTAGTGGTCTTTTTCTTAATGAAGGAAAATGCAGTTTTATTCCTTCAACTAAGATTCCTCCTAATAGACTTAACCAAATATTCAATTACTAATTTTAAGCAAAATCAACTCCCTCTTAATTACCTTGCTTTTTAAAGGCCAAAAAAGATCACACCTTTTGATGATCTAATTGAAAATTTCTAATAAAATCTCGGTTTGGGAATTTCATTTACTCTCTGGTAGGCTTACCTTGATCAAGAGCACTCTAAATTCCATGCCTATATACCTTCTTCAAACCATTGTACCTACCAACTCTACCATCAATAGAATTGAGTGTCTCTTAAACAAATTTTTCTGGGGAACCAATACCTCCTCTAAAAGAATGCACTGGTCATCTTGGTCTAAAAGTTGTTTTACTCTTGAAGAGGGAGGTCTGGGATGTAAATCCATCAAAGAAGTTATCAATGCCTTCTCCTACAAATTTGGTGGAATTTTAGGAGCAAAATAGTCTTTGGGAAAATTTCATGACTTCTAAATATTGCCAGGGTAAACATCCTCTCATTTGTCCCTTTAAATCGGGTGACTCTCCTATGTAGAGAAGACTTTGTTCTGTCAAATGGGATGCAGAATTCTTAATTTTTTGGGGCATAAACTCTGGCAATTCCTTCTTTTGGCAAGACAACTAGAGTGGTTGTGGATCCATTGATGACTTACTCTACACTCACTCCACTTCCACTATTAGAGTTAATTCATTCGGGCAAAATCATAAGTGGAACACTAGTAAGATTACTGATTCTATTCCTTCCACTTACTTAAGTATGATTACTAATATTCCTATCACTCCTAACAATCATGATCAGATTATCTTTAAGCTATCTCATAATGGGGATTTCAACCTTAAAATGTGTGGCTTCACACTAAAGACACTCGGATTCTTCTATTATGTTCTCCAAAATTTGGAATAACAATATCCCCTCTTCTTACTGCTCTAACTTGATTATCCTAAAAACTTTATTCTGTTGACTCTTTGTTGTGGGGTAAAGGGTTTTATTTACCCTCTAAATGTCAATGTTGTTCTCATATTAAGAATGTTAACCATGTTTTTGTTAATGGGGATATTGCTCTAAAATTTGGATTTGGTATGACGATCTATTCAACACTGTCAATTTTAATTGTTCTTTTACTTTATATCAACTTCTTGAAGTTTACTTTGACAATGCAATTCAAGGTCATATTAAAATCATAATCGCCATTACTCTTATTTGGTTCATATGGATGGACGAAATGAAGCTAAACATCGTGGGATTGTATGAACCACATGAGGATTATTGCTAGAACTAAAACAAAATTTGTGACTTGTTTAAAGCCAATTTAATTCATCACAAACATTTTAAAGGTCAGTAAATCAGAAGCTAATAAACTGGGCCTCAACCTTCCGAGACTAGCCTTACTATCGAAATGATAGAATGGTTTTTGGAAAAACCTCTTAATCATATTATTAAAATTAATACCGATGGCTCCTCTCATAATGGCTCTTGTGGAGGCATTGTGGATTCTAAGGGTATAGTCTATGTGCATTTGCTTATCCCCTTATTTCTAGATGTCTTATCCGAGCTTATGGCACCACAAAGCTCTAGAAATTTGTCTTCAAAATGGCTTAATATTTGGATAGAGGTTGACGCTTCTACCGATTGACCTTTTGACTTCTACCAATATGAGTAACGCGGTTTGTTACCTCCTCAAGAAAACTTGGGCTCTTCTCTCAATTGAATTTTACCATCACTCATGTTCGTGAAGGTAATGCCTATTTGATTACCTTGCAAATCGTAGATTAGAGTATCATCTTCTTTGATCAATCTACATTACCCAAATACTTATGGTCCGTTAACTTGGACAATTCTGGGCTTCCTTACCTCAGAATATAATTCTCCTCTTCACCTCCCTTTTTTCTGGTTCTCTGTTTCCTTGTGTTCTTTATGGATACTCCTCATAGATATCATTGCTGTCTTGTGCTCTTTGCCATGACTTACTACCTTTACCCCTTCTCCTTTAGATGGAAGAATTCTATTTTTGACATTTACAATATTATGATGTTGAACTATATGCACATCAATATCTTGAATTGGAACCCCTTGTGTTATCTTGGTTTTATAACTACAATCCCACTTGGGACTTTAATTTCATTAATACATTTATTTCTAAACCTGAGAGAATTAACCATTGCTGGAGGAAGTTATCTGTTTTGATGGGCTTAGATTTTAGTACTAACTTCTTTAACCGTTTTCTCTCGACAATATGGCTTGGAGCATTACTACTACCTATGCCTAGCGGATTAGTGTGCATTTTTGGTTTGCTTTCTAAAGGTCTAATTCATAAAGGATTCAACACTTATCGAAAGGATTTTGGTGGTGTTGGGCTTGGGACTTTCTGCATAGGTCATTTGCTTATATAATGCCTAATGCTTTCCCGAAGGAAGAAATTGTAATACCCTGGTCTCTTTTAATGGTTATTTTGGTCTGAAATCCTTGTACTGGAATGGTTGGGAATTAATTACCTTTTAGGTTTTGGATGTTTGCTGCTATGATTGTTTGTTGATTTGTTTGTTGATTTGGTTTTTTAATCCCTTTGTTGGCCGCAATTTTTCTCCGCCGCTTCTCGCTTTTCCTCCCGCCATCTTGCCTGCTAATATTTTAGCAAGTTTTGGTTTTGGACCTTTATTGTCTTAAAATTCCTGCTTGGTAATGATGTCTCTACTTGGAATCATCTTCTTATTTTATATTCTAGTGGCTTACAATGGTGCATTAGTTGCTCGATGGGAGTGACTACTCAATTATTTGGGTTCGCTCAATTGTGGTAGAATCATATTTATCCATTGTTTATATTGTAATCCTACATCTATTGTGTTTATGCTGTTACCTTCTTGGATTGGAGTGTCATTTCTGTTTGAGAGGTACTATAGTCGGATGTTACCTATTGCTGCTTTAAGACTTTGGATGTTTGTGGATTTGGTTTATCGATTAGTTGTCTCGACTGTTTAACTGCTATAGTATCCCTTTTAGTCGCTAGTATTGCGGCGTATAATCGCCTAATCAACTTCTACTTGATCTTAACCTATGGTTTGTATACTCTCAATGATGGTTATGGCAAGCGGGGTATTTCTCGCAAGGATTGTAATTGGGATATTGTTGCAGTTATGAATGTTCCTTCTTGGATGTTGTTTTTCTCTTGTTTTCTAGGTTGATTGTTGATGGATTATCAATTGTGGCTAATCGCTATTGGATCCGCCGCTCTAACTATCGGGTGCTAAGTTGGTTGCATTTCATTTCCGTGTTGAGCTAGTGTTGCCTTTGCTATCTTTTTTTATTGTTGCTGGATTATCTAAATTGTCTGAGCCGCTATTAAGCCGCTTCAACGCTCGGGTGCTAATTTCGTTGGTTCAGTCCATTTCTTGTGTTGAGCTCTTGTTTGCTTGTTTTTTTTGCGTCGTTGATCGGATTATCAATTGTGGCAATCAACACGCTATTGTTGCCGCCTAACGCTTTCGGGCGCTTTAACCGCTTTTCTTGGTGCTACTTTTAGTTGGTTGCGATCACTGTGTTGAGCTATCTTGCCTTCCTTTACTATTGCTTTTTTTGGATATTAATAAGGGGTTGTTTCTATGTTTCATGCCATGAAAACTTCATTTATATATCATATGATTGGGATGGTGTTAATTATAGGCTCATTGACTTGATTAGCCACCAAGTTGTCTCTCCAATTTTCTTGTGGAGGGATTATAGGATTGCTTTCTTTCTTGGAAATGGCTATTGATGAGATTCTGGCTAAGATGGCTCACTCTCTTATGTTTATGTATTCTCATGTCAAGATTCATATATTAATGATATTTCTCTTGAATGAGATGCCCTATCCTTCACTCTAGCAATTTCTATATACTTTAAACAAGATTTTGCTTAGGTTTGGTAGTAAAGCTCACAAGAATAACAACAACCTGGTGCTACCTTATGTTTTGGCTATGATGGTGTGATGATCTCACTATTTTGGTAGTAGCTCATGTGATGTAACCCTTCTGAAGTTTGGATGCTCATACTTGCATCCCAACAGGATGTGATTGAGCAGCCTTCTCTATCATAATTCCTTACTAACACACTCATATTATATTGTTTTCTTCAAACTTTTTTTGTCTCAGATACCTTAACTGTCTAATCTCCTCTTATTAAAACTTTGGTGATTCTCTCTAGTGTGCTATTATCATGCATTCCCACATCCCATCTTTTTATTCTTATTTTATTTTATTATGTTAACCATCTTGTATCTTTTGATTGTTTTATGCTTTGTTTACTCTTGGATGTACTTAGATAGATTTACTTAGGTGTAGCTCTGTAGTTCTGAGTTTATCTTTTGGATCTTGTAACCTATTTTGTGGTAAATACTCACATGGGCTTCCTAAAATAAAATAAAATAAAAACCCAAGACCCTAAATTCTAAATCCTAAACCAACAATCTAAACCTCAACACTAAACTCAAATCTAAACTAAACCTAAACTAAAAAATTGTACATTAAAATACTAACCCTAAACCCCAATGAAACAACTCTAAACACTAAACCCTAATCTAAACCCTAATCTAAATAAACCCTAAACCCTAAACTAATCCTAAACCCTAAACCCTAAACCTTAAACCCTAAACTATAAACTTAAAACCTAAAATCATAAACCCAAATCTAAACCTTAAACTAAACCTTAAACCCTAAACCTTAAAACCTTAATCCTAAACTGTGCCCCAATCTGCTTATAATCTAAACTAAATTGATCATAACTTAAATCAGACTTAAACCTAAACCCTAAACCCACTTCTAAATTTGAACCTAAACTGCCCCTACCCTAAAACCTAAATATTCTAAAACTTAAATCTTAAATCAAAACCCTAAACTAATCAGAACCCTGATAACTAAACTACACCCAAAGAAACACTAAACCTTAAACCCTAAACCCTAAACCTTAAACCCTAACCCTGAATGCTAAACCTTAAAACTTTAAACACTAGAACCTTAAACCCTAAAACTTGAAATTTAAAACCTAAAACTCTAAACCCTAAACCCTAGTCCCTAAACCCTAACCCTAAAGCCTAAACCCTAAACCCTAAGCCTAAAGCTAAAGTAACTAAATAAATATAAAAATAAACCTAAACCTGCAATAAACTTAAACATAAACTTAAACCCTAAGAATGGGTAGAACCTTCATAGAAGAAACATCACCGTCAACCGCGCATAGTCAAGATCTCACCATGGAGGCAAAGGCGATGTTAAAGGGTGATGGGGATCTGAGGTGTTGGTGGATATGGAGGTGGCAGTTCTAGAGGCGGGATGAGCGACGGAGGTTACAGCAGGGGTGGTGGCTGAGAAAGAGATCAGGGATATGATGGCAGATCATGCTACTTGAGAGGTGGGCGTGGTTATGATAGGAACTAGAGAATATGAAGAACGACCTATCCGATCTGCAGCTTATTCAAATGTCTCTTTATAGTAGAGACAATTCTAGTTATCTAGTGTTTTTGATTTGCTCTATGCATGCGCATTTTTTATATATGTCATCACTTGTAGCTTAGAGAACTTGGTGTGCTACTTGATTGATGAAATCAAAAAGAAGAAATATTGAATATGAATTTCTTCTCAATTAAAAAAAACCATAAACCCTAAACCCTAACCCTAAACCATAAATTAAAACATAAACCCCTAAACCTGAAAACTAAACCCAAAACCCTAAACCCTATAAAAAAACCCTAAGCCCTAAACACTAAACCCTGAACCCTAAAATCCTAAACCCATAACCCTAAACCCTAAATCCTAAAACCTACAACCCTAAAACCTAAACCCCAAACCCTAAGCCCTAAATCCTAAACCCAAAACTAACCCTAAACCCTAAACCCTAAACCCTAAAAACTTAAAAACCTAAACCTAAACTAAATAAAACTTAAAAATAAAATGAACCCTAAACCCTAAAACTAAATAAAATAAAATAATAAATTAAAATAAAAACCATAACTAAAACCTAAACCTAAACCTGAAAATAAAATAAAATAAACTAATAAAAATAAACTAAAATAAAATATATAAACACCTAAACTAAACAAAAAATTAAATAGACCTAAGAATAAAAAAAACTTAAATAAAATAAAAACCAAATGTAAATTAAAAATAAAATAAATATAAAATAAAATTAAATAAAAATTAAATAAAAACGTAAACCTAAAAAGTAAACCTTAAACTAAAACCTAAAAAAAATAAAAAATAAAACCTAAATGCTAAATTAAAAAAAAATCTTAAACCTAAAACCCTAAGCCTTAAACACTAAACCCTAAAACCTTAAATCCTAAACCCTAAACCCTAAACTAACCTAAACCCTAAGCTAACCCTAAACCCTAAACCCTAAATCCTAAACACTAAACCTTAAACCCTAAACCTTAAAGCTTAAACCCTAATCATAAACCCTAAACCCTAAAATCCTAAACCCTAAAACCCTAAACCTAAACCCTAAACCCTAAACCCTAAACCTCAAACCCTAATCCCTAAGTCCTAACCCTAAACCTAAACCTAAACTAAATAAATAAAAAAATGAACCCGAAACCTGAAAAGCTAATGAACTTAAACCTAAACCTAAACCCTAAGAATGGGCAGAACCTTGATAGCACGAACATCACCATCATCCAAGCTTAGCCTAGATCTAGCCTAAGAATGGGCGAAGACGAAGGCGACAATTTTTGCAATGGTGGCGGGGTATCTGGAGGAGCTGCTAGATATGGAAGTGGTGTTTATGCAGGCAGGACGAGCGATGGAAGTTACAAATGTGGTGGTGGCAGAGAAAGAGGTCAGGGATATGATGGCGTATCTCGCTACTTGAGAGGCGAGGGTGGTTCGGATGGGAACTATTGAAATTAAAGAACAACCAATCCGATATGCTGCTTATGGAACTGTGTTTATAGTAGAGACGATTCTATCTATTTGGGGTTTTTGATTTTCTTTATGCGTGCTCATTTTTTAACTATGTCGTCGCTTATGTCTTAGAAAAATTGGAGTGGTACTTGATTGATGAAATCAAAAAGAAGAAATGTTGAATATGAATTTATTCTCTATTAAAAAAAACCATTAACCCTAAACCCTAAATCCTAAACCCTAAACTAAAACATAAACCTAAACAAAAACCAAAAACCTAAATCTAAACCCTAAACCCTAATTAGCCTAAACCCTAAACCCTATATAAAAAAAACTACAAAAAAACCCTAAATCCTAAAACCTACAACCCTAAACCCTAAATGTCAAATCCTAAATCTTAAACCCTAAATGCAAAATCGTAAACTAACCCTAAAACCTAAACCCTAACCTAATAACCTAAACCTAAATAAAATAAAACCTAAAAATAAAATAAACCCTAAACCCTAAACCTAAATAAAATAAGAAAAATAAAATAAAATAAAAATGTAAACTAAAACCTAAACCTAAACCTAGAAATAAAATAAAATAAACAAATAAAAATAAACTAAAATAAAATAAATAAAAAACTTAAACTAAACTAAAAAAATAAACTAAACCAAAAATAAAAGAAAATAAAAACTAAATAAAAATCTAAACCTAAAAAATAAATTTTAAAACAAAACATAAAAATAAATAAAAAATAAAACCTAAATACTAAATTAAAAAAAACTTAAACCTAAAATAAAAATAAAATAAAACTAAACCTAAACTAAAATAAACTAAACTATAATAAATAAAACTTAAACTTAAACTTAAACTAAACTAAATATAAACCTAAATACTAAACCCTAAACTCTAAACCCTAAATCCTAAAACCTACAACCCTAAACCCTAAACCGTAAACCCCAAACCCTAAATCATAAAAACTATAGCCCTAAACCCTAAACCCCAAACCCTAAACCCTAAACCCTAAACCTTAAACTAACCTTAAATCCTAAACCCTAAACCCTAAAAACCTAAAAACCTAAACCTAAATTAAATAAAACCTTAAAAAAGCCCTAAACCCTAAACCTAAATAAAATAAAATAATAAAATAAAATAAAAACCTTAACTAAAACCTAAAGCTAAACCTAAAAAAATTAAAATAAACTAATAAAAATAAACTAAAACAAAATAAATAAAAACCTAAACTAAGAAATATAATAAACCTAAGACTAAAAAACCTAAATAAAATAAACACTAAATTTAAAATAAATATTAAATAAGCTAAAATAAAATAAATTAAAATTAAATAAAACTAAACTAAAATAAACCTTAAAACCTAAAATAAATAAAAAGAACCTAAACCCTAAACTAAAAAAAAAAACTAAACCTAAAATAAAAATATAATAAACCTATACCTAAACTAAAATAAACTAAACTAAAATAAATAAAACCTAAAATAAACTAAACCTAAACCTAAACATAAACATAAACTAATTAAAATAAATTAAACTAAACCTAAACCTAAACTAAAAAATAAAACCTAAAAGTAAATCTAAAATGAAAACCTAAAACCTAAACCTAAAATAATAAAATTAAAACTCAAACTTAAACCTAAAAATAAAAAAAACTTAAAACTAAAAAAAAATGAAGTAAAACTAAACTAAAATAAATAAACTTAATAGAAATAAACTAAACTAAATAAAAATAAAAATAAACCTAAATAAAAATAAAAAATAAAATAAACTAAAATAAATAAAAAATAAACTAAATAAAGTTAAACCTATTAGCTTACTAAATTTAAGAAATAAATAAAATAAGAAAACCCTAAACAGCCCCCTAAACTAAACTATAAACCCCAACCTACAACCCTAAACCTATTGTAAACCCTAAACCTTAAAACACTAAACCCTAAAGCAAACCTAAACTAACCTAAACTAACATAAACCTAACCTAAATAAACCCTAATCCTAACCTAAATCTTACCCTAATCCTAACTTAAACCTAAAACTAAATTAAACTAAACACAAACTAACCTAACTCCCTAACTAAACTCAACCTAAACTTAAACCTAAACCTACAACCTAAACCCTAAACTATAAACTATAAACTGAACTAAAACCCTAAACCTACTTAAACTTAAATAACCTAAATCAAACTTAAACCTAAACCTAAACTAACTAAACTAAACCTAAAACCTAAACCTAAAACTAAAACATAAACTAATTAAACTAAACTAAACTAACTATAAATTAAACCCTAAACTTAAATTTAAACTAAACCCTAAACCCTAAACCCTAACACTAATCCCTAAAGCCTAAAACCATAAACCCTAAAACCCAAAACCCAAAATGTGAAACCATAAACACTAAACCCTAATCCCTAAATGCTAACCCTAAACCCTAAACCCAAAACCTAAACCTAACGTAAGTAAATAAATAAATAAATAAACTAAAACCCTAAAAGCTAATAAACTTAAACCTAAACCTAAACCTTAAGAATGGGCGAACTGAGAACATCACTCAACCAGTTCACCAAGACTGGCCAAGATTTGATGGTGAATCTCAAGAGATGGGGTGTTTTGATGAGAATAAGAGAAACTGATATCGCCACGCTTATGAAACTATTTTTATAGTAGAGACAATTCTAGTTATCTAGGATTTTTGATTTGCTTTATGCATGGTCATATTTGTTCTATGTCCTCGCTTGTTTCTTAGAAAACATGGTGTGCTACTTGATTGATAAAATCAAAAGAAGAAATGTTGAATCTTAATTTGTTCTCTATTAAAAAAACCATTAACCCTAAACTGTAAACCAAAACATAAACCCTAAACCTAAAATATAAAACTTAAACCCTAAACCTTAAACCCTAAGAACCCTAAACACTAAACCCTAAACCCTATACAAAAAAAATAAATAAATAAACCCTAAACCCTAAATCCTAAATCATAAAACCTATAACCTAAACCCTAAGCCCTAAACCCCAAACCCTAAACACTAAACCCTAAACCCTAACACCCTAAAAACCTAAACCTAAACTAAATAAAACCTAAAATAAAATAAACCCTAAACCCTAAACCAAAATAAAATCTAAAAATAAAATAAAATAAAAACCTAAATTGAAACTTAAAAAGAAAATAAAATAAACTAATAAAAATAAACTTAAATAAAATAAATAAAAACCTAAACTAAACTAAAACATCAAATAAACTTAAAGATAAAAATCTTAAATAAAATAAAACTAAAGGTAAAATAAAAAATAAAATAAACCTAAAATAAAAAAGAAAATAAAACTAAATAAAAACTAAACCTAAAAAATAAACATTAAAATAAAACATAAAATTAAATCAAAACCCAACCCTATAAAAAACCTAAACCTAAACTAAAAGAAACTAAATTAAAATAAAAAAAAACCTAAACCTAAACCTAAAATAAATTAGACCTAAACATAAACCTAAACTAAATAAAATAAATTAAACTAAAAATAAACTAAACCTAAACCTAAACCTAAACTAAAAAATAAAAGCTAAAAATAAACTTAAAATAAAAACCTAACCTAAACCTAAGTAAATAAATTAAAAATTGAAACTTAAATCTAAAAATCAAAAATAAAACCTAAACCAAGAAAATAAAATAAAAATAAAAATAAACTAAAATAAATAAAACCAAAAACTAAACTAAATAAAAAAAATAAACCTAAATAAAAATAAAAAATAAAATAAACTAAAATAAATTAAAAATAAACTAAATAAACTAAATAAACCTAAACCTACCTTCTTACTTAATTTAAGAAAAAAATAAAGATAAAAAAACCCCTAAACCCTAAACCATAAACCCTAAACCCTAAACCCAAAACCCAAACCCAAAAAAAACCTAAACTCTAAACTCTAAACCCTAACCTCAAAACTAAAATAAACCTAAACACTAAACCTAAACTATATAAAAAAAGTATAAACCCTAAACCTAAATATTAAAGATAAACTAAACCCTAAAACTTAACCCTAAACTAAACACCTAACTCATCCTAAAACTATAACTTAAACTAAATTTAAACTAAAGTTAAACCCTAAACTTTAAACTTAAACCCTAAAAACCTAAACCTGAAACCTAAACCCTAACCTAAACTAAAACTCAAACTAAACTATAAAGTTTAAACTAAAACTTAAACTCCAAACTAAACCTAAAAAACTAAACCTAAATCTAAACATAAACCTAAAACCCTAAATCCTAAACCAAACTAAACTAACCACTAAACCTGAACTAATCCTAAATAGTGTAAACCTAAACCCTAAACCTAAACCTAAGTTTTAACTTATTAAAACTACAAACCTAAACCCTAAATCAAACACTAAACCTAAACCAAACCCTACACCCTAAACCCTAATCCCTAAACCCTAACCCTAAACTATAAACCCTAAACCAAAACCTAAAGTAACTAAATAAATAAAAAAATAAACCTAAACCTAAAAGCTAATATGCCTAAACCTAAACCTAAACACTTAGAATGCACAAACCTTTAATGTAGGAACATCACCGCCAACCAGGCTCAGTCTAGATCTAGCATTGGAGGTGAAGGTGGAGGTGACGGTTATCGTAGTGGTGGTGGGGAATGTGGAGGTGGCACTTATGGATACTGGACGAGTGATGGAGGTTACAACCGTGGTGATGGCAGAGGGAGAGATCAGGGATATGATGGAGGATCCTGCTACTCGAGAGGCGGGGTGGTTCTGATGGGAACTGTAGAAATTGAAGAATGGCCAATCTGATCTACTTCTTATGGAACTGTCTCTTTAAAGAAGAGATGATTCTAGTAATCTAGAGTTTTTTATTTTCTATGTGTGCTCATTTTTATCTATGTACACGTGTCTTTAAAAAACTTGGCTACTTGGTTGATGAAATCGAAAAGAGGAAATGTTGAATCTAAATTTGTTCTATGTTAAAAAAAAACTATAAACTCTAAACCCTAAACCCTAAACTAAAACATAAACCCTTAACCTAATACCTAAACTCTAAACCCTAAACCCTAAACCCTAAAATAAAATATAAACCCTTAACCTGATACCTAAACTCTAAACCCTAAACCCTAAGCCCTAAACCTTAAACCCTAAACTAAGGCATAAACCCTATAACCTAAACACTAAACCCTAAATAAAAAAATAAAAAAAATGTAAACCCTAAACTCTAAATCACTAAACACTAAACCATAAACTTTAAAGCATAAAAACCTAATCACTAAACCCCAAAACATACAATCCTAAACCCTAAACCCAAAACCCTAAACCCTAAAATCTTAAAAACTTAAACCTAAACTAAATAAAACTAAAAAGTAAAATAAATAAAAAACCTAAACCTAAATAAAAAAATAAAATAAAATAAAAAATTAAACTAAATCCTAAACCTAAACCTAAACTTAAACCTAAACTTAAAATTAAAAGTTAAATAAAATAAAAAATAAAATAAATAAAAACCTAAACTAAACTAAAAAATAAAATAAACCTAAAAATAAAAAACCAAAATAAAATAAAAACTAAGCATAAAATAAAAATAAAATAAACATAAAAAAATAAAATAAAACCCTAAACCTAAATAAACCTAAAACTATACCTAAACCTAAACCTAAAAAAATAAACTAAAATAAAAAATCTAAAATAAATAAACTAAACTAAAAAAAATAAAAATAAACCTAAAAAATAAAAATAAAATAAACTAAAATAAATAAAAAATAAACTAAATACAATAAATAAACTTAAACCTACCAATTTACTTAATTTAAAAAATTAAGAAAATAAAAAAAGAAAAAACCTTAAACCCTAAGCCCTAAACCCTAAAAACCCTAAACCCTAAATCCTAAATCCTAAACCCTAAACCCTAAACCCTCAACTAAACCCTTAACCTTAAACCCTAAACCTAAACTAAACCCTACCTAAACTAAATTACAACCCTAAACTAAACTAAAACTAAATACTAAACCTAAAACATAAACCCTAAACCTACCTAAAATCCTAAACTCTAAACCCTACTTAAACCCTAAACTTAAACTATAAACCCTAAATCCTAAACTATAAAACCTAAATAGACCTAAACTAAACCTAAACCTAAACCTAAACTTAAACAACCCTAAACTTAAACCAACTAAACCTAAATCCTAAACCATAAAAACCCTAAACCCTAAAGCCTAAACCCTAAACCCTAAACACTAAACCTCAAAACCTAACACTTAAGCCTAAACCCTAAACTCTAAACCTTAAACCCTAATTCCCAATCATTCCAGTTTGGATTTCTTTCCCCAATAAGTGAATTCATTTTGTTAACCATCAATTCATTTTTTCTATCGATGCTTTATTTGGTCAGTCATTGCAAATTGATCAAGCAATGCTGCGAAGTATCATCCTTCAATAGTTAGAATCTTTGTTGAATTGGGCATTACCAGGAAACACCCCGAAGAAATGTAGTTGGGATCTAAAAATTATCGTTACATGCAAAGAATTAAATTTAAAAATTTCCCTGTCTTTTTTTCTCACTACAAAATCCACGGGCATTATAATTCTAAATATTTCATTCTTGATCCTCACCTATAAAAGAAAATCTCTATTAAGGAAACTTCTATTCCTAACCCTAGGCCAACCACTATTAAATTTAAAAAAACTACTTTGGAAAAAATGATTCGTTGAATGTTCCTAATAAGGCTAATTTACCTTTCACTTCTTCTGAGCAATTGAAGTCTTCAAATGTGAACAATAATAGCTTTTCTAAACTTTTGAATGAGGATTTTATTTCCTCTGATTCAATCCTTGCATCCTTGCTAGCTTTGATAGATAAAAATTAAGCTTTAAAGGAGAACATAAATGAGGAATTGAATACCATGCATAATTCTAATTCAATGGAGAATATGGCTTTAATACCTCATGATAATCAAGTTGATAAACCTGATTCCACATTCAAAATTCAAGATGATTTAGCTTCTCAAAAATATTTGCTTTTATCTAATAATTTGGCTAATGTTGAGGAAGGGTTTGGTGTTCCCACTTGCATTCTTAATAAATCAATTTCTGCTCCCTCACTTGCTATTCCCAAAGCTCATTTGTCTTTGATAAATTCTAATGTCTTGGAAGAAGAAGAATTCATTTCTCATCAAGAGATTTCTCCTAAATTTGTGACTAATGTTGTTAAATCCTTTTCAGATGATGCTTCAAAGGGCAAAGAAAATGGCTTCCATACTTTCTATTCAAGAAAGAAAAAAATGTTAAAAACTTTCCTCCAGAAACACTAGAGCTACTATGACCTCCCTCTCTTCTCTCAATTAACTTTTAAACCCCCCCCCCCCCCAACCTTTCTTTTCTTTATGTTTAATGTTAGCAATAAGATTTGGTGTTTTGGAATAACTTTGTAGATGTTTCTATTCTTAATGATTTTCATCAAGTTGTCAATGCTCAAATCTCTTATGGTGATTATTGTGTTTTGGGCTCTTTTGTTTGCATCTTGTAATAGATCTGGTAGAAATCTTCTTTGGGATAACTTGACTAATTTTTCCACCTCTATCAATAAACCTTGGTTTGTTGTTGATAATTTCAACACTATTTTATTCTCTTCTGAATGATGTGGTTGTTGCTATCCTAATATTCATTCCATGGAAGATATTTCCAATATGATCCTTGATTGTAATTTGAATAATATTGGTTTTAAGGGTTCTAATTATACTTGGCAAAACTCTAAACTTTGGCAAAGGTTGGACTGGATTCTTCTTAATACTCATTGGATTACTCAATGGCCTATTACTTCTATAGATCATTTAAGCAAAACCTTGTTTGATCATGCTCTTCTAGTTTCTATTAAAAATAATTCTAATAGATTAAAGAATTTCTCTCCTTTTAGATTTCAGAACATGTGGATTTAGCATATTAATGTTGACCTCACTTTGGAGTGAGTTCTCAACCTCCTCTTCTTAGACCTAGGGATCTTCTAAACACTGAGACTTTCTTAGTCATAAGACACTTCTAGTTATTAAGTGAACACTCAACCTAAACCTAGAGACTTAGAAGTGTTAATCATAGGATTAGGCTATGCTTTAGGGATTTCAGAGACTCACCTACTGTATAGCCTAAATTTGACTTGTGTTCACCTTCTCAAACCAAACCTTAAATTCAATTCAAATATAAAAATCCAAATCCAAATCTAAATCAAATGATTGAAGCCCATGATCGAATCCAAAATCGAAATCCTTCCTAAGCCCTATGATTTATCTTATGGACTAGCCTTAGCCAAATTCAAATCAATCCAAATTCAATTGATTTTCTCAAAGATAAATTCAACCCTTCAATCAATTTATCAAATTCAAACTCAAACACATCTTCAAATCATGATCGAAACCTAAATCTAATTAAAATCAAATCCAAATCCAAACCCTTAAGAAAATTTCATGGACTTATCCAAGTTCTACCTAAAATCAATCAATCCTTCACTCCTCATTCCAAGTTCTACCTAAAATCATAATCAAAACCATCGAGTAAATCATTTATATTAGAATACAAACTCAAAATGCAATTTTTGTCAAGTTTAAATTAAATTAAATCATGATTTGAATGTTAAGTCACTAATATATATAAAAATGATAATAACAAACAAAAAATTTTAATTTAACATACACAATCCATTTTAAATCTAAAATGAACTACAAAGAGAGAGAGAGAGAGAGAGAGAGAGAGAGAGAGAGAGAGAGAGATTAAACCAATTCTAAACATTAAATGAAATTTATTCAGAATTAAATCAAAATAAAAACTAAAAATAGATGTTATATATAATATATTAACCATTAAATTAAAATAATTAATTTATCAAATTATGAATCCATATTATCAACAATTATTAATAATAATTAAAATTATCTTATTTTATACATATAACTTATAAATTTTCATTCAATTATTTACTAAAGTTATTAAAATTATGTAAAACTTTTAAAATCATTTATTAAAAAAAATCAGGTTTCACCAAATTTTTTAAAAAAAAGTGAAAAAGATAAAACTATTAAATGACCTACTCCTTGTTAATTTATTTGATCATGATAACACATAAAAAATGTAAAAAAAAGAAAGAAATAAAAAGAGGGAATGTTGGAGAAGTTGAGGCATGTAGGACAAAGTTGGCATCTCTCTCTCTCTCTCTCTCTCTCTCTCTCTCTCGACCAGCAGAAAACATGACACACTAAAAAAAATGAGGCCCTGTAGTTTTTCTCATCTTCCTTCAGGAAAAAGAAGTCAAAGCCCTCTCATTCCTACTTCACTTGAGAGTAGCTCTCCCCTCCCAGCCAACCCTGAAAAAATAAAAAAATGAAAAATCTCTCCGAGCACCTCTCCTCCATTGAAAGCAAAGCTGAAAATGAACTCTCCCTCACGTCCATCTCTTCCTCTCAACCAAGCGAGGCATAGCCAACCCAAGCTGCATCCATGCCTCCCTCTTCCTCCATAGGTGACCACTCTTTTCTCCAAACAAACAAAAGTGAAATTCATTCGACAATGACTTGTGACATCTATAATCTATTATCATTTCTATTGATTCTTCTCGCCCGCATGAACTCTCCCTTTATGCCTCTATCCTCTTTCATAAATACCATGACTTTCTAGCCCCAAGCATCGATCCCATTCTTCATCGCTTCTCCCATTGCATCATTGGTTGGAGAAGAACCCCTTCGAAGGTCTCTGGTAGATGGTTCTCCGAATTCAGTGTGAAGAAAGAATCCCTACTTGAAATTATCAAGGCCAGTGATCTGGTCCTCCATGAGCTCACTGTTGAGGTCTCCTTGGAGGAGATTGGATCAAGAAAGATCCAAAAGATCATAGATGACATGATTGCTATCATGCAGAAGACCCCTGGCGTCAGCCTCGCTGCTCCATAGACTAGTATTCCTTTGAGGGAAATGAGCTTAGTGGACATGGAATAGGTGTGAGTATTGATGAAGAGTAGTATGCTATGGATTTAATTAAGCTAAAAGCCATCCTCAATGATCTGTACATAAATTCAAAATCAAAGGCACTGCTAGTAATGCCTAGAGGGTTCTTTAATGATCCATAGTGGTATGCTCAGCTTCTAGAGGCTTTTGAACCTATTGTTCTTAATTCCCTAACACATCATAAATATAATATAGGTGGAGATTATTATTCTTGAAGATAAAAAGGAATACATTAGCTACGCTCCTAAGAGTGAAACTAATGCGTAAAACCATCAACCTTTTGATTTGCTGTTAATAATTAATCCAAAGCTTCAAAAGGAGGGATGCAAAACAACTTGGTTCATTAAAAGATGTTTGAGCATTGATGGATTTAGAGCTATAGTAGAGTGGCATCTATAGGTGAAGGTCACAAGTCATGATCATTTTGGTCAACTTATCAAAATTGCTGCTTCTGGATGGATGGCTCGCATATTATAGCATGAGTTTGATCATCTGAATGAGACTATATATGTGGATAAGATTGTTCTGAGAACATTCAAAAAAATCAAGAATCTAGATTTTCTTATTCCAGTAGGATGCCCAAAGAAAAGTGTCAAAGAGCAAGTGAGGAGGAAGCGAATCATAGGAGCAAAGAAAAAGAATTCTAAGTGATCGATGCACCTTAATAGGGGTTTTTTTCTTCCAAATGATGCCACCTCTTGGTCCGAATCCACCAGACATTAGCTTCAGTGATGTATAATTCTAAAATGCTTAGAAAGCCTTAGGGATCTCATGTTTGATGTGTTGAATGCGAGCGTCATTAGGATCCAATATTTAGATCCCATTCACTTTACTTTTTAATCCTTGCAGTGAGAGTTTAGAGACAAAAGTAAGACTATTCATTTTATGTGTTTGAAGTGAATAGTTTTGATTAGGCCAAATGACATAGTGATTTAATTCCACCTATAAAGCCATGATTAACTCAAGGTCCATTTGATCTTATGATCACGATTAATCAATATTTTATTTATTATTAAATTCAATCGGATCTAAAAAAGGAGTTTTTATAATAAAAAAAAAAAAAGAAATAATATGTGATCAAACAAAATCCCAAAAATGTACAAATTAAATTATCATAAAATTTAAGTAAAACTTAGTATAAAAAAGAATTAACTAAACAAATAACATTATAAATATTATAATCAAATATAAAAAGTTGTTTGAACATAATTTATGAATGTCAATTATAAAAATCAACTCAAACCCTAATTGTTATATGTTGATCTTAAAAGTAAAAAAGAAAATTTAGTTATTAGACATATCCTTAATTATAATTAATTTAATTATTAATTACAATTTACTAAGCTTTATTTGATTAGTTATACATATAAAATATTGAAGGAAAATGATTAGGACTTCTTTCATAATTGTTTCCTCTAATTTATTTCATTAAGAAAGAGGATTTATGGAATAAGATTGGGACCTCTTTCCCAACCCATTCCATAAATCCCTTTCATTTGGAGGATAATTAATCAATTTGGCAAATTAAGTTAGAGAAATTGATTAATTAATTAATGATTTTATTAATCAAATTAAAATTACAATCATATCTAATCTTCATTAATTAATTATGGGTAGATCTTTAGGTGTTTAATAGCCTAAATTAAGTTAATGAAATTATGATTTACCCATTTGTGTTGGAAAATCATAAAAGTAATTAATTAAGTTCTTTAATCAAATTAATCAATAATTATGAGCTAATTATATTAAGCCCTTTCATTTCTTAGGATCATTGCAAGTTACTTTCGATGCATATCATGTTGGACCATAATTATTTAATTAATTACTTTAAGGTAACTTAGGTAAGGGTTAATTAGTGAATTTAATGCATATTACAACCTAATTAATCTATAAAATCCTCTTAATTACATTTTATTAAATTAAATCAATTCACAAATATGGGAATGGGTTAGGATCAACAAACTTTTCTTCATTTCATTAAATCAAATCGAAACATAAAAGTTAAAAGTGACATAAGAAACTTTGGTTTGCTTAAATTATTTTTATTTGATGATTGCCCTTAGGAATTAATTTAATTGAACAAAATCATGTGTTTATGTTTAGTTATTCCTCTCCAATCATATTAAATATTGTATGTCATTTGATTCATGCATTCATCTTTTGTAAAATTAACTAAATTGGATGGTTCCCATTATGTCAAGCTTGCACGTGTTGATTTAATTTAATATAAGTGTGCCTATTATCACTATTTAATGAAAGTTATTTTCAAAATTTTATAAGTCAACTATAACATTTGGAGTGATAATAGTTATAAATATTTATAAGCTTGCATGTGTCTATGGCTTAGAACATGTGATATGGAATTCTCTTTCTTTAGTCTATATGGATATGCATAAAGTTTGAATGTTAACAAGTTTATAGTACATTTGAAAAGGACATACCATTTTTTTGAATTCATTCCAATGTATTTCTATGTTAGAATTTAGATAGAACTTTAGCTCACATATATAAATACTTCAATTGAAAGAAATATAACTTTTGCATGATTTTCCATTCTCGTAGTCACTTGTACATTCATGTGTATTCAAGAATAGTGGGTATATCTAGTCCTGACATTCTGGGATGCAAGGCTTTAAGTATCCCCAAGGAGGTCTTTACCTCACTCCCCTCATTTAACAATGGCAAAGTATCTGCTTAAAACTTTTATACACTTGTATGTGCATTTAGCTAATGAAGAAAAATCTCCTTTTCAACTTTAGATCACATGTATAAATAATTCTTGAAAGAAATACAACTTCTGCATGATTTTCCATTCTTCTAGTCACTTGTACATTCATGTGTATTCAAGAATAATTGGTATATCTAGTCCAGACATTCTGGCGATGCAAGGCTTTAAGTAGCCCCAAGAAGGTCTTTACCTCACTCCCCTGGTTTAACAATGGAGAATTATTTACTTAAAACTTTTATACACACGTATGTACATTTAGCTAATGAATGAAAATATCTTTTTTCAACTTTAGCTCACATGTATAAATAATTCAATTGAAAGAAATACAACTTTTGCATAATTTTCCATTCTTGTAGTCATTTGTACATTCATGTGTATTCAAGAATAGTGGGTATTTCTTATCTAGACATTCTGGGGATGTGAGACTTTCAATAGCCCTAAGGAGGTCTTTACCTCATTCCCTTGGTTTAACAATGGCAAAGTATCCACTTAAAACTTTGATACACTTGTATGTGCATTTACCTAATGAATTAAAATAACCTTTTCTACAAATATGCACATCTACATTCATCATCTAAGTGTGCTAAAACTTATTGTATGTGTAGGTATATTTAAGATTAATATCATATGCATGTTACATGTGATGGAAAGGAATGATTGAACATATGTCATGTGATAGTAATTCAATTGAATTAATCTAAGATTCCTTTCATATTAAATAAGATTATTTAAAATGAGCCTAAACTTAGGATTAAGTTAAAATTTGTAATAAGCCAATCACTAAATAGAACTAAATCAAATGTACATGCTTTAGAAAGTGGCTTAAAAAGAGGGCAATCCTCTTTCCTTCTCTTTATAACACTTAGTTGCTAAGTGTAATAAAATGAAACAAAAGAAAACACAAATTAAAATTCTCAAATCAATTAAATAACTTCAAGTGAAACTAACCCTTCATGTTAAATTAAATCTTTCTAAACCTAGAGAACTACAACTCTAATTCCTAGCAAGATGTACCACACAAGCCTTAATACACACATTAGAATTAAGTCACAACTTCTAGTTATATGTTAGGGCGGTGCTTGGTATAATGTATATTTTGGTTTGTGATGTATCATTGTAAAGGTGTTAGGGTGTATATGGATGGTAGGTCATGATTAGCGTAATCATGTTTTTCATAGGGGATTATGTTTAATGGACTGCTTAAAACTAAATACAAATGCTCTCTTTGCAAGTTGTAAGGCCCCTAAGCATAATCCAAGTTAGGACAGGTGGGCTTTGTTACCCATGCGCAAGGTGTTAAGTCTAAATTATGATATAATTGCTTGGGATTATATGCATGTTTAACTAACCTTTATTTTATAGGTGTAGTTAGATTTACTTTTCCTATTCTTAATGTAATTTTGTAAATAAGAATTAAAATTAGTGCTATTGGGGAAAAGGATGAGCATTGGCTAGAAGGCTTTGTCCTGGGAGGCCATGTGATTCCTTTGAAGTGGAGTAAATTAAATCAAAAGAAAGAAATGAAGACATGAAGAAAGAAGAATGAAGACCCCCATAGCATTCATTCATTATAAATTATAATTATTATTTTATGGGTTGTATAAAGGTAGAGCTTCATTTACCCATCTTTTCTTTTGGGCATAAGACCGCTTGACCTTTTATTATTTCACGATAGTTACAAAAATTGGTTCATGATTCTTTTTGGATGTGTACTAGAAATGCAATGATTTTCTTAGTTTCTTAAATAATTGATGTTTGAATGTGTGGCTTGGATGCGATTAGGCTCTTAGGAAAAAATAAATCTTTTACCCAACTACTCAGAACTAAAGTTTTAAATAATTCATAACCTCACAAAAAACTAGGAATTAAATCAAGATAATTAAAAGATTTAGTAGCCCCTTAGCTGAATATTGTATGTCTCACATCATGTATGCATATTGCTTTACTTTACTAAGAGAGGGTTTCCATCCTTGCACGATAGGGGAAGGCTTAACCTTTGAGGGCCTCCTCTGTGGTGGAAAACACCTCTTTCCCATTGATTTAGCCAATAATATAACTTCATCATGCATATAGGCATACCAAATCCCAAAACCTTTGTCAAAATGAAGTGTCCAAAATCAAATAAAATTTGAAAAGATTTTTATTTGTAGATTAAGTCATTACTCATAACACTCATGATTTAGTCTCTTAGGTAGTGGGTTTAAGGACTTTTGCCTCTTTCTAAATTAATAATAGCCCAATTATCTTACAAATGCATAAGACTCACCTACATGGTTTTAAAATCATAGGATAAGTTAGCTGGCGGCCACTCCAGGCGATTATAAGCCCAGCAGTCCACTGGTTTATTCTCTCTTATAAAGTAAACCTTATGCCCATTTTCACTTAGACATAGGTCATTCTTTGGCTTATGCCAAAGCTCTCTAGATATAGGGTCTGAGGTTGCTATTTTTTTTAGGCTACTAGCATAAATCTTCAACTCTTAGGCATTTTCATAACCTTGTGTTGCTAGATTATAAGTCCTAGCTTTCTAATAAAATGTCAACTTCAATAAAATTAATCTCTTAAACTTCCAACATATAAAATCCAACCATATAATAGATTAGAATGCTCACTTTCCTAGTATCATGAGCATTTCTACACATTCCCTTTCTTCAATAATAAGTCTTCTCCTTGAACAATCCCATTTAATTTTCCAATACAAATAATCCTTTCGTAGTCTAGCCTTGAAATCTTTGGAGACCTTAATTTCTACTTTAATTGAGAGTATTCCTAAGGAATTCACATTTTTAGGATGTAATTAACTATGGGGGATTGCCTCCATAAGGAACTTAATGAACCTGGCTTAAAATAAACCCTACTTTACCTTTCTATGTAAAGTAGGGGAAAGATCTCTAGTATATTCAAAAACCCATCATGCCTCAGGAGTCCTTATTCAGTGATTAGGTCTATTTTAGGGTAGTGATTTCTATCTTTTGAGATAGTGCATCATTCTTTAATGTCATACTAGATCACTTCAATAAGTACACCCTAAGATCTGCGTGGTGTCTTACATCTCAAAAATAAACACCATAATTAATTTTTCTTAATGTTGTTACTTACAATTAGAAAGCTCCTTTACATCTTGATAATTCGATTAGGGGGATGAATAGACTTTGGTTTAAACTGAAATGACTTAAACAAAATCTGGTTTGGTGGAACAAGCATTAATTTAAAAATATTTTTGCTAATATGAAGGATATGGAAAATATTGTTTGTGATCTTGAAGTTCTATTATGACAAAACCTTGCAAGATTATGGACATGAATGAGGTGAAGGATAAACTTATTAATTTTCAAAATATGAAAGAAACTTATTGGTGTCAAAAAGCTACTAGTAAACATATTGGAAATGGTGACAGGAATACTAGGTATTTACATGAATTAGTTAATAAAAAGATAGCTTTAAATAATATTCAGAAAATTAAAAATGATAATGGAGAATGGATTATAGAGAATAGTGATATTAAGGATTTTGTTATTAATTATTTTAGAAATATGCTTAATAAGAGTTGCTCTTATGAAGTTATTTCTAAATCGCACTTGATTCCTTCTATTATTATGAATGATGATAATGCTTTGCTTACTATTTTGTTGAATGAAGATGAAAATTTTAAAGTTCTTAATAGCATGAACATATATTCTTTTGCTGGACTGGAGGGTTTCACTAATTTTTTTCAAAAATGTTGGTTTATTATTAAAAATGATTTGATTGATGTTGTAGTTGATTTCGTTAATGGTAATCCTTTTCCTAGATATTTTTCTAGCACTTCTATTATTCTCATACCTAAGAAAAATAATCTGGACTATTGGAGTGAGTTTACACTTATAAGTCTTTGCACCTTCTTCAATAAGCTAATTTCCAAAATTATTGCCAACAGGCTTTGTCCTCTTCTTCATAAGATCTCTCAACCAAAAATAGTTTTGCTAGAGGTAAATCTATTTCTTATAATATTTTACTTGCCCAAGAATTAATTTATGATTTAGATGTTAGAATAGAGGAAACATTCTTTTCAAATTAGATATTACAGCTTTTGATAATATCTCTTGAATTCCTTTTCACATTATGAATTTTTTGGATTTTTGATATATTTATTTTTCTATTAAAATTGTATTAATAATGCCTTGTTTTCTATTTTGCTTAATGGGGAAGCTTTGGGTTTCTTTCCTTCCTCCCATGGCTTAATGGGATCCTTTATCTTCTACTTTATTTATCATTGCTATTGAATACTTATCTAGGAGCATCAATGATTTATTCTTAAATAATCCTAGTATGTATTACAGAACTCTTGGTGGTTTTCCTGTTTCCCATTTAAGCTTTGTAGATGATTTCATTATTTTTTGCAATGCTTCTATTCATCATATCAAGAATCTTAAAAATCTTACTATCCATGATAACAAAGGCTATTCCATTTACTTCTTCTAGTATCTACAATAATAAAATCAATCACATCTTGCATATATCTAATGTTAAACATCAACATTTACCTCTTAAGTACTTGGGTGCTCCTATTTTCAAAGGTCCAAAATGATCCCATCTTTTTGATGAGTTAATTCAAAAAATTTTAAATAAAATTTTTATTTGGGCTTTTAAATTGTACTATCATTTGTGCTTTTTCTTATCCCCTTAAAGCATGTTCAATTATTTATGTTGAGCTTATGGCTATTAATAAAACTATTGATATATTTTTGAACATAAGCCTCTTTAATATTTGGATTGAAGTTGACAATCTTCTTTTACTTAATATGCCCGCTTCTAATAAAATGGGGAATGCTGATTTATTTTATCTCCTTAATCACACTAAAATCCTCCTCTCTCAAGTTTGCTACAAAATTTCTCATATTCTTCATGAAGGTAATGCTTGTGCAGATTTTCTAGCCAATTTTGGTGCTGAATTAAATGAGATCACTATATCAGATAATCAAAACTTACCTAAGCTACTGAGAAGCTTGGTTAATCTGGATAACTCAGGATTGCCTTACTTCAAACTTTAACTTGTTGCTTTTTTTGTTGGTCTTTAGCTATGGTGTTTTCATTGAGCCTTTTTATTGATTGTTACTTTTGTGCTTTCCTATATTAGGATTGCTCCTTGTTGTTCTTCTTTAAGGTCTTGGCTAACCTCATTTTCTATAAGTGCTACCTTGTTTGGTGGATCTTGCTATTTGTTTCTACACTCTACCTAGTTGTCTTTGGTGGTGTTTGTTTGAAGCCTGTTGTTAGTCTTTTCATTTCCATCTTAGTGTTGGGCTTTTTGGTGGTTACTGCTTTCCTTTCCTATTTTGGCTTGTTGACTACTAATTGTTGGTTGTTCCCTCTGGCTTGTGGCTTGAAGCTTGACGTTTAATGGTTATTCCTTTCCTATTTTCTCATTAGTGGTGGTTGTTTGTTCTCTAGGGTCTAGAATGGACCTTATTTTGCTCGGGTCAGGATCCTTTCTAGTTCACTTAATTTTAAAAAATAAAAAAATAAAAAAATAATAAATAATAAAGCCCTAACGCTAAACCCCAAACCCTAAAACTAATCCTAAACCATAAACCCTAAACCTACAAACTTAAACCCTACACCCTAAAACTTTATACCCTAAACCCTAAACACAAAACTGAAAACCCAAAATCTAAAACCCTAAAACCCTAAACTCTAAACCTTAAACCTTAAACCCTAAAATCTACAACCTTCAACCCTAAACCATAAACCCCAAACCCTAAACCCTAAACCTTAAAACCTAAACCCTAAACCCTAAAAACCTAAACCTAAATTAAATAAACCTAAAAATTAAATAAACAAAAAAATCTAAACTTGAATAAAATAATAAAATAAAATAAAATAAAAACCTAAACTAAAACCTAAACCTAAAAATAAAATAAAATAAAATAAATAAAAGCTAAACTAAAATAAAATAAATAGAAACCTAAACTAAAGTAAAAAATAAAATAAAACTAAGAATAAAAAACCTAAATAAAATAAAAATTAAACGTAAAACAAAAATAAAATAAACCTAAAATAAAAACATAAAACCTAAACCTAAAAACATAAAATAAAACCTAAACTAAACCTAAAATAAAATAAACTCTAAACCCTAGGCCCAACCAAATGCTAAACCTTAAACTAACCCTAAATCAGGACCCTAAACCTACAAAACTAAACCCTAAACCCTAAACCCTAAACCCTAAACCCTAAACCCTAAATCCTAAATCCTAAAAACCTTAACCTAAAGTAAACAAAACCTAAAAAGAAAATAAATAAATAAAACCTAAACCTAAATAAAAAAATAATAATAAATAAAATAACTAACTGCCTAAACCTAAAATAAACTAAACCACTAAACTAAATAAAATGAATAAAATAAACATAAAACTGGAGAAATAAAACCTAAAATAAACCTAAATTAAAAACCTAAACCTAAACCTAAAAGTAAAAATAAAATCTAAACCTAAACCTAAAACCCAAGGCTAAAACTCCAAACCACAAAATCCTAACCAATTCTAAACCATAAAGCTGAGCCTGACCACCAAAGGCCCTAAAGGCCTCCCTAAGGCTAAACCTAAATCATGGGCCCTAAACTGACCATCCAGCCATAACTGACCTTAAATCCTAAACCTACCCACACAACCTTGATCTTCCCTAAACTGGGCCAGAAAACTGGGCCCTAAACCACTGGGCCCTAAAGATCCAAAACCCTGGGCCCTCCAGCCTAAACCCTAAACCCTGGGCCTAAACCCTAAACTGGGCCCTGGGCATTAACCCCATGACCTGGGACCCAAGACCATGGGCGTAAAAAACTAGGCCAAACTAAAATAAGACCTAATAACAAATGCGTTAAATGGCCAACTAGATAAAATAAGATAAAGATAAAATACATACTAAATACCTGGGCTTACCTAAAATAAAGATAAAGATAAAGGCGTTGACTCCACCTGAAACTAGGCCTTGTTTCTTGACTAAATCATAAAAAATCCTAAACCCTAAAAGAAACCTAAACCAAAACATAAATCTGGCAACCCTAAACCCTAAACCTAAATAAATCCTGGGCTCTAAAACCCTGAGCCCACAAACCTAAAGCTAAAGCTGACCTGACATAAGTGACCATGAGCCCCAACCCAACCCTTGAAAAACCTGGCCTTAAACCCTAAACCCTAAACCCTAAACCTGGCTCTAAGACCTAAAACCCTACCCTTAATCCTAAACCCTAAATACCAAACTTAAATCTCCAGGAAACCCTGTAAACCTGAAACACAAAACTAAATTAAACCCTAAACCCTATGGCTGAACCACGGACACTAAACCCTAAACTACAAACCCTAAACCCTACTAACCTACAACCTAAACCTAAACTAAATAAATCCTTAAAAAAAAACTTAAACCTAAATAAAATAAAATAAAAACCTAAACTAATAATAAAACCTAAACCTAAACTTAAACCTAAACCTAAACCTAAAAATGAAATAAAATAAAAGATAAAAACTAAACTAAAATAAAATAAATAAAAACCTAAACTAAACTAAAAAATATGCTAAATAAAAAAATCAAAAACCTAAATTAAATAAGAAATAAATGTAAATTAAAAATAAAATAAACTTAAAATCAATAGCTAAAACCTAAGCCTAAAAAATAAAATAAAAGCCTAAACCAAAACCTAAAAATAAAAAATAAAACCTAAATAAAATAAAAATTAATCCCTGAACCCTAAATCTTAAAAAACACCAAACCCTAAACCCTAAACCCTAAAAACCTTAACCTAAACTAAATAAATCCTAAAAATAAAATAAATAAATATACCTAAACCTAAATAAATAAAATAAATAAAATAAAATAAAAACATAAATTAAAAATTAAACCTAATAATTAAATAAAATAAAAACTAAACCAAAATAAAATAAATAAAAACCTAAACTAAACTAAAAATTAAAACAAGCCTAAAAATAAAAATCCTAATTAAAATTAAAACTAAATGGAAAATAAAAAAATAAACCTAAAATAAAATAAAACATAAATAAAAACCTAAACTAAAAAAATAAACCTAAAAATAATGCCTAAAAAATAAAAATAAAATCATAATCCTAAACTAAAAAAAAACCTAAACCTAAAATTAAATAAACCTAATCGTAAACTAAAATAAACTAAACTAAAATAAATAAAACTAAAACCTAAACGTAAACCCTAAACTAAATCAAATAAAATAAACTAAAAATAAACTTAAACTTTGCGTATAACAACTAATATTTTATTATTTAGACTAATTTTATGATTTTTTATCTTAAGCAATTCCTTGTGATGTGATATGCAATATCATGTAATATAATATAGTATAGTCTATTACAATATAGGATGCCATAACATAGTGTAGCATCATGCATTATAACATGCTATTGTGTATAACTACTTATTGTTTAGGATATTTTAGTTTATTATAGTATGAAGTAGTAGAGTTTGTACTGGTATAACTGATTTATAGTCTGAGATGATGGGATTTGGCCAAATTTAAGGTAAGCTTTAGGGAATATCATTAGGGGTGTGCTATGGTGTGCCATTTAATCAAAAGAATGGAATTTTGCATTCAAAATAAATGTTTAGTTTTCACCAAAATTTTATAAAATTTTTACTTAAAGTGATTCATTTTAAGGTGTACTATAAGATAATATATTATATGAAAATATATTAAAATATAATGTACATAACAATATAACTTCACATATATATGAATGTGGTGCTGTGTTACTAAATATTATTGTACATTTTAGTATGTTTTACTTTTGTTATAATACATTTGGTCAAAACTCACAAAATTGTTAATTTGAAGGTTGAGATGGAAGAATTTGGCCAAATTAATAGAACCCACCAAGAAGCAACACCAAAATTAAGCTATTTTATACCATTTCTAATATAAAAATAATAATTTTACATCCAAAATGAGCATTATTCATATTTTGAGAAAATTTTATTATTTGTTCCATTTAAGTGATTCTAATGAAGTGTAATGTTAGACAAGATATTATATTATAGCAAATTATAACATAACATCATATATTATAATATAATATAGTGTGTTAATTCACACTATAATATGTTTATCATGATATTGTATAGTTAGTTTGAGCTTGCACCAAAATAAATCATAAAATGTTCATTATAATGTTAAGATGATGTAATTTGAATTAATACATTGTTATGCATTTGGTTGAAGTATTAAAGGTGTTCATACGAGAAGAAATAAGATTTGTTGAGAATTCCATATCAAGGAAATGGAGGGAGATCCTCTAGGGGATCACACATGCATTGGACATGACATGTGAGGGGTCTATGTCAAGGGCATAAAGAAGAAAATTGTTGGGGATAAGGTTTAATTTTGATTTAATTATATAATTTATGGAAAAAAGATATGCTAGCGATAAGAATCTATAATCCACTGGGGACTAAGATTAAATCAACTTTAATTTGTTTTGTTTTAATTAATGTGGAGGCATATCTGCTAGAGATATGGGCTCGAGTTCGTTGTGTATTGGGTATATAAACCTTCCACTAGGGAAGTAGATTCGAGCTATTCGCTTGGGATTGGGATTTGAGTTTGATTTCATAGATTTGTTTGGGGATGTATCCATTGGGGTTAAGAGTCTGGTTGGATTTTCTTCATTTATACTCTACTGGGGGAGTTGGTTTAATTTTGCTCCAAGGGGAGGTTGGTTTTGAATTTGATTTTTTGCTTGACTTATTTATATATGATTTGGGGCTCCACCGGGAGAAGGGTGTGATTTAACTCCACTGGAAAACTGAGGTTTAATTTTATCTGAAGTTAATATGGACCTTGATGTGTGCTATGGACCCAATGAGAAGGGGCTATATCAACTTTGACCTACCTATGGTTTACAAATCCAAAGGGATAGTCTACCAGATATGGGTTAGAGCTAGCCAACCTAAAGGGTTGCCTTTCGGTGTGCAACGACTGTGTTAGGAAGAAGGCATAGCAGACTTACATCTTTTAAAGCGAGGAATAACCACTAGGGATAGCTGTTGGATGCACAACAAATTGAACTTGACCTAGGGAGACTACTGAGTGAATGCCATTGGGGGCTTATGTCAGCTCAAAAGTAGTCAGGATTAATTTTATCTTAAATCATGTGATTTGATATGGTTTGTTTGCTTTAGTTTAATTTTGAATTGAGGGCATATTCACTGGGGATGTGAGCTCGGTCAAATTTGATAGGTTTAATTTATGGACAATGTCAATGTGCCATGGACCCATTAAGAATGGGCTATATCAGACTTGTCCAATCTTAGATTTACAAATCCAAAGGGATAGTCTTCTGGCCATGGGGTAGAGCTAGCCAACCTATATAGTTGCCTTTTAGTGTGCAATGGCTGTGCTAAGAAGAAGGTGCAACAAACTTAAATCTTCTAAAGTAAGGAACACCCGTTAGGGTGACCTATTGGTAGCACAACAAATCAAACCTAACTTAGGGGAGACTATTGAGTGAATACTGTTGGGGACATATATCAACCTAAGAGTAGTCAAGCAATTCCTATAGGGAGTTTTGTTGACACTGCCCTAACGATAGGATGTCTGCTCGAGAAAAGGTATTGCTATGGGTGTCTTCCTAATCCTTAAGTGAATATATTTTTTGTTTATATGTTTGCGTAGACCCTATTAGTGTGCGAGGGACCACACTAAGAAGGTGCTATGTTAGCCTTAACTTATCTCAAGTTTACTATACTAAGGCAAAATCTGCACATCCATAGGATGGATTCTCCAACCATAGGGATGGTTACTAGGAAAGGAGAACTGTCCAATCCGATAGTAACCCAGGCAATGTCTAAATGGGGTCACAAAGGATGTTATCCAAATATAGTGCCCACAGGAGAGGTGCTACTAGGGACATTATCCTGAGCCCTAAAAATGAAAGCCTATAAGTCTACGGTGGCCAACTCAATAAGAAAGCATAGAAGACTTACATTTGCCATGAGTGGTGTACCCTAAGGTGCATGAACTAACCAACCTAATGTGTCTCCGTTAACATGAGTGTTGTATCTATCAGCATAGTGAGAACCAACCAACCTAAGGTGCCCATCAGTGTGTAATAATCAATCTAGAAAGAAAGAGTGTAGATTTACAACTTTCCAAGCAGAAATGATCATCGAGATAGTCTGTCATCAATGGGACAAATGCTATTTGAGCTAGAGTGACTACTAAGCAGGGAGCCCTGAGGAAGGACTTGACCTAAACTTGAAGTAGTAAGGAGGGAACGAGTGGCTTGGGGACTTATCCTAAACCTCAAATATACTCAACCCAGTTAATGCACAAAGGCTAATCCAAGAAGAAAGTGTAGCAGACTCACATCCTCTTAAACTAAACGAACTTAAGGTAGCCTACCAGCCAAGTAGTAAGGATTACCAAACTAACAAGGCTTTCATCGGTGAGCAATGGCCAAGTAAGGAAGGAAAGCATAACTAACTTACATCCTCCAAAGCAAGAAGACCACTAGGGTGACATACTAGCAGGGTAGCACATTAGCTTGACCTAGAGAAGAACTAAGTGAGTACCGATGGGGGCATTATCTCAACTCAAAGTAGCCCGAGATAAAAGATATATATTTTTTATATATTTGTGTGTAGTTTGTGTTTGTGTTGTGTCGATGAAGGATAGGACAACCTTTCGGGTTCCTTACCTACCTAAACATCATGGCAGATTCACAAACAAGAATACTTTCAACATGGAAGAGATTGAATTTGAAATGGAATTCTCATTGATGATAATTGCTTTTAAACATAATTTATAATATTTCTTTATGTAGAGCCCATTGATTGGAAGCATTGGGCGCTCTCCCTTATGATTAATAAGGCGGTTCAATCCATCTATGGGCTTCCCAAGTGGGTTCAAAATCTCCCCTTGTTCTCCTACATGAAAATCTCTAAAAAAGACCAACTTATTATGAGCTTGAATCATTTAAGCTTTGTACAACTTGAGGTTTTAGCATGCCCGCAAGCATCTATCCTCCAAACCTTCAAGCTTTTCTAACCACAACTTGGCATTCTGCTCTATTATGATCTTGCTATCCATAGCTATTTTTAGTGATGGGAGTTGGACTTCTAATGGTAGAACGACTTAGGACCCATACACTAAGGAGAAAAGAATAGACTGAGTTGAAGTTCTATATGTGGTGCGATTGGCTTACAAGGCGTCAACTAACTGCACATGCCACTATCACTTATTGTTGAGTATCTTCTTCAGTATTTGGATGAGAGTTTTGTTTAAGGCTTCTGCTAAGCCATTTTCCTTCAGGTAGTTAATGGTAGAATATCTCTAATCTATACTATGTCTCTGAGAAAAGTTATTGATCTCGGTGCTCTTGAATGCAATACTATTATAATTCATAATCGAGCACTGTATATGATATGGTTCCTAAAACTTGAAGCACATGTTGAGGTATGACCTCTTTGAGCAGAATCGCCTTTACCCATTTGGAAAAGTAGTCAGTAATAACTAAGATAAACTGATGACCCTTAGAAGAAGGAGGATCAATCAGACCCACTATGTTGGTTCTCCAACACTCAAATGGCCATGGGGCCAGTGTAGGATGTAGAATGTTGGTTGGTTGGTGTAGGACCACACCATGTATTTGACATTGGTGGCATCGCCTAGCCGTATCCATGCAATCTTTGATCATCGACGGCTAGTAGTATTCTATTTTCTTGATCTTGGTTTTCATCTTCAGACCAGATTGGTTGGCTCCACATAATCCCTAGTGTACCTTGGTCATGATCTTATGGGCTTCATGCTTGTCTAAATAATGTAACCACATATGATCGAAAGACCACCGGTACAAGAAACCATCCACAAGCGCATAGGAAAGTGTTCTCTACTTCATTTGATGGGCTTGGGACTTCTCTTGAGGTAGTTTTTCTTTATTTATGTAATCCATGAATGGTTTCCTCCAATCTAACTCCTCATCCTTCTTGCCAATGGCAACCTCTCCTTCAAGAGAGTACTTTTTGATGAGTTTAATATCAATAAGGGATAAGACTTGTCTATTTTGGACCTTTATTGATATGGACTCATCCTCCGATGCCAACTCCTTGCAAGCTTGGCTCATACTGCTACAACGTTCTCTCCTCGAAGAATCTTATAAATGGTAACCTCTAAGATTTAGGCCAAGAACTCCATGGTGTACTTATGGTGATGATGGAGCTTGGGCTTTATAACCTTATAGGACCTAGTGATGTTGTTGATAACTAGCTGAGAATCCTCGAAGATGTTGATGTTTTAGATTCTTAGAGTAATGGCTAACTCCAGACTGGCAATCAAAGCCTCATATTTGGCTTCATTGTTGGTACAATGATTGGACAGATGATATGAGAATCTCATCAAATCACGGTCCAGAGTTAAGAGAACTATTCCAACCCCCACCTTTCTTGGAATAATAGATTATAGTTATTCTCCTCTTTAAGAGGAAGACGCGCCATCAAAGTACATCTCCCAGTACTGAATTCTAGTATCCCCTAAGTTCATGATTTGTTCATCGGGGGTATCATCACTAAGTAAAGAGTTTGCATTAAGTGGGTGTGCTGCTAAGAAATTCACTAGCACTTGTCCTTTCACCGTACAGAGGGGTAGGAAGGTAATTTCAAACTACAAGAGGATCATGGATTGTTGTGCCAACCATCCAGATAACGTCAGCCGTGTCATGAGATACTGTAGTGGATTGATCCTAGAGATCAAGTTCACCTTATGAGAAAGCATATAGTGCTATAGCTTTTAGGATGTAAAGATTAAAGCTAGGCAATGCTTCTTAATGGATGGATAATTAGCATCAGTAGGGATTAGATGATGGCTAAGGTAGTATAGTGTGTTTTCCTTCCCTTCATCACTAGCTTGGACCAACAAAATACCAAGGGAGTCATCTAACACAACAGTATGAAGTATGAGTGACTTACCTGAGATAGGGGCTACTAGAATCGATGGCTTCATCAGGTAATGCTTGATGTCTTCGAAGGCAAGCTCACACTTGTCATCCCACTTGAACTTGACATCCTTTTTGATAAGTGCTGAGAGTGGTGGACATCTTCTTGATAGGTTAGATATAAAGCATCTTAGATATGCCAACCCTTGGAATGATCTGAGTTGAGTTAAACTTTTAGGGGGTGGCATTTCTAATATTGCCTTGATCTTCTCTAGATCGATTTTAATTCTCTAGTGTCAGACAACAAACCTATGAAATTTCCATAAAACTACTCCGAATGCACAATTCAGGGGTTCATTTTGAGGTTAAATTATTTAATTGATCAAAAACTACTATCAAGTTAAAGAGATGGTTTTCTTTTTCTCTACTTTTGACCATGACATCATCGACATAGCACTCGACTTGATGATGAATGAGTTCATTGAAGATTCGAGTCATAATAGCTAATATGTAGCGACATTTTAAGGCTAAAGGCATGACCTTATAGTAATAAATTCATCGGGTTCTAAAAAATGTTTCTATCATTTTGAGTCCATCTTTATTTGGTTATATCGGATGAGTCATCCATGAAAGAGACATGAGATGAGGAAATGTCCACCATTAACTTCAGGATTGGTAGTAGAAATTCATCTTTTGGACATGCCTTATTTAAATCCCTAACATTGATGCATATAAGAATTTGGCCAATCTTTTTCTTCAATGGGATGATGCTGACTAGCCAGGTAGGGTATTTTTTTTTAGATGAAGTTAGCATTGATCAATTTCTTGACTTCATAAATGAACTATTGTTCTATGTCTAATCGCCTGCATCTAGGAGCTTTCTTGATAGGGTTAGAAGTAGGCTCTATTGCTAGTTTATGGACTGCTATGTCAAGAGCCAATGCAGGTATCTCTTCATAACTCCATGCAAAGAAGTCCTTAAACTTAGTCAATAGCCTAACTAAGTCATTCATTTTAATTTCATTCAATAAAGAACCGATGTATGTCGAGCGTGGATCTTCTTCAGTTCCTAAGTTGATTTCCTTGAGCTCGTTTATGGTTGACTTGATCTCTTCTTCAAACTCTAATGGTGCATCTTTGACTTCAAAATCATTTAGATCATCTGAAGTTTCTAAGCACAGCTCTTCATATGAGTTAATGTGATTTGAAAAGGACCTATCGAATTCCAAATGATCGGTGATGACTATGCAATAATCATCATCATTGATTGGACTTGAATCTGTCTTGGTCTTGATTGAGAGCTTTTGCATTTGTTCTTCCATATTATTTCAGAGTAGTCTGACTTATGCTTTAACGAAGTATGTGGGATTAACCCTTTCTTTGTTAAATTATGAAAATAAGACAAGTACCAATCAAAAGGTAATTCTATTAAATTTTTATGAATCATCCTCAAGTTCTACATCAACTTCTTGACTTTAGGATGATGCTCCAAAAGAACCTCGAGTCTTCACTATGGATGACTTAGGGGCTTCCTTAACTACCAAACCCTTAGCTTTTTGGGAGGAAAGTGGGGCTAAAGCTAAGGTTCCCAACTGATGCCTAACTATTTTACATATTGACTTGGATACACTTATGCTTTGCTTTGGAGCCAGATCTTCATCGCTACTTAGCTCAAGTGTCACCTCCAAAAGAATCTACTACTGAGAAGTGCTAGCTGGCATGCTAACCATATAAGACTCATCCTATGAACTAGATTCTAAGTCTATATGGATAGCAGGTGTACTCAGTATGGGACATATCTATTTGGGTGGCCAATAGAAAATTTTCCTAAGTTGCCTCACGACTAGCCTCTTCCTCTTCCTAGTGGAGGTCAGGCCATCTTACCCATATGTTCAAATGAAGTAACAAACTATGGGGGGAATCTAATGTCAAGCTCTACTTCCTCCTCCAAGTCTATTTTCGCTCTCTTTTATTTTTTTTTTCATTTTATCTTTTCTTTTCTTTTTCATTTTCTTTTATTTTAAACTTTTACCAAGTTCATGAGAATAGACTTGTTTATTTTGATGAAGGTAGTAAGCCGCATCCTCATATATGCTGACCTCGTGAACTGTAAATGGCTAGAGATCTCCTTTGATAAAGTATGCAATCCCATCTATCACGAACTTCATACACTGATGTAGAGAAGATGGAACTATGTTCCTCTCATGTATCCGTGGTCTCCCAAGCAAAGGGTTGAAAGATGTATCCATATCTATAATGTGAACCTTGGCTTCGGTCTTCCAATCACTTATCTCCAAGGGCAACACTATGAAGCCTGAGCCTTGTTGAACTCACTTTGAAGATTCAATCTTCCCATCTTAGACTTAAGAGTCTTCTAGACACTAAGACTTCCCTAGTCATAAGATACTTCTAACAATTAGGTAAACAGTTAACCTAAGATTAAAGACTTAGAATAGTTAACCATAGGATTATGTTATGCCTTAGGGATTAGGATAATCCACCTACCCTACAACCCAAATCCAATCCATGTTCACATTCTCAAATCAAACCTCAAGTTCAATTCAAACATCAAATTCAAATCCAAATCTAAACCCAAATTCCAAAACCAAATGATTGAAGCCCATGATCAAATCCAAACTTGAAACCTTTCCTAAGCCATATGACCTATATCATAGACTTAGCCAAATCTTAATCCAAACAAATCCAAAATCAATTGATTTTCTTATAATCAATTTATATCTTCAATCATCTTCCTAACTATAAATCAAATCTACATGTAAATGGTCAAAACTAAATCAAACTACATAAAATTAAATCAAAATCCTTCCTAAGCCATATGTCCTATCCCATGAACTTAGCCAAATATTAATCCAAATCAAGTCAAACTTCATTGATTTTCTCACAAATCAATCATCTTTTCAATCATCTTCACAAATTTAAATGAAATATACATTTAAATCATCAAAACTAAATCAAACCAAATCAAAATTAAAACTAAGCCATGACCCAATTCATGGACTTAGTCAAATTCATTTATTCCAAAAAACCCAAATTAAATTGATTTTCTCATGAATCAATCATACATTCAATCATATTCACAAATATAAATGAAATCTACAATAATCAAGTTAAACCAAAATTAACCCAAGTTAAACCCAACTTAACTTTTTTGACTTGAAATGTTCAAATGAACCAAAACCCATTTGAACCCAAGCTAATTATAATTGATTTTCAACTAAATAAAGCTCAACTAAATCAAACTCAACCCAAAATCAAGCCAACTAAACCCAATTGGTCCACTTGACCCATAGTGGCCAATTTGACTTATTTGAGCCAAGTTCTAATCCTACCCAAATTAGATTGAACCAAGCCCATCAAAACCTCCCATCATGATTGTTGATCACACTAAGTTGATCAATTGTCACAAATTAGGTCAAACTAGGTCAACTTGGTCATTTGATTAAGTCAACCCCTTAACCCATATGAATGCAAACTAGCCAAATTAGAACCTATGCCAAATCCTTTGAAACCAATGATTCATACCAAATCAAAATCAATATTTGAATATGACTTGGCCTTCAATTGAGTCAAACCAATTGGTCTTCTTGACTCAATTTGACCCAAATTGACCTAAAGATCAAATTATGTCAAATCAAAATATAAAAATTGATTGCAACTAATGGCTCAAGTTCATTCCAAATTGATTGTTTAACTTGACCAAAGCATGATTGGACCCAATTAGAACCCAATTGACTTAGCCCAAATTGACCTAAAGGGTCAAGTTGCCTAAATCAAAACCAAATCCAAATTAATTGAAACCAAAGCCTACAATCATCTTCAATTGGTCAACTAAACCCAAACCAACACACCCAAAACCAATTTGGCCAATGTGGTCAAATTATTCAACTTAACCCATTTGACCCAAATGAATTCAAATGAGCCAAAATCAAATCTAAGCCAAACTAAACCAAACCAATTGAACAAAACATCTCAAATGATCATATGAACTTGACTTTTATTTTGACCCAATTTGACCAATTGGTCAACTAACCTAACCCAATTTGACCTAAATGAGTCAAATTGAGCCAAACCTAACCAAATCAACTCCAATTGACTTGAAATTTGGGCTAACCAACTTTTAGCTAATTTCAAATCTTCTCAAATCAAATATAATGCCAAATAATTATTTTACCCTTGGGTCAAGGGCATCACATGAGATAAATCACCCATGTAAGTGATCATTTCCATTCATTGACAAGTTGGTACTCTCCCAATGGTCCACCTGGCACCTAGGACACTGCCAAATTTGACCCAAGGGGTGGTTTAGTCGGCCATGACCCATGGGAGGTGAAATCACCTCACCCTCCCCATCGGAGCATTTGAAACCCATAGGACAGCCATGATTCCTCCTTAGCAGCCAACTCCACACCATCAACCAACCATCTGAGCCACTCCTCCTTGTCACCCATAACTCCACGAGATGGTTGCGCCACTAGAAGCCTCGATACCACCATTCGATCAAGAGGAAGTATACACCCCTTGTTTCCACTCAAACACACACATAAAATCATTCCTCAAGCCCTAGCACCCAAGGCAGCTAGAGCCATTCCAGCTCAGCTCATTCTCGATCAAAAAATGCCATTCCCATTTGTCCCAAAATAGGACACTCCCATTTCTAACCTAACTTCCCCATTTCTCCATCAAGCTCAAATTAACTTTGTACACCTTCCTAGGCCTGACAAGAATGAATCATCTCCCAAGCTTCCTAAGCACCGAGGTGGGACTTTGATCAAAGTTGAGCTCAAATTGTTGGTTCATGGCCTCGAGGAAATGTTAAGGTGATCCAATTGCTCAATGCTTCATATCCACTAGATGAAGCTTCCTCAATCATTCAAGCCCCTTGAGCTCGTGAGGTATGCTTCAAAGATCCTTAGTCAAAAATGGGTTGGAGCTTTTTGAAGAAGCCTTGCATCTCATGTGATCTTGACCATTAGATCTCCTCTGATTAATGTTATGAAAGTGTGGGATCCTTTTGGAGTTGATCCAAGCTTAGGTAAGCTCAGATCAAGTGAGCAATGGCAGACAGACTGCATTCTCTCTCACTGGCATGATGTTAAATCATGCACCGTACGTTCGATGTGATCGGAACAGATGGTCATGATTAGATCCACTAGATCGATCTGATTTAATCCTATTAAGCTGTGGGAGTAATCATATTCATCTTATTTTAGATTGGGTGGCGGACAAGAAAGCAAATCCATCGCCGCCACTTAGGCACTGAGTTGGATAAATTCTATGTAGCCAATCCACGGTCATGTGAAAGCATCAGCGCCATATGGAGCCAATAGGATTAGGCTTAATTAATCATTTTAATGGTTGAAACTTCTAAAATCATAAAAAACAAGAAATATAAAAAAATGCAAATAAATACTCATTTTAAAGGTATTTAGAGAGAATTAATTAAAATGATCTTAACTAATTTTTAAATAGTAATTAAGGTTTAATTACAAAATTAATTAGTTTAATTACTCCTTAATTACCATTAATCCCAAAATTTTGTTGGTTAATTTAATGGGATGACCTCTACCTCCCATGATTTTCTTGGGATTTATTGTTCACTTAATTACAAAATTTGACTAATTAAACCTTAACTACTCTTTTAAGTTAATTAATTAGTAATTAATCCCATGAACACTAATAAATTATTTAATTAAGTTTATTAATCATTTTTCAATAGTAAGTGAACTAAGGAATAGGGTTGGGACCCCTTTCCTTAAGATCATTTCACCTTTTTTTAAAATAAAATTAATTAATATAACTAATTAATTAAATCACTTAATCAAATTGAAATCATAATCACATACCTTAATTAATTAAATCATGGGGTAGATCTTTTGGGTGTTTAATAACCTAAAGAGTTTAATGAAATTATGGTTAGTCACATGTGTGGGAAACCATAAGAGTAATTAATTAAGTCCTTAATCTAATTAACTATTAATCATGAGCCAATTGCATTAGGACCATTTATTTCTAAGATCATTGCAAGTTTATTTTCCATGCACATCATGTTGGCTCATAATTATTTAGTTAATTACTTTAAGGTGAGATAGGTAAGGGTAATTAATTCGTCTAATTAAGGGTTCAACTTAATTAACCCATAAAATCAACTTAATTACATTTCCTTCAATTAAATCAAATCACTAATGTGGGAATGGGTTTAAAACAACAAGTGATGATTTCTCTTCTCCTCTTTAAATCAAATCAAATTCAAAACTTAATTAATAAGAAGCTTTGGTTTGCTTTAAATAATCTTATTTGATTTGATTATCCTTAAAACTAGTTTGGTTGATTGAATCACATGCTTATATTTGATTGTCCTCTTTCCAATCATGTTAAATTTGGTATGTCATTTGAATTCATGCATCCATCTTTTCAAAATCAAGTAAAATAAAATGGATTTCCTTTATGTAAGCTTTCATGTGTTGATTTAATTTAATATATGCATGGCTATTATCACTATTAAATCCAAATGTATTTTTAAAAGCTTATAAATGAATAATAATATGTGTTATGATGCTAGTTATAAATACATAAGAAATGCATGTGCTTATAGCTTAAGTGTATGAATGTTGAGTTCTCTTTCCTCTATTCATGTGTTGATTTATATAAGATTGAATGGTAATGGGTATATAGTCAGGACATCGGGAACACGAGGCTTTATTAGCCCCAAGGAGGTCATTTGATTACTTCACTTCCTTGGTTTAACAATAACATACCCATTTGATTTCATTCTTATGTATTTCAACATTAGAATTTGGATAGAGCTTTAATTCATATATATAAATGATTCAATAAAATAAAATATACAATCTTTTTTTTTTATTTATGTATACATCCATGTGTATCCAAGAAAAGCAAGTATATAGTCCGGACATCCAGAATATGAGGCTTTAGTTAGCCCCAAAGGTCATTTGATTACACTTCCTAGTTTAACAATGACACTTGCCTATGTATTTGTACATGTATATATATGTGATTAGTGAATGAAAATCCCATTTTACATTAAAATTGCATTCATTCATAATTGACTAAGTGGTTGAATTAATTAGCCATATGATGATTTGCTTACTTCCTATGTTCATGTATTTACATATGTTTGAATGCAAATGGGTATATAGTTTGGACATCCGAGAATACAAACTTTAGCTAGCTCCAAGGAGGTCATTTACCTACTTCCCTGGTTTAACAATGGCACATGCCTATTTAATTTCATTCTTATGTCCTTTTTGTATAAGAATTTGGATAAAGTTTTAAATTAATATGTTTAAATAATTCAATCAAATAAAATATAAATTCTAAACATACACATGCATTCATCATTTAGGTGCTAAAATATGTTGCATGTATAGATACACTTAAGATTAAATCATATGCATATTACATGTGATGGAAAGGAATGATTTAATATATGTCATGTGGTAGTAATTTAATTAAATTAATCTTAAGATGCCTTTCATTTTGAATATGATTATTTAAAGTGAACCTAAACTTAGGATTAATTAAATCATTTAATAAGCCATTCACTAAAGAGAACTAAATCAAATTAATATAATTTAGAAAGTGACTTAAGGTAGGGATGAAAGAGGAAATCTTCTTTTCCTCTCTTTATAACACCTAGTTGCTAAGTGTAATCAAATGAAACAAAAGAAAACACAAATTAAAATTCTCAAATCAATTAAACTACTTCAAGTGAAATCAACCTTTCATGTTAAATTGAATCCTTCTACACTTAGAAAATATAGCATTAATGCCTAACAAGACTTACCACACAAGCCTTAATACACAAATTAAAATTATGTCCCCACCTATAGCTCTAAGTTAAGATGGTGTGCGATGTGATGTATATTTTGTTTTATGATGTATTATTTTAGATTAGATGTTAGAGTGTATGCTTCATAGACTGGATGATAGGCCAATCTTGGCCTAGTCATATTTTTTATAGGGGATCATGCTTAATGGATGTTAAAAAATAAATGTAAATGCTCTTTTTGCAATTTACTTAAATCCTTAAGCATAATCCATGTTAGGACTGTTGGGCTTAATTACCTATGTTGGGTGCTAAGTCCAAATTATAAATACAACTACTTGGGATTATATGTATATTTAGTTAATCTCTATTTTATAGGTGTAGTTAGATTTACTTTTCTCACAAAAATATAATTTTTGCAATAGGAATTAGGATTAGTGCTATGGGGGATTAGGATGAGCAGTGGTTAGAAGGCTTTGGCCTGGGGTGCCCTATGATGCCTTTGAAGCAAGAACCATCCAAATCAAAGAAGGAACCAAATCAAAAATGGAGATATGAAGAAAGAAGACCCCCATAGCATTTAATACAATTATAATTATTCTTTCATATTCCAAGTTGTATAAGGGTAGGGCTCAGCTACTTAACTTTTCTCTCTTCAAGTTGTATGGCAGTACCCGACTGCACTGGCCTTTTATTCTTTTACAATAGTTTATATAATTATTTGATGTTATATTTAAATTATGCATTAGGTTGGAATGATTTTCATAGTTTATGATATGCTTGATGCTTTAATGTGTGGCTTGGATATGATTAGTTTCTTAAGATAAAAATAACTTTTCTACCCAACTAATCACTCCTGACTAAATTTTAAACAACTCATAACTTCATCATAAAGCCTAAACATAAATAGGATAATTAAAAGATTTAGCAACCCCTTAGCTATATGGTTATATGTACCACATCATGCATGCATATTCTTTCTCTCTAGAACATGAAGGATCTCCATCCTTGCACGATAAATAAATGTTCAACCTGTGAGGGCATCTCTTGTGGTGGAGAACATCTTCTTCTAGCTGATTTGACCCATAACATATTTCATCATGCATTTAGGCATAAGAAATCCTAAAGCCTCTGTAAAAATGATGTCTCTAAAATGAAATAAAATTTGAAAATATTTTGCATTTATAGATTAAGTCATATGCTCAAGTCACTCCTGCTCTAGTATATTAGAGAGTGTGTTTAGGACTTTAGTCTCTTTCTAATTAAATAACTTTCTAGCTATCTTGCAAATTATAAAACCATACTACATGGTTTTTAAATTGTAAAAGGACTTAACTGGCTGCCACTCCAGGTGGTTATAAGTCTAGAAGTCAGGCAACTTATAAAATAAAATAAACTAAAATAAATAAAAAAACTAAACTAAAATAAATAAAAAATAAACTAAATAAACCTAAACCTAATAGTTTACTTAATTTAAGAAAATAAAAAAATAAAAATACTAAAATAAATATAAAATAAAATAAATAAACTAAATAAACCTAAACCTACTAGTTTACTTAATTTTAAAAAATAAAAAAATAAAATAATAAAAAAATCAAACAAAAAAACACTAACCATAAGCCCTAAAACTAACCCTAAACCATAAACCCTAATCCCCAAACCCTAAACCTACAACTCTAAACCCTAAATCAAAACCCTAAACCCAAAGCAAAAAACACCTGCCGCGCTCCCTCTCTGGCAATTTTGTGGCAATTTTGTGTTCCCGTGCTGCTCTCTGCTGTTTGGCTGCTATTCGGGCCTCCCCGATCGTGCTTGCTATCAAATTGTTCATTTGCGCATTCCCTGGTAGCTTATGTGATTCTCACCGGATTGATTAATGGCGGAGGCTTCACCCTTCATGCCGCCGAACTCATCGCTTCTTGATGCTAAAACCGATTCTAAAGGTAGGATCCAATTACTGCTTACCGTCAGAAATCTTTTAAGGACACTCTTTCTGGTAAGACTCCTTGTACTAATTCCTCGGTTAATCTAATCTCTACATCCTTTTGTGGATTGCTGGCTGTCATGTGTTCTGACCAGGATGTGGAGAAATTAGCTCAGCCTTATGAGTTCTCTTTAGTTGGTAAATTCTCTCTAAGGTGCCCTATTAGATAACATCTGATCCTTCTTCCATAGCTTAAATGATTTAGATTACTCTCGGGTCTTTGCTCATCGCTCTTATTATGTGTATAATTGCCAAATGCATCTCTTGAAATGGTCCCCCCTTTTTGATGTCAAGGAAGAATCCCGTATTGTTCCTCTATGGCTTGCTTTCCCAAACATGAGAATTCACTATGTTACTCATCAAGTATTTTTTGTGATTGGGGCTCTATTTGGTAGACTCCTTCAAATTGATCAAGCCACTGCCACTAGAACTCGACCATCTGTTGCACGCATCTTGGTTGAAATTGACATTACTAAAAAAATCAAAGAAGTTTGGATTGGCTCAAAAAAGTTTGGATACAATCAAAAAGTTGAATTTGAAAACTTCCCAGTCTTTTGTTCCCACTGTAAGATCCATGGCCATGATCATACCGAATGCTTTGTGCTACACCCCAACCTTAAAAAGAATATTTCACAGGACACTCTTGGAACAGGGAAAACCATTAAGTTAGCTTATGTGCCAAAAGCTACTCATAATGAAATACACCCTCCTACACCTGCCCCCTTAGTACCTATTGATTTGCCAAATGAAAACATTGAGCCGTATACATACTACTATTGAGGTGGGTGCTGAGACTAATGCCAACTTACCTAGCACTTCTCCTACTTGTAATATATTGGCTTCTCATGATTTGCTTAATTTAAAACTTAATGACAATCAGAATGGAAATTTAACATTGGATAATCCCTTGTTGTCAGACCAAAATCCAACTATGCATCATGGTAATGAAAATGTTATTTGTACTACTAATGGTGCAAGAACCTCCCCCTCTACTTCTCTACTCGGGTTATCCAAATTTCTCATCTAACTCGATCGAAGGAGAAATCACCCTACTAAAACATTGAACGTCTTGCTCCTTCTAGAAAACAAAAACCAATCCCTTTCTGATGGAGATACTTTGGATTCTGATAGACCTTTCCAAACTGTTCTTAAAAAAAATCTTACAAAGCCAAAATATCTAATAATAATTTCACTAGAACCACACATTCTTCCCTTACACCTCATAAATAATTATGTCCCTCTCTCTTCATTTCTTCATTTTCCTTTTCTATCTTTCCTTTTTAATTTTATTATGATAAATTTTCTTATTTGGAATATCGGGGTTGTGGGACACTCACTGCAACCGTGTTAGAGCCTCAGCTCTCATAACATCAAACTTCTTGTTATTATTGAGCCTTTCATTAGCTCTTCCAAAATTGCCTTTGTTAGATAGATGGATTTCAAAATTTCTTCTTCAATCTTAACAAAATTTGGTGTTTTTGGGATAATTCATCACCATTTCCATCATTGATGATTTTGATCAATTGGTTAATGTCAAAATCTCCTTAGGTGATTTTCAGCTTTTGGTTCATTTATCTATGCTTCTTGATAGAGAGGTAGGAACATCCTATGGAATCATTTAAGAACCTTTGCCTCCTCAGTTAACTTACCCTGGTTGGTTGGGGGCGATTTCAACACTATCATTGCTTCTTCAAAAGGAGGGGAGGATGTTCTCCTAACCTTCATTCCATGGAAGATTTCTCTAATATGATCCTTGATTGCAATCTGATTGACATTAGTTTTTTAAGGTCTGATTACACGTGGCAAAACTCTAGACTTTGGCGTCTGCCTCTTTAATTCTCTTTGGATTAATCAATGGCCTCTCACTTCTGTTGAACATTTGAGAAGAACTTTGTCTGATCATGCCTCTTTTGATCTCTATCAAAACTCCCCCCACTAACCCTCCTATTCCCTCATCTTTCTGTTTCCAAAATATGTGGACCCAACATGGAGATTTCATGAATTTTGTTTCCACTAACTGGATGGCTCCCGTTCATCCGGATAATTTTGTTAAAGGCATGGTTCAGCTTTGGCTTAAGCTCAAGAGGCTTAAACAAAACCTCAATTGGTGGAAAAAGCATATTTTTAAAAACCTCTTTGCCAATCTTAAAGCTATGGAACAAATGGTTTGTTCACTTGAACAAAAATCTTAGATGCTTGAAAGTTGAGCACAAAGATAATCTGATTAACTACCAAAATATGGAGGAAACCTATTGGCGTCAAAAAGCTGCTAGCAAACATATTACTGAGGGTGACCGAAACACTAGGTATTTCCATGCTATTTGTAATAAGCTCTAAACTTCGATTAATAAAATTAAGAATCTAATGGTGGATAACTAATAACAATGAAATCAAGGATTCTGTCATACATCACTTTCAAAATTTATTAAATTCTAACCCATTGTTAGAAACCCCCTCCAACACCCATCTTATCTCTTCTATGATTACCAATGAGGATAACCATTTGCTCACTATGCGTCCCTCGAAAGTGAAGATTAGTAGTACTCTCAACAATGACTCCGTTGCTGGTCCTGATGGCTTCACGACTCATTTCTTTCAACATTATTGGCCTTTTATTAAATTTGATCTTTTTAATGCTGTTATTGATTTCTTTGACGGTAGCTCTATTCCCAGATATTTTTCCAGTACTTCTATTGTCCTTATTCCTAAAACCATCAATACTGAATCCTGGGGTGACTTTAGACCTATCAGTCTTTGTACCTTTTTCCAAAAACTCATTGCTAAACTAATTAATAATAGAATTAGTCCCCTGCTTCATAAAATCATCTCCCCAAACCAAACTAGTTTTGTTAAAAATAGAGCCATATCTGATAATATTCTCCTCACTTAAGAACTGGTTCATGACATTGATATTTCTTCCAGAGGAGGTAATATGCTCCTCAAACTAGACATCTCTAAAGCCTTTGACAACCTCTCGTGGGATTTCCTTTTCCAAATCTTGCATTTGTTTGGTTTCTCTGATCATTTTATCCGGATTATCAAAAGTTGTATCACTAACATCTGGTTCTGTCATCTTAAATGGTGAGTCCCTTGGTTTCTTTTCTTGAGCCATGGTTTGCGTCAAGGCGACTTTCTCCTTCTCTTTTATCATTCTGAATATCTTTCGAGAAGCCTCAATGATCTTTTCATCAAAAAACCTAACATGGCTTTTGTAACTCATGGTGGTTTCCCTGTTTCTCATCTTAGCTTTGCAGATGATTTTATAATCTTCTGTAATGCCTTCCTTCAACATGTCAAAAATATTAAGAATCTCTTAAATGATTTTGGCAAAGTTAGTGGTCTCTTCCTTAATGATAAAAAATGCTATTTTATTCCCTCAGCAAAGATTCCTCTCAATAGATTGAATCAAATCTCTCGAATTACTAATTTTAAGCAAAGTCAATTTCCCATTAATTACCTCAGTGCTCCACTTTTTAAAGGCTAGAAAAGATCTCACCTTTTTGATGATCTTATTCAAAAAATTTCTAATAAAATTTTGGTTTGGGGATTTCACTTACTCTCTTTTGGTGGTAGGCTAACCTTGATCAAGAGCACTCTTAATTACATGCCTTTATATCTTATCCAAACCATTATGCCGACCATCTCTAGCATCAACAGAATAGAGCGTCTCTTAAATAAAATTTTCTAGGACTCCAATACCGCTTCTAAAAAAATGCACTGGACCTCTTTGTTTAAAAGTTGTGGTACTTTTGACAAAGGTGGTCTTGGTTGTAAATCCATTAAAGAAGCTATCAATGCCTTTTCTTATAAACTCTGGTGGAATTTTAGGAGTAATCACAGTCTCTAGGCTAATTTCATGAATGCTAAATATTGCGGGTAAGCATCCCTCACTTGTCCCTTTAATGACTCCCACATGTGGAAAAGACTTTGTTCTCAAATGGGATGCCGAATCCCTAATTTTTTGGGGCATCAACTCTGGTACCTCTTTCTTTTGGCAAGATAATTGGAGTGGTTGTGGTTCCATGGATGACTTACTCTACACTCCACTTCCGCTATTAGAGTAAACTCTTTCTGGCATAACAATAAGTGGAACAATAATAAGCTTGTTGATTTTATCCCTCTTACTTTCTTGAATATGGTTACTACTATTCCTATCACTCCTCAAAATCAAGATCATATTCTCTTTAAGCTCTCTCATAATGGTGATTTCAACCTTAAAAATGTGTGGCTCCACACTAAAGATACTCTTCATGATTCTTCCTATGTATTCTCTAAACTTTCGAATAACAATATCCTTATTTCTAACTCTGTTCTTACATGGCGTACCCTAAAAAATTTTATCCCTGTTGATTCCTTGTTGTGGGGTAAAGGATTCCATTTACCCTCTAAATGCCAATGTTGTTTTCATATTGAGAATGTTAATCATTTCTTTGTTAATGGGGTCATTGCTTCTAAACTTTGGATTTGGTATGATGATCTTTTTAACACTGTCAATTTCAATGGCTCTCTTACTTTATACCAACTTCTTGAAATTTATTTTGATAATACTATCAAAGGTCACATTAAAGTTATCATTGCGATCACTCTTATCTGGTTCATATGGATGGACAGAAATGATGCGAAACACCGTGGGATCCCTATGAACCATAGGAGCATTATTGCTAGAACTAAAAACAAAATTAGTGACTTGTTTAAAGTAAATCTCATTCATTACAAACATTTCAAAGGCTGTAAATTTGTGGCCAATAAATTGGGCATAATTTTGCCGGATCAACCTTACTGTCGAAATGACAAGATTGTCTATTGGAAAAAACCTCTTGATCATATTATTAAAATCAATACTGATGGCTCTGTCTCTCATAATGGCTCGGGTTGTGGTGGCATTTTGAGGAATTCTAAGGGTATAGTCCTATGTGCTTTTTCTTATCCCTTATTTTCCTGCACTGTCCCTTTTTTTGAACTTATGGCAGTCTTCAAAGCTCTTGAGATTTGCCTCCAAAATGGCTGGATCAATATATTTGGATGGATGCTGCTCTTGATTGATCTTTTGACTTCCACTAAGATGAGCAACAGAATTGTATTACCTCCTCAAGCAAACTAGATCTCTTCTTTCCCAACGAATTTTATCATAACACATGTTTGGCGTGAAGGAAATGCTTGTCGACTACCTTGCTAATCGGGTGCTAGATCCAATGATATCACCTTCTTTGATCAACACACCTTGCCCAAACATTTGCGTGGGCTGGTTAACTTGGTCAATTCTGGGTTTCCTTATCTCAGAACTTAAAAAAAAATTGGATGTTTTCTGTCCATTCATCTTTTATCTGTATGCTTCTTTACTTTTTTTTTCGCCTTTATGGATGCTTCCAGATAAAACTTGGTGTCGATCTTTGTGTCATGCCTTGGTGTTTTAATAGCTCCTCTCTCATTTGGAGGCTCTCTATTTTTGGCATTTACATTGATAAAAGCCTGTTGTTGAGCGATGTGCATATGGTTAATCAGCATAGGAATTATGTTGAGCAGCATCAAACGTTTCTCTTCTATTTTTGGGAGTTATCCTTTACTTTATTTATTTGCATGAAGTGGCTTCTTGGCCCTTTTGATGATATTTATCTGGGTTGTTGTCTTTACTGGAATCTAGATCTCATTCAGCATGCTCTCTTTGAAATCCATTTTCTGAGTTCCTTTGGTGAGATCTTATTGTGGGGGTTTTCCTCCTTTTCTTCCACCTGCTATGACTATTTTCTGTAGGTTTTTTATAGTCATGACCTCCCTTCACCTTATGGCAGACTTATTATTGTCATCTGCTTGGGTGGAATCTGGCATTCTACATCTTTTACGTTAATTTTTGTTGGATGGAGTTTATTGATTGTTTGCTGTTCAACTAGGAGATTCTTTACGTGAGGTTTATGAGATTGGGGTTTTTGTGACTTCTTTTATTACTCTTGTCAAGATTAACTATTTTTTTTTGGTCTTTTCTCCTATTCCCTGCGAATGGATTTTTTTTGTTAGGTGTCCTTTGGTTCTTATTGTGTTTACTCTCCTTTTTCTGTTTCACTTTCTACTCTTGTTGTTAACATTTGGGATGATGTTGGTCTTTACTGCAATTATTTTCACCCGTCATGCTTTAATGAGGTCATGCAAATCCTGAAGACTATATTTGTTACTGATATCTAACCAATGGTTTATCCCATATGCCTCTTGGTTATTACTATCAATATCCTTGTATAGGCTTAATGTGACTAAGCAACACACTCTGTTTGCTCTTAGGCTATTGAGCACCAATTGGTTGCAATTTTCCTTGCTTTGTTGTTTGCTATTTTTGATATCCCATGTCTACTCTAATATCTCTTTGCAGGAATGGAATTGTGTTATTCTTTTCAATATTAGTCATTGGCTATTTGGGTCCTCTTTACATATTGCTATCTTTGAGATTTATGGTTGTCTCTTGAACCACGAATTCCCAACTTTTTGTACTAATATCAACTGGGCTATTTTTGATCACACATGCTGTAGTTGTTTTCATCCTGGTTCTGTTTCCCATAGTCAGATTTCTTCTTTTTTATTATGGGATGGCATCTTATATGCATAATTGGGTTATTGATCAACCCATTGGTTATTATTATCATTATCCTTGGCAGAATTGGATTATGGTGAATAAGCATTCTCTTGTCGATTTGTCACTTCTTGGATTGGTTTGTGGTGGGGAGCTATTCATTATCTATCCTTTCCTTTATCTATATATGTTTATGGGTGGACTCTTGGCCAACTTGTTGGTTTTAACTGCCCTATTCTTTGGTTGATCTGGATTAATACTTGTCTTCACGGGGTTTTGGATTATTTTGTTTAGCAAGTCTCTGAAGTTCTTGATTGCTTGGTAGACTTTTCTTTGAACCCCTTATTGGTTTATTTTATGCTTATCATTGGAACTCATTGATCTACCTTTTACCTGCTTTTTTCTCCATCTTTTTTCAGTCAAACTTGTATCTATTGCACTATTTATACTGGATGAGTGGCATTATGGCAAGCTAGCTGGTTTTTGTTGTTTTGTTTGTTTCTTGTCTTCGAGATATACTGTCCTGTTTTACCTTTGTTGGCTTCATCTTTGTTGGTTGTTGAATTTGGGGCCTCTACTCAAAGTCATTTCGATATTCTTTGTCCTAATGGTGATGGTTTTGGTGATTTCTGCAGTTCTTTGCCTTCAAGATAACGCTTTTATGCTCTATTTATTTGGTTATCTACTATTGCCATGTCTACTCGATTGAGGAGTTTTATGGCCAATTCTTTGTCTTTTCTTGGATGTTTCTTGTCTTAAGCTGTTCTTTGTTTCACGGATTCTAATGTTGATACTCATTTCAATCCACTTGTTGATTTTTCTTATGGCGGGTTTCAAGGTTGCATTAGCTATTTTGCTGTTGGGGTTGGCTTTCTGAATGCCCGTGCTATTTATGTCTGGGCTGATGTTCTCCTGCTTTTCTCGATCTACTTTACCTGTTGTTGTCTCTATTCCTATCTCGGTTCTGATAGGTTTGTGCAGTCTTATGCATTGTCTAATCAGAAAGAGTGGTATTATGGACAGTTTATTTCCTTCCTGTCTTGGATGTTGCTACCTTTTACTGTCTTGTTCTCTGGGTTATTTGTTGAGCTGGATTATCTGAACGTTGGCCCTAAATGCTGCTATTGGAGATGTTGCTCTAACTAGCCTTACTGGGTGCTATTCTTTGTTGGTTGCAGTCCTTCCCTGTGTCGTGTTATGTTCTCTTCCTTTACTATTGTCTTTCTCCAGGACATTAAAAAGGGGGTTGTTTCCTGGGTTGTTTTCTGCCCTGAAAGTTTCATTTATATACCATATGATTGGGCTGGTGTTAATTATAGTGATTAGCGATTTAGCTAGTTGTCTCCTCGCAATTTTCTTGTGGAGGAATATATCTTGGTTTGCTTTCTTTCTTGGATATGGCTTTTCATGAGGTTACGGCTAAGATGGCTCACTCTCTTATATTTATGTATTCTCATGTCGGATGACTATATTGATGATAATTTTCTTGAATGAGATTCCTTATCCAGACTCATTACAATTTCCTTTATATTCTAGATAAGATTTTGCTTAGGTTTGCGGTAATAAAGCTCACAAGACTATCAACAATGGGTTTACCTTCTGAGTTTGTTGGCTATGATGCTGATGATCTCACTCCTTTTGGTTAGGTAGTAGCTCATGTGATGTAACCCTTAGCGAAGTTTAGATGCTCATGCCTTGCTAACATGGTGTGATTGAGCACAGTCTTCTCTATCACAATTCCTTACTACCATTCTCATATTATATTGTTTTCTTTTATCCTTTTGTCTGTACTACCTTAACTATTCAAACCTCTCTCTCATTATAACTTTGCAGGTGATTCTCTCTTCTTCTTTTGCAGGTCTGCTCCATATTATCATGCATTCCCACATCCTCCAGAGCATTGGCTTTAATCTTACTTTAGCTTATAATGATAATCATCTTGTATCTTTTGATTGTTTTAATGCTTTCTTTTGCTTTTGGATGTACTTAGATGGGGATTTACTCCTTTTGTAGCTCTTTGAGGATGGTTTTAGTTTATCCCCTTTAAGGACCTTGTAACCCTTTTTTTGTGGCAATAAAATACCCCTACATGGGGTTTCCCTAAAAAAAAACTCAAAACCCTAAATAATAACTCTAAATGTTAAACCCTAAACCTAGAAACCCTAAACCCTAAACCCTAAGCCCTAAACCCTAAACCTAGAAACCCTAAACCCTAAACCCTAAGCCCTAAACCCTAAACCCTAAGCCCCAAATCTTAAACCCTAAACCCTAAACTCAAACCCTACACCCTAAAACCTAAAACCTAAACCCTAAACCCCAAACCCTAAACCCTAAACCTAAAATCCTAAAAACATAAACCTAAACTAAATAAAGCCTAAAAATAAAAAAAATAAAAAACCTAAACCTAAATAAAATGAAAAAAAAATAAAATAAGATAAAAAACATAAACTTAAACTTAAACATAAACTTAAACCCAAACTTAAAAATAAAATAAAATAATAAATAAAAACTAAACTAAAATAAAATAAATACAAACATAAACTAAACTAAAAAAATAAAATAACATAAACCAAATATAAACTAACTTAAAATAAAATAAAATAAAATAAAAAATAAAATAAAAACCTAACCTAAAATAAAACTTAAAATAAACAAAATAATAAGAAAACCCTAAACTAAAATCAAAAAAACATAAACCTAAAATAAATAAAATAAAATAATCCTAAACCTAAACTAAAATAAAATAAAATAAAATATATACCTAAACCTAAACCTAAAATAAAATAAAAAAACTAGAAACTAAATAAAATAAAATAAAATAAACTAAAATAAACCTAAACTAAAAAAAAAATAAAAATAAAATATAAAATAAACCTAAAACCTAAACCTAAAAATGTAAACCTAAACCTAAAAATAAAATAAAATAAAAACCTAAAATAATAAAATAAAACTAAACTAAACTAAAAACCTAAACCTAAAAAAAATAAACTAAAATAAAACCTAAACTAAAATAATTAAACCTAAAATAAATAAAATAAATTATAAAAAACATAAAATAAACCTAAATAAAAATAAAAATTAAAATAAAATAAAATAAATAAAAAAAAAACTAAATAAACCTAAACTTATAAGTTTACTTAATTTTAAAAGAAAACCCTAACCCTTAAACCCTAAACCATAAACCCAAAATACAAAACCTAAAACCCTAAACCCTAAACCTACAACCCTAAACAAAGAACCCTAAACCATAAAAAATACTAAACCCTAAACCTTAAAACCTAAACTAACCCTAAACCCTAAACACCTATTCGCAACCCTAAACTATAAACCCTAAACCCTCAACCTAAAATCATAAACTAACCCTAAACCCTAAACCATAAACCCTAAACCCTAAGAATTGATCACTTGTAATAAATATTTGGGGATCCAATAATTATATTAAAAGAATGCATTAGACTTCGGCATAACTGTGGTCCCAGGTGAAGATGGTCTGCAAACCAATTATGAAATATCTGTCTTCTCTCATAAGCTCTGGTGGAATTTTAGAAATAATTATAGCCTTTGGGCTAATCTTATGATAAAAAAATATTGCCAAGGTAAAAACCCTCTTCTCTATGCTTATAAAGTTGGAAACTCTTTAGTTTGGAAAAGTCTTTACTCCATTAAATGGGTTGCTGAACCCTAGATATCTTCGGGTATTCATTCAGGTTCTTCTTTCATTTGGCAAGATAATTGGATTGGCAATGGCTCTAACTCCCTTTATCTACCACTCTATGACTATCAAAGTTAGCTCTTTCTGGCATAATAATACTTGGAAGAAAAATAAACTTGAGAATTATATCCCTATTTCTCATTTAGATAACTTTAGAAATATCCTTATTTTCTCTAACAAACCTAGCCAAATTCTCTTTAAGCTTTCTTACAATGATGATTTTGTTTATAAAGAGGTTTGGAATTTTATTAGAGATAAGAGAAACTCCTTTAATGTTTTCATTTAACTTTGGAACAATATCATTCCCATTTATTATTTGGTTTTAACTTGGAGCATTTTGAATAACTTTATTCCTATGACTCTTTGCTCTAGAATAAAGGGTTTTATTTGCCTTCAAAGTGCTATTGTTGGTTCCATATTTAAAATGTTAATCATGTTTTTGTCAATGGTGATATTGCTTTTAAATTATGGTTATGGTATGATGATTTATTTAATACCAACTTCTTTTATGGCTCTCTTTGCATATATCAACTTCTTGAAGTCTTTTACCAAAAAACTATGAAAGGTCATATCAAAGTTCTAGTTGCTATTACCCTTATCTAGTTCATTTGGATATAAATGATGCTAAATATCATGGTATTCTAAGAGCCATAAAGGATCTTAACTAGAACCAAAGAAAAAAATGCTTTGTTTAATGCTAATCTTATTAGTAACATTCATTTTAAAGGCTATAAATTTGCGAATAAAAAATTGGGTATCATTCTGCCTGATGTTGACTCTTATAAAAGAGTTAGGATTATACATTGGATAAAACCCAAAGAAAATTTTATTAAAGTTAATACTTATGATTCTATTGCTTCCACTAAATATGGCTGTGGTGGTACTCTTAGGTATTCTAAAGGTACTATCATCTATGCTTTTTCCTATCCTCCCAAAGCCCATTTCATTATTTATGTTAAGCTTATGAATGTCAATAAGGCTATTGAAATTTGTTTGAATAAAGGTTTCCTCAACATCTAGATTGAAGTTGATGCACACTTTCTTCTTGACATACTAAACTCTAATAGAATAGGAAATGTTAATTTATTTTATCTTCTCAATCATACTAAAAACTTCTTACTCAAGTTCATTATAAAATTTCCCACATCCTTCACGAAGGTAATGCCTGTGCTGATTTCTTGGCTACTTTAGCTGCCAACTTAACTGATTTCATTTTATTTGATAATCAAAATTTGCCTAAACTTTTAAAGGGTTTGGTCAATCTGGATAACACTGGATTACTTTATCTCAGATTATAATTTTCTTGGCTTGGTTTTTTATATTGGTTTTTGAGGAGCCATTGCTTTTGGTTCCCCTTTGTTAAACCATTTTTAGGTTGTGGCCATTTCTTATTTTTAACTCTTGGGGTTATGCTAGGTTTTGTTTATGAGCTCTTCCTTTTGTGTTGGTCTGGTGGTTGCTACGTGGTTGTTACTTATTTTTTTTGCCTGGGTCATTTTTGGTTTTTTCAGAATGGTTCTTGTTCTTGAGCTAGAGATTATGCTTGGTTGTTTTTTGTGACCTTCATTTGGGTGGTGGCTTTGCCTGCTATTTTCTGTATGAGGTTTTTCATATCTATGGGCTTGTTGCTTTCTTAACTGAGTTGGATTTTCTACTGCTGTGGTGGTTGGCTGGGTGGCCTTGTTGGCTAGCTAGGTGGGCTTGTTGTGTTGGCTAGTTGGTTGGTTGGCTGGCTAGCTGTGTTGGCTTGTTTATCCACTTCTATTGGTGGCAGATCAGAGGGGCTATTGGTGGTCCCATTTTGGATTATATTTGGCAAGGTGGAGGTTATTTGTTGACTGTTATTTATTCTTTTTTGTGGATTGGGTTTTGGGGGTCAATTTTACTGGTTTGGGTTTATTTCTTTTGGTTGTGGTTTCAGCCTCTTCTTGTAATGGTCTTCCTCTCTTGGCTATAATTGCTTTGTTTTTGTTATTATTTTGGGTTGGATGGTTGTTTAGTGGCTATTATTTTGCTTTAGGATCTGGTGACTTGGTTTAGTGTATTGGTGCCTAACTTGGCTGTGGTTATGATTATTTCACTCATTGATATTTTTATTCCTTTTTGCAGTTGGCTTTGGTGTTGTTCCTGTTGTATTGCTGCTACTCTTGATGGATGGCTTTTAGTTTGTCTTACTGATCTTTGCTCCATTTTGTTTTTGGATGGCTATTCACCTCACCTAGATAAGAATTTTTACTGCTTTGGTTAGGTTTGGTGGATGCTGTTGTTTGCTTCTACCCTTTTCATGGTTGTCTTGGGTGGTTTTGGCATGATGGATGTTTTGGTCATTTCAATGGATTTTCTACTTGTGGTGGTTGGAGCTATGTTGGGTGTTGGTTATTTGTTTGGGTTGGTTGGTTGGACTATTTTGGCCTTTCTTTCCTGCTCTATTGGTGTCATGGTGGTTGGCCTGCTCTTGCTTTGGTTCTCTTCTCTTGACTGCTACTGCTCCCCTTTTTTTGGTCTAGGTGACAACCTTATTACCTTTCCTGTTTGCTTGTGGAAGACATGAACTCTTGTGTTTTTTTTTTTTGCTCTTGTTTTTTCTGGTTTATGTTGTTAAGGTCATGATGCTTGCTCCCTTTGATGTTATTATTCCTCTCTGGTGGTGGCTTTGGTGGTGTTCCCACTGTACTGCTGTTGTCCCTAATGGTTAGTTGATTTTTTGCCTTATTGGGCTTATTTGTTTTTGTAGCTTTATGGTTGGCTATTATGTCTACTGCTTGGAGGAGTTTGTAATCTTGCAGGATGATGGACTTGGGATGATGTGCTACAAGAGGTATGCTGGCAATGATGGCCTTGATGTTTCCTTCTCTAAATCACAAATAAAAAATAAAATAAAATAAAAACCTAAAATAAAACCTAAACCTAAACCAAAACCTATACCTAAACTTTAAGAAATAAATTAAAAAATAAAACTAAAATAAAATAAAATAAATAAAAACCTAAACTAAACTAAAAAATAAAAAACTTAAATAAAATAAAAACTAAACCTAAAATAAAAATAAAATAAACCTCAAATAAAATAAATTAAAAACTAAAGAAAAATAATAAACCTAAAAATAAATAAAAAATTAAAACCTAAACCCTAAACTAAAAAAACCTAAAACCAAAAATAAGAAAAAAAAATAAACCTAAATAAACTAAAATAAACTAAACTAAAATAAATAAAACATAAACCTAAACCTAAAATAATAAACTAAACCTAAACCTAAACCTAAAATAAAATAAAATAACTAAAAATAAACCTAAACCTAAACTAAAAAATAAAACTTAAAATGAACCTAAAATAAAAAACCTAAACCTAAAATAAAATAAAAACCTAAACCTAAACCTAAACAATAATTAAACCTAAAATAAAATAAAAATAAAACTAAACTAAAAATAAAACCTAACCTAAAATAAACTAAAAGAAAAACCTAAACCAAATAAATAAACTAAATAAATAAAAGAAAATAAAAAATAAACCTAAATAAAATAAAAATAAAATAAACTAAAATAAATAAAAAATAAACTAAATAAACTAAATAAACCTAAACCGAAGTTTGAATTTAAAGATTAAAACATTAAAAAAAATTTTAAAAAAAAACCCTAACTTTAAATGCTGAACCCTAAACCAACAACCCTAATCCCTAAACTCTAAACATTAAAACCCTAAACACCAAAATAACCCAAATCATAAAATAAAAACCTAAAAAAACTAAAACTAAATAAAACCTAAAAATTAAATAAATAAAGAAACCTAAACCTAAATAAAATAGTAAAATAAAATCAAATAAAAACCAAAACTTAAACCTAAACCTAAACATAAAAATAAAATAAAATAAAAAAATAAAAAAATAAAATACAATAAATAAAAACCTAAACTAAACTAAAAAATAAAATAAAGCTAAGAATAAAAAACCTAAATAAAATAAAATCTAAACATAAAATAAAAAGAAAATTAACCTAAAATAAAATAAAATAAAAACCAATTAAAAACCTAAACCTAAAAAATAAACCAAAAAAAAAACTTAAACCCTAAACTAAAAAAAAAAATCCTAAACCTAAAATAAATAAAAATAAACAAATCAAAAGCGTAAACCTAAACTACTAAACAAAAATAAATAAAACCTAAACCCACAAACTAAATAAATAAAATAAACTCAAAATAAACATAAACTAAACTAAAATAAAACCTAAAATAAACCTAAAATAAAAAAATAAAACCTAAACCTAAAATAAAATAAAAACCTAAACTAAACCTAAAATAAAAATAAAACCTAAACATAAAAAAATAAAATAAAATAAAACTAAACTAAGAAATAAACATAAAAACCTAAACTAAAACCAAAAAAACTAAAATAAAAATCAAATGAAAATAAAAAACCTAAAATAAATAAATTAAACTAAATAAAAATAATAATAAATCTTAATAAAAATATAAAACAAAAATTAACTAAAATAAATAAATACAAACTATAACCTAATATGCCTAAACTGTGGGTTTGCTTGATTTAAAAACCCTAATCCCAACTGACCCACCTAAACCTCAGCCTGAAGGCACAATCCTCCTACCCTGGGCCCTACACCTCCCTCCTGACCCTCCCTACCTCTGTCCTCCCTCCAATGACCACCTACTCTAGATCTAACCACCACTAAGCGTAAACTAAATCTCTCTACCAACTCTCTCTAAAACCCTGGGCTGACCCTAACCCTAAACCTGGGCCCTACCTAAAACCCTGACCCTAATTTAAACCATAAGTGAGAATAAACCATCCACATTAATCCTAAAGGCCTCCTACCTACCCCAAACCCTCCTACCCTGTAACTAAATAAATTAAAAAATAAACCTAAACCCTCTTAATAAACATAAACCCAGAATGGCGAGAACAGAATATCATTGTCAACCAGGCTTAATCTAGATCTGATGGTGGAGGCGAAGGCAGAGGTGATGGTTATCATAGTGGTAGTGGAGGATATGGAGGTGTTGGTGGATTTGGACATGGTGGTCGGAGTAGTGGTGGTTATGAGGGAGGAGGACGGTGGTTCTGAGGTGGTGGCGGTAGATTTGGGATATGTTGTTGATCCACTACTCGAGAGGCTGGTGGTTCGATGGCAAGGAGCTAAAGAATAACCAATCTGATCTGCTACTTATGAAACTGTGCCTTTACAAAAGAGGTCGGTTTTAATTATCTAGGGTTTTTGATTTGCTTTATGCGAACTCATTTTTTATCTCAATCGTTGCTTGTGTCTTAGAAAACTTGGTGTGTTAATAGGTTGATGAAATCAAAAAGGAGAAATGTTGAATCTGAATTTGTTCTCTATTTAAAAAAACTAAAAACCCTAAACCCTGGACTGAACCACCCTAAAAACTTAAACCCTAAACCCCAAATCCTAATACCCAAAACTAAACACTAAACCCTAAACCTAAACCAAACCCTGCCCTAAAACCTAAACCCTAAACCTAAAATCTACCTAAACCCTAAATCTAAACCCCCACCCTAAACCCCAAACCCTAAACCTAAAACCTAAACCTAATAAATAAAACCTAATAATTAATCAAATAACATAAACATAAATAAATAAAATAAAATAGAATAAAACTAAATAAAATAAAAATAAAACTAAACTAAATACTAATAAAAATAAAATAAAGAATAAACTAAACTATTGGTTTACTTAACTTTTATTTTTTTAAAAAAATAAACCTAAAATAAAATCTATAAACCAATAAACTAACCTACAATAACCACCAAATCCATTTTGTTTTAAAAAACCTAAACTAGGCCCCTAAACCCTAAACCCTAGGCCCTGAGCCTAAAATGACCTGAGCCCTCCACTCCAAATCCTACCTGATCCACCATGGACCCTGAGCCAGACCCACTAAAGGCAAACCCTAGGCCAATTCCCACCCACTGGGCCCTCTCACCCTGACCCTGAGGCACCCAAACCCTAAAACTGGCTGAGGCACACTAAATCCTGGGCCCTACCCTGAACACTACAACTTAAGATCTGGGCCTGGGCCACTAACCCTCCTGATTACTAACTATAATAAATAAAATAAATGAAAAAAGCTAATAAATAAATAATAAAATAAATAAAACTGATCACCTCACCTAGGCCAAAAAATAAAATACAATAAAATAATAAAAAAAAGACTAAATAAATGTAAAACCTAAACTACATTAAAATAAAATAAACCTAAGTCCAAAATCTAAATAAAATAAAAAACTAAAAAATAAAATAAAATAAAATAAACTTAAAATAAAATTAAAATAAAACTAAAAAAAAACTTACCTAAAAAATACTTAAAATAAAACCTAAAAATATTAAAAATTAAAACCTAAACCCTAAACTAAGAAAAAAACCTAAACCTAAAATAAAACTAAAATAAACAAAGTAAAATAAATCTAAACATAAACTAAAATAAACTTAACTAAAATAAATAAAACCTAAACCTAAACTAAATAAAATAAAATAAACTAAAAATAAACCTAAACCTAAACTAAAAATAAAACATAAAAATAAACTTAAAATAAACTTAAAACCAAATAAAATAAAATAAAACTAAACCTCCACTAAAAATAAAAATAAAAAAAATAAAACTCAAAAACATGGACTAAAAAAAACCTAAACCTAGACTAAAATAAAACCTACTAAAATGATAAATGTAAATAAAATAAACTAAAATAAGCTAAACCCTGGGTTTGCTTCAGTTAAAAAAACTATAAGTCCAAACTTAAAACACAACCCCAACCCTCAAAACTGACCCTAAACCACAACCCTGACCTAAACCCTAAACCCTAACTTAAACCCTAAACCCTACCTGAGCCCTAAACCCTAAACACACCCAACCCAAACCCAAAATTCTGAACCTAAACCAAAACAAAATAAAACTAATAAAATAAAAAATAAATAAACCTAAACCTAAATAAAAAAAATAAAATAAAAACCTAAACTAAAACCTAAACCTAAACCTAAAATAAAATAAAATAAAAAGTAAAATAAACTAAAATAAAAAAAAACCTAAACTAAACTAAAAGACAAAATAAACCTAAGAATAAAAAACCTAAATGAAATAAAAACTAACCATAAAATAAGAATAAAATAAACCTAAAATAAAAACTAAATAAAAACCTAAACATATAAAATAACCCCAAAAATAAATAATAAATAAAATTTGAATCAAAAATTAAAAAAACCTAAACCTAAAATAAAAATAAAATAAAATAAAAAAAGCCTAAACCTAAACTAAAATAAATAAAACCTAAACCTAAACCTAAAGTAAACTAAATAAAATATAATAAATGAAAAATAAATCTAAACCTAAACTGAAAAATAAAACATAAAAGTAAACCTTAAATAAAAGCATAAACCAAAACCTAAAATAATAAAATAAAAGCTAAACCTAAACCTAAAAATAAAAAGAAAACCTAAACCCAAACAATAAAATAAAAATAAGATTTAAGTAAAAAATTAAACCTAAACTTAAAAAATAAACTAAAATAAAAAACCTAAACTAAAATAAATAAAGCTAAAATAAATAAATTAAACTAAATAAAAATAAAATATAAACCTAAATAAAATTAAAACATAAAATAAACTCAAATAAATAAAAAAACAAATAAAATAAACCTAAACCAAATGGTTTACTTGATTTTTAAAAAAACACTCTAAATCCTAAACCCTAAATCCTAAACCCTACCCTACCTAAACCATGACCCACCTAAACCTACAATCTTAAACCCTAAACCCTAACAAAATAAACCTAAAACCCTAAATCTAACCTAGCCACTAAACCCTAAACCCTACCACAAACCCTAAACCTAACCCACTGAACCCTGAGCCTGACCCTACCCTGACCTGGACAGCCCAAACCCTATCAACAAGTCTAAACCCTAAACCCTAAATTCTAAATAAAACTTAAAAAACCAATACTAAATAAAACAAATAAATAAAAGAAAATAAACAAAATAAAATAGATAAAATAATAAACTCAAACCTAAATAATAAAATAAACTAATAAAAAATAAGCTAAAATAAAATTAATAAAACTTATAGCTAATAAAATAAATTTGAGGAAAAAATATAAATAAAATAAAATTATACATAAAATAAAAATAAAATAAACCTAAATAAGATAAAATAAAAACTAAATAAGAACATAAACTTGAAAAATAAACATTAAAATAAAAAATAAAATAAATAAAAAATAAAACCTAAACCCTAAACTTAAAAAACCTAAACCTAAAAAAAATAAAATAAACAAAATAAAATAAAACTAAACCTAAACTAAAATAAATTAAACTAAAATAAATAAAACCTAAACCTAATCATAAAATAAACTAAATCTAAACCTAAACCTAAATTAAATAAAATAAAATGAACTAAAAATAAACCTAAACCTAAACTAAAAAATAAAATGAAAAAATAATTCTAAAAAAAAAACTAATAACTTAAACCTAAATAAGTAAAATTAAAACCTGAACATGAACCTAAAAATAAATGAAAAATAAAACCTAAACCTAAAAAATAAAATAAAAATAAAACTATACTAAAAGTAAACCTAAACCTAAAAAAAACCTAAAAAAAATAGACTAAAATAAAAACTAAACTAAAATAAAATAAACATAAAATAAATAAGCTAAACTAAATAAATATAAATATAATAAACCTAAATAAAATTAAAAAATAAAATAAACTAAAATAAATAATAAATAAACTAAATAAACTAGACCAAGTTTACTTAATTTAAAAAAAATCCATAAAATAAAATATTAAACCCTAAAAACCTTAAACCTAAACACTAAACCTAAACCCTAAACCTAAACCCCTAAATCCTAAACCCTAAACCCAACCTTAAACCCTAAACCTTAAAACTAATAACCTAAACCACCTAAACCACAGAATGGGGTCTGATGGCCGGAGCATTCTTGTCAACCAGGCTTTAGATCTTGGTGGAGGTGAAGGCACCATTTCTGGTGGTGGTAAGAGCAGGGGTGGTTATGGAGTGAGAGGAGTGATGGAGGTTATAACCGTGGTGGTGGCGGAGGGAGAGAGCAGGGATATGATGGTGGATCTCGCTACTCGAGAGGCGGGAGTGGTTCTGATGGGAACTAGAGAAACTGAAGAATGGCCGATCCTATCTTCTACTTAAGGAATTGTGCCTTTATTGTAAAGATGGTTCTAGTTATCTAGGGTTTATGATTTTCTCTATGTGTGCTCATTTTTTATCTATGTCGTTGCTTGTGTCTAAGAAAACTTGGTGTGTTATTTAGTTGATGAAATCAAAAAGAAGAAATATTGAATCTAAATTTATTCTTAGTTAAAAAATAAACTAAAACCCTAAAACATAAACTAAAACTTAAACCCTAAACTAAAAACCTAAACCCTAAACCCTAAACCATAAACCCTAAACCCTAAAACCCATAAACTCTAAACCTTAATCCCTAAAACTCTAAACCCTAAATCTTAAACCCTAAGACCTAAACCCTAAATTTCAAACCCTAAACCCTAAGCCCCAAACCATAAACCATAAACCATAAACCCTAAACTAACCCTAAACCCTAAACCTTAAAAAGTTAAAAAGTTAAACCTAAACTAAATAAAACCTAAAAATAAAATAAATACAAAAACCCTAAACCAAAATAAAATAAAATAAAAACATAAACTAAAACCTAAACCTAAATTTAAAACTAAAAAGAAAATAAAATAAAAAAAATTAAAACTTAAATAAAATAAAAACTAGATTTAAAATAAAAAATAAAATAAACGTAAAATAAAATAAAATAACATCTAAATAAAACATAAACATAAATAATAAACCTAAAAAAAACTTAAAAATAAATAAAAAATCTAACTTAAACCCTAAATAAAAAAACATGAACCTTAAAAAAATAAAATAAACCTAAACCTAAACTAAAATAAAATAAATAAAAAATGAAAACTAAACCAAAAAGAAAATAAATGAAAACCTAAACTAAACTAAAAATAAAAAACCTAACTAAAATAAAAACTAAACCTAAAATAAAAATAAAATAAAAACCAAAACCTAAACCTAAAAATAAAAAATAAAACCTAAACCTAAAAAATAAAATATAAATAAACCTAAACTTAAAAAATAAATTAAAATAAAATACCTAAACTAAAATAAATAAACCTAAAATAAATAAACTAAACTAAAAATAAAATAAAATAAATATATCAAAATAAATAAAATAAACTAAAATAAATAAACTAAATAAAGCCTAAACCTGATTTGCTTTCAAAATAAATAAATAAAATACTAAAAATAAAAATAAAAAAAAAACCATAACCCAAATCCTGCTAAAACAACCCAAAATGGGCTGATCCCTAAACCTTATGAGCCTACCTACCTAAACCTAAACCCTAAAACCATAAACCCTAAACCCTAAACCAGACCCAAAACCTACCCAAACCTAAACCTAAACATACCTAAACCATAAACTACTAAACCAAACCTTTAAACCCTAACCCAAACCCATCCCCTCCTCCTCCTCCCTCCCCCGTTCTCTCATTCTTTGATGATTTTTGAATCCCTCTTGGTGGTGCATCCCATACTAAGGATTTTTGTGGCTTTGGCCTTGGTTTCGATCGAATTCAAAGGCTTGAATGGAATCCGGCAATTTGTGTGATGCTTCATCATTGACTATGGCTATGGTGAGTTCTATTGCTTGGGCTCCACCTCAAATTATGGATGCTTCGACAAGGGCATCTGACACTTTGGGGCTTGGCAGCCTAAATGCTGCTTCATATACTAAATCATTTAAGGAAGCGCTCTCTGGTAAAAGTTCTCCCTCAATTGATTCAGTTAATCTCATTTTGATGTCTTTTAGAGGTTTGTCAGCTGTAATGTGATCTGATGTGGATATTGAAAAGTTAACAAAACCATGGCTCAGATGAGTATTATTACTTGGGCCCCACCTCAAATTATGGAAGCTTTGGCCGGGCATCCAACACTTTGGGGTTTGGTGGCCCTAATGCTGCTTCTTATACTAATTCTTTTAAGGAAGCACTCTCTGGTAAGTCTTCTCCCTCTATTGATTTGGTTAGTCTTATTACGATGTCTTTTAGAGGTTTGTCGGTCGTAATGTGCTCTGATGTGGATGTTGAAAAGTTGGCAAAACCATTTGAATTTTCTCTTGTCGATAAATTTTCTTTGTGTCATCCGAATTTGGATAAGATCTGAACTTTTTTCCATAATCTCAAACTTACGGGTTCATTCTTGATTGGTCTTATTGAACCTCAGCATATCCGATTGAACTTTCTAATGATCTAAATTATTCACATATTTTTTTCATGTCATTCTTATTTCATCTTTAATTATCAAATGCATTTGTTAATGTTATCACCCCTTTTTGACATTATGGGGGAATCTCCTAATGTCCCTATGTGGTTATCTCTTCCTAATATGCGCATTCATTTTGTTCCCCATCATGTGCTTTTTATTGTCTGGGCTTTATTTGGCTGGTCCTTACAACTCGACCAAGAGACCACTGAGCAATTTCACCCTTCTATGGCTTAGATCCTCATGGAATTAGACATATCTAAAAAATACCCTAAAGAAGTTTGGATGGGCTATGAAAAATACGGGTATTCACAAAAGGTTGATTTGGAGAACCTTCCAGTTTTTTGTTCCCACTATAAAATTCATAATCATGATAATTCAAAATGTTTTATTTTCCATCCCCACTTAAAAAAATTAAATCCTCCTAAAAAGAATGTTGTTCCTACCCATAAGTCGATCCCTACTTCTATTCAAAAATTGGACTTGGATCCTATGAATGGTTTGAAGGCAATTATTAAGGTTGATTCCTTGGATATCGATCTTAATCATGTTGAACAAGTTTCAGCTCATACTATTGATATAGATTTGGCTGATTTTCAAAATGGGAAGGATGATTTACCTCTTTTTCCTTCTTTGGATTTGAATATTTCTAATACATAGAATAATAAAGTTTCAAAGTTATTAAGGATGATTCTATTCCTACATCTATGCCAGCTTTGATCAATGGAACTGAAGCTTTTAATGAGGATTTAAATGATGTCAAGCATACTGAAAAAATTATAATCTAGATTGAACTACTTGTGCTTTAAATGGTTCTAAATCATCACAGTCTCTCATTTCTAATCTTGATATTCATGTTAATCCTAGTTTTCAACTTAATATGAATTTGGAAGAGGGTGAACTCCCCTCCAAACACTTGGAGAATTCTCATAAATTTGTGACCAATGTTACTAAATCTTACTGGATGATGACTCTAGGGAAAAGAAAATTGTTTTCAAACTTATCATGCTAAAAAGAAAAAAAAAAGTGTTAAAATTAATCTCCAAAATTATCCAAAACACTAGATGCACGACCTCTCACTCCTCTCTTAATTAACCTTTGCTTATCCCCTTTTTATTTTACTTATGTTTAATTTTCTTGTTTGGAATGTTAGAGGGATCGGTACCCTCTCTACTCATAATCATATTAGAAGTCTTTATCACAATCATAATATTTATTTACTTAATGTTCTAGAGCCTCTTATTCAATCTAATAAAATTAACCATGTTGCTAGAATGATCGGCTTCAATAAATTTTTCTCTAAAGTTAGTAATAAGATTTGGTGTTTTTGGAATACTTTTGTTGGGGTTTCTATTATTGATGATTTTTAAGAAGTTTTCAATGCTCAAATTTCTTATGGTGACTTGGGATCTTTTGTTTATGCATCTTGTTATAGATCTAGTAGAAATATTCTTTGGGATAATTTGAGGAATTTTACTACCTTGGTCAACAAACCTTGGTTTGTGGGTGGTGATTTCAACACTACTTTATTCTCTTACGAATGAAGTGGTGGTGCTCTCCCAATATTCATTATGGAATATTTTCCAATATGATCCTTGATTGTAATTTGATTGATATTGGCTTTATGAGTTCTAATTATACTTGGAAAAATTCTAGACTTTGGCAAAGGTTGGACCAGATTCTTTTTAATACTCATTAGATTATTAAATGCCCTATTACTTCTATTGATCATTTAAGGGAACCTTATATTATCATGCTCCTCATTTGGTTTCTATTAAATATAATTATAATAGATTACATAAATCCTCTCCTTTTAGATTTCAGAACATGTGGATTCAGCATATTGATTTTTTGATGTTGTGGCTAATAATTGGAAAGCCCCTTTACATCCTGATAATTCAATTATGGGGTTGGATAGACTTTAGTTTAAACTTAAAAGTCTTAAACAAAATTTGGGTTGGTGGAATAAGCATTATTTTGAAAACCTTTTTGCTAATATTAAACTACAGAAAAATTAGTTTGTGATCTTGAAGTCTCTATTATGTTTGATCCTTCTAAGATTAATGACTTCACTGAGGTGAAAGACAAACTTGCTAACTTCCAAAATATGGAAGAGACTTACTTTGCCAAAAAAGTTGCTAGTAAGCATATTGCAGAATGGTGATTGAATACTATTTTAATGCTTAAGTTAATAATAAGCTTTAAATAATATTCAAAAAAAAATAAAGATGACAATGGTGTTAGGATTATGAAGAATAATGATATTAAGGAATGGTTTATTAATTACTTTAGAAATATGCTTAATAGAGTTTCTCTTATGAAGCTATTTCTAAATCGCATTGATTCTTTCTATTTTTTACTAAATGATGGAAATGATTTTGCTTACCATTGTGCCTAATGCAGATGAAATTTTTAAAGTCCTTAATAGCATGAATATAGATTTTGTTACTAGTTCAGAGGGTTTCACGACTCAATTTTTTCAAAAATTTTGGTTTATCATTAAAAATGATTTGATTCAGGCTATGGTTGATTTTTTTTTATGGTATTCCTTTTCCTAGATATTTTTCTAGTACTTCTATCATTCTTATACCTAAGAATGAAAATCTGGACTATTGGACTGATTTTAGACCTATTAGTCTTTGCTCCTTCAATAAGTTGATAAAAAAAATTCTAACCAACAGGCTTAGTCCTTTACTTAATAAAATTATCTCTCTCAACCAAACTTGTTTTATTAGAGGTAGATCTATTTATCATAATATTTTATTGGCCCGAGAATTAATTCATGATCTTGATGCCAAGACTAGAGGTAGCAACATTCTTTTCAAATTAGAAATTACCAAAGTCGTTGATAACATTTCTTGGGACTTCCTTTTCCATATTCTGAATTTATTTGGGTTTTCTGATAAATTTATTTATTTTATTAAAAATTGTATTAATAATGCTTATTTTTTTTATTTTTCTTAATGGGGAAGCCTTGTGTTTCTTTCTCTCTTCCAATGGCTTAAGACAAGGGGATCCTTTATCTCCTCCTTTATTTATTATCGCTATTGAGTACTTATCTAGGAGCATCAATGATTTATTATTTAATAATCCTAGTATGTACTACAGAACTATTGGTGGTCTTCTTATTTTCCATTTAAGCATTGTAGATGATTTCATTATTGTTTACAATGCTTTTATTCATCATATCAAGCATCTCAAGTATTTTCTAAATAAATTTGGTAGAGAAAGTGGCCTTTCTATCAATGATAACAAAAGCTATTTTATCATTCCTCTTGTATCTCTAATAATAAAATCAAACAAATCCTACATATCTCTAATTTTAAGCATCAACACTTACCTCTAAAGTACATGGGTGCTCCTCTCTTTAAAGGCCCAAAATGATACCATCTCTTTGACGAGTTAATTCAAAAAATTTTAAATAAAATTTTCATTTGGGAATTCCATTTACTTTTCTTTGGTGGCAGGCTCACTATTCATAAAAGCACTCTTAATTCAATGCCTCTTTATTTGACTCAAACTATTATCTTCACTAATGCCACTCTGATCAGAATTGATCACTTGCTTAATAAATTTTTTTGGGGCTCCAATAACTCTACCAAAAGAATGCATTGGACATCTTGGCCTAAATGTTGTGGTCCTTTGGGTGAAGGTGCTCTAGGTTGCAAACCTATTCATGAAGCTATCACTGCTTTCTCTCATAAGCTATGGTGGAATTTTAGAAAGAATGATATGCTTTGGGCTAATTTTATGATGTAAAAATATTACCAAGGTAAACACCCTCTTATCTGGGCTTATAAGGTTGGTGACTCTCCGGTTTGGAAAAGGGTTTGCTCCATTAAATGGGTTACCAAATCCTTAATATCTTGGGGTATTCATTTGGGTACTTCTTTCTTTTGGCAAGACAACTAAACTGGTAATGGCTCCATTGACACACTTTTATCTACCCACTCTACTGCTGCTATCAAAGTTAACTCTTTTTGGCTTAATAACAATTGGAATGAAAGTAAACTTGAGAATTATATCCCTATTTCTCTTTTTGACAATTTTAGAAATATCCTCATTTCTTCTAACAAACTTGATCAAACTTTTTTTAAGCTTTCTTATAATGGTGATTTTGTTATTAAAAGGTTTGGAATTTTATTAGAGATAAGCAAAACCCTCCAATGTCTTTATTAAACTTTGGAACAATATCATTTCCATTTCTATTTGGTTTTAGTTTGGAGGGTTTTGAATAACTTTATTCTATTGACACTTTGCTCGACTAAAGGGTTTTATTTACCATCAAAATGCTATTGTTGCTTTCATATTGATAATGTAATTTATATTTTTGTCAATGGTGCTACTGCTTCTAAATTTTGGCTTTGGTATGATGATTTATTTAATTCCAACTATTTTCATGGTTCTCTTTCTTTATATCAACTTCTTGAAGTTTATTTCAAAAAAATTATGAAAGGTCAAATCAAAGTTTTAATTGTTCTTACTTGTCTCTAGTTCATCTGGATGGATAGAAATGATGCTAAATATCATGGCACTGCTATGAACCATAAAAGGATTCTGGATAGAACTATAAAAAAAAAAAAAATTCATGCTCTATTTAATGCCAATCTTATTAGTAACATTCATTTTAGAGGCTATAAATTTATGGCTAAAAAATTAGGTATCATTTTGCCTGACTTGGACTCTGCTAAAGGTGCTAGGATTTTCCATTAGATCAAACCTAAAGACAACTTGATTAATGTGAATACTGATGGATCTATAGCTTCCAATAAATATGGTTGTGGGGGTATCCTTAGGGATTCTAAAGGTACTGCCATTTGTGCTTTTGCCTATCCTCTCAAAGCCTATTCTATTATTTTTGTTGAGTTTATGGTTGTTAGTAAAGCTATTGAAATTTATTTGAATAGTGTTTTCTCAACAACTGGATTGAAGTTGATGCTCTCTTACTTATTGACATGCTTAATTCCAATAGAAATGGGAATGCTGAATTATTTTATCTCCTTAATCATACAAAAATTCTTCTTTCTCAAGTTTCTTTTAAAATTTCCCACATCCTTTGTGAAAGTAATGTTTTTTCTGATTTCTTGGCTAATTTAGGTGCCAACTTAACTTAGTTCACTTTATTTGACAACCAAATGTTGCCTAAACTATTAAGAGGCTTGGTTAATCTAGATAATACTGGATTGTCTTATCTCAGATTATAATTTCTTGGCTTAGTTTCTATTGTGTTGGTTTTTTATGAGCCTTTGCTTTTGTTTGCCCTTTATTAAACCCTCTTTAGTTTGTGGATATTTACTTATTTCCACTCTTTGGATGGTGCTAGTTGTTATGTTTCACCTTTTACTTTTGGGTTAACCTAGTGTTTACTCCCTGGTAGTTATTGTCATTACAGCTTAGGTTGATTTGGTTTTTTTGGCATGGTGGCTACTGTCTGCCTGGTTGGGTTTTTATCACATTTTTTCCTTGGTTGTTTTTGATAACCTTTTATGGGGTTGTGGCTTTGTCTACTATTGGTTTTTCCTCCTGTATGGGTTTTCCCTCATTTCAAGGCTGGTTGCTCACTTACCTATTTTGGATCTGCTGTTGTGGTGGTTGAATGGGTGATTTTGTTGGCTGGCTGGGTTAACTAGTAGTGTTGGTTGGTTAGATTGGCTAGCTAGTTGGTTGTTTTGGCTATTTTTTCCTTATCAAATAGTGACATATCTAGGGGACTGTTGGTGGTTTAGTTATGGCTTCATTTTGGAATGGTGGGGGTTTTTGTTTGGCTATTTCTTTCTCTATCTTGTTGACTAGGGCTTGGTGGTCAGTTTTATTGATTTTGCTTTATTTCTTTTGGTTTTGGTTTTGTCCTCCTCTTGTTTTAGCCTTTCTCTCTTGGTTGCAATGTCTTTGGGTTTGGTTATTATTCTAGGTTGGCTAGTTTAGGGCTTTTTGGTGGCTATTATTTTTCTGGCTGTCTAGGGTGATTTTGGCTTGATGGCTACTATTGGTCTTTACATTGACTTGGGTTTTCTTTTGCTATGGTGGTTGCCTAGGAGGTTATGTTGACTGGTTAGATTGGTTGGTTATTTCTCTATTGTGTGGTGTTTTGATGGTTTTAATGCTTTTCCTTGGCTTGATGGGGATCTTTCCTTTGTTGGTTACTAATGATGGGTTGTTCTCTAGTGGTTGCCTTATGGATGTTTTACTTAGTTGCTTTGGTGGGAGGACTTTTAATTATCCTTGGAATTTTGGTTGGCTTCCTTTCTCTTTGTGGTTTTTTTCTTCTTCTTCGCCAATTTGCTGCAACCTTTTGCTGTGATGATCGAACCTTTACTGATCCTTCTAAATTGGGATTTTTGGTTTATGGTGGTTGGTGGCTTATTAAGGTATGGTGGGTTATGGGTTATCTTTGGTTCCATTATTTGGCCAATGATAATGTTATAACTTCTAGGTTGCTGGCTTTATATGATTAGCCTATTGTGGGTTTTAATTGGTGGGTTGGCTGCTGAATGGCTATTAGCTAGTTATTTTCTTTGTTTTTTTAGTGCAGGACTAGATCACTATGGACTACTTGCCTTAGATGGCTGCTGGTATCAGGTATGTTGGCTATGATGGCTTTGATATTACTCACCTCTTCTCTTTGGTTGGTAGCTTTACATAAGATTGTAACTCTTCTTATGAAGTTTGGATGCACATATGCATTGTTGCCCCTAGAGATGATCTTAACTTAGCTTGAGCCTTTTCTTTCTCACTTCTCTCCATTTGCTCCCTTTATCCTTATCCTTTTAGCTATGACTTTTCCTTGGCGTATTTTTTTGTAGAATTCTTTCATAGGTTGAAACTTTATCAATGCCCTGACATTTCTCACCATCACTTGTTGCTATGGAGCTTGCTTATCTTGCTCTCTTAAAGGAATCATGAACTGCTGCAGACGTAACCTTCTTTTTTGTTTTCATGTTTTGTTTTGTTTTACTGTCTCATTTTGCTCTCATGCTTTTTAGTTGCTCTTTTTGGTCTTTTTCTTTCTTTTCTTCTTCTAATGTACTTAGATGAGGGTTTAGCTCTTTAGGTTTCTTATAGCTCAATGAGGGAGCTTTACCCTTTTTAAGGACATTGTATCTTTTCCTTTTATGGTGATAAAATTCTAACTTTTTCCATAAAAAAACCCTAAACCATAAACACTAATCCTAACCGTAAACCCTAAACCTTAAACCCCAAACCCTAAAACACTAAATCCTAAACCATAAACTAACACTAAATTCTAAACCCTAAAATTCCTAAACCCTAAACCTTCAACCCTAAACCTTAAACTAACCCTAAACCCTAAGTTAACCCGAAACCCTAAACTAACCTAAAACTTAAACCCTAGACACAAAACCCTAAACCCTAAACCCTAAACCCTAACCCTAACCCTAAACCCTAAACCCTAAGCCATAAACCCTAAAACTATAAACACTAAACACTAAACTAACCCTAAACCCTAACCCCTAAACCCTAAACCCTAAACCCTAAACCCTAAAAGCCCTAAACTTTAAACCTTAAACTTTAAACCCTAAACTAACCCTACACCCTAAGCTATCCCCAAACCCTAAAAAGCCTAAATCCTAAAGCCTAAACCCTAAACCCAAAACCCTAAATCCTAAACCTAAACCCTAAACCCTAAAAGCCTAAACCATAAAACCCTAATATAAAATAAAAACTAAATGCAAAACTAAAATAAAATAAAACTAAAATAAACCAAAAATAAAATAAAATAAAGTTAAAACTAAATAAAAACCTAAAAAATAAACCTAAAAATAAATAAAAAAATAAAACCTAAATCTTAAACCCTAATAAACCTAAACATAAACCTAAACCCTAAAATGGCCAACTAGCTCACTAGATCTGGTGGAAGGCGAGGGCGGCTAGGTGGTGGGGATCTGGAGGTGCTGGTGGATATGGAGGTGGTGGTCATAGCAATGGTGGTTATGGAAGCAGGAGGAGTGACGGAGGTTATATCCATGCTAGTGACAGAGGGAGAGATCGAGGATATGATGGTGGATCCCGCTACTCAGGAGGCCAGGATGGTTCTGATGGGAATTGAAGAAATTGAAGAACGACCGACCCGATCTGTTGCTTATGGAACTGTGTCTATAAAGTGGATACGATTCTAGTTATCTACAGTTTTTGATTTGCTCAATGCATGTTCATTTTTTATCTATGTTGTCCCTTGTGTCTTATAAAACTTGGTGTGTTACTTGGTTGATTAAATCGAAAAGAAGAAATGTTGAATTTAAATTTATTCTCTGTTAAAAAAAAAACCAAAAACTCTAAACCCTAAACTAAAACCTAAACCCTAAACCTATAGCCTAATTCCTAAACCCTAAACCATAAACCCTAAAACCTAAACCCTAAACCCTAAACCCTAAGCCTTAAGCCCTAAACCCCAAACCATAAACCCTAATACCTAAATCCTAAACTAACTATAAACCTTAAACCCTAAACCCTAAACCCTAAATAGTTAAAAACCTAAACCTAAATTAAATAAAACATAAAAAATAAAATAAATAAAAAAACCTAAACTAAATTTAAATAAAATAATAAAATAAAATAAGATCATAAATTAAAACCTAATCCTAAACCTAAACCTAAAAATAAACTAAAATAAAAAATAAAAAATAAACTAAAATAAAATAAATAAAAACCTATACTACACTATGAAATAAAAAACCAAAATAAAAGAAAAACTAAACCTAAAGTAAAATAAAATAAAATAACCTTAAAACCTAAACCCTAAATCCTAAACCTTAACAAATAAATAAAATAAAATAAAATAATAAAAATGTAAAAAATAAAAAGATAAAAAAATAAAAATTTAAAAAAATTTAAAAAAACTAAAAAATAAAAAAAAAACTAAAAACTAAATAAAAAAACTAAAAAAATAAAAAAAAAACTAAAAAAAACATAACCAGAAACCCCCCTTTACCTATCACTCTGCAATTTTGGGATTCCTCATGTGTCGTTGTCCCTACTATGGCTTCTTTGTGAGTGTTCGAACATTTTCTGTCTTGGATTCCCTTTATATTGTTGGCCTTGGGCCGATCTCGACCTGTTTTGGTCACAGCGCCATGACTCATAGTGTCGGCTTCTTCCAAGGTAAATCCCATGTGCCGACAGATCTGCTAGGGCATCAGAGTTTTTGGGTAATCCTACCTCTAGATTACCTGCTATTACTAAATATTTCAAAGATGCTTTAGCTAGTAAGAACTCCTCCACCAAGCTTCTCTGAATTTAGTTCATATGATGTTTAAAGGTACTCCGATGATTATGATTTTAGATGTTGATATTGAAAGATTAGCTGGGCCTTTTATTTTTTCTTTGATTGGAAAGTTTTCCTCCAAACAACCTAAGATGGAAGATATTCATTCTTTTTTTTCACAGCTTAAATTTATCTAGTTCTTCTTCTATTAGGCTGATTGATGTGAGGCATGTTCTGATTAAATATTCAAATGATCTTGATTATGGAAGAATTTTTTCTAGGCGTTCTTACTATATTTTTAAATGTCAAATGTGTATTCTGAAGTGGACACCTATGTTTGATGTTAATGAAGAGTCTCTTATTGTTCCCATTTGGATTTCTTTTCCTAACTCATGGATTCATCTATTTAATCATCGATTCTTTATGTTATTGGGTCAATTTTGGTCACTTTGTAAGTTGATCAAGCAAGCCTACTTCTTCTAAACCGTATGAATTATTGTAGAGATTGATATTACTAAAAAATATCCGAAAGGAATTTGGTTGGGTTCGGAGAATTATGGTTATTTTTAGAAAGTTATTTTGAGAACTTTCCCATTTTTTGTATGATTCATGGGAATGACATTTCTGAATGCTTTATTGCTCATCTCTCTCTTAGGAAGAAAATCACCAATAAGAATTGAAATGTTAAAAAAATTGATGATTCTCTCAAGTTGGATAAAGGGTAATCTACTTTTTAAAATTCTAATATTTTGCAAAACCAAATTTCTAAATCTTTTAAAAAAGTTTTACCTATTAATGATTTGTCTAATGCGCAGGGTAATTTTGATGTTTTTGAAAAAGTTTAAACTAATAATCATGCTCTAAATGTTTCTTCTGATGATTCTATTAAGGGAAGCCTTTAGAGGCTGTGGTTAATGATTCTATTGGTTTGGATGCATAAGTCCTTTCATGATGGTTTGAATATTATTGATGCTAACACCATTTCTTTCAATCAATTGGATGTTGTTTCTCTTTCTTCTATGTCTGCTTTAGATCATGGGAGAGAGATTATTTCTTTTCCTTATTTGATTAAGAATGGAGGTGAAAAGAATGTTCTTATTTCTAATATTTTAACTTTTGGTCCATATAATCTTGTTAATATTGGCGATCCTTTTTTTAAAAAACAAGATTTAGATACCCGCAAAAATTCTCTCATTGTGAATAGTTCTATTTCAGTTCAAAATGATGGTTTTTCTATGGCTGGTAATTTTGTTCTAAATTTTAGTAATATACTATGTGTTTCTAAGGGATTTGAATCTTATTTTAATCCCTTACATGATGTTTGTAATGAAAATATGGATTTTTCTTCTCTTGATTTTTTTATGAATGAAAACAGGGAGGATACTCTTCAGATTTTGTTGGAAGGTGAAAATATTGATAATTGCCTTTTATAACAACACTGATTCATTTTTGCATGGAGATTTTTTGAAGAAAGGGCATGGTTATAAACTATTTACAAGAAGAAAAAGAAAAAAAAGCGTTCAGATTTATGCCCCTCCTCACTTGTCGAGGGTTACTAAATACAAAGCTTTTTGAAAATAATCTCTCTTGTCCATGGGAGGTGTTTGCTTTTGGCCAATTTTATCTATGTTGGTTGAGCTTTTGCTATGTGATTTCTTGCTAGCTGAAGTATTGGCTTCTTGGCTAATTTTTCTTCTTTTGGCTTGGTGTTTTTGGCTTCCTGATCACTGGTTTTTTTTTTTTGGTGTCCTTTGGTTTGTTGGTTTCTTCTTTTCACTATTTTTTGTGTTGGTGGATTTGTTCCTCTTGGCTTGCCTCTCTTTGGTTGGTGCTTTTGCTCTCTTTGTTGGTGGTAGGTTGGGCATTTTGTCCTTGGCATGTGGTTTGTCCGTTGGTTGGTTGTTTCTCTAGCTTTTTATTTTAGCTATTGCAGCCCTTTTTTTTCTATTGGTTGGTCTACTTTCTTACTCTATCCTGGGCTATTTTTCTTCGGTGCTCTATTGCATGGCTGCTTTGTTGGCTATTTCCATTCCTTTGGCTGGTGCTTTGGTGGCTTTGGATTGGTGTTGTTATAGGCTCTATTGGCTTTGTCTTTGAGGGCTCTTTACTTTTTTTTAGGCTATGAGTTTCTTTTCTCCCACTTTTTAAGAGGTGTTCATATTTGGTTTTGTTGGGAATGCCTTATGTTAATTTTTTTCTGTTGCTTTCCTCTCTCTTTCTGTTTCCTTAGCTTCGCTTTTTCTTTGGTTGGGTGGCTATTATGATAGGTTTGTATTCTTCTTTGGCTGGAATGGCTATGATGATATGATGGATTTTTTTCTTTTGATAATTTTATGGTTGGTGACTTTTCCTATTTGTAACCCATCATTGAAGCCGGATACACTTGGGATTTGATGCCTCTCATTATTGTGGTTATCCTTCTTTCCTCATATCTGAGCCTAAGTTTTATCTCTTTATGTTTTCTGATCTCCTTCTGGCTGAGATTTATTGCAAGTTGTAGATTCTCATTTTCAGTTGGTCTCTTCTTCTTCTTCGAGGGAGCTAGAGTAAAAACTAAACCTAAAATAAATATAAAAGAAACCTAAAATAAAATAAAATAAAAACTAAATAAAAATCTAAACCTAAATAATAAACCTAAAAATAAAACCTAAAAGTAAATAAAAAACAAAACCTAAACCCTAAACTTAAAAGAAAACTAAAACCTAAAATAAAATTGAAATAAACCTAAACCTATACTAAAATAAACTAAAATAAAATAAATAAATCCAAAACCTAAACCTAAAATAAGCTAAACCTAAACTTAAACCTAAAATAAATAAAATGAAATAAATTAAAAATAAACCTAAACCTAAACTAAAAAATAAAACCTAAAAATAAATATAAAATAAAAACTTAAAACCTAAACCTTAAAAAAAATAAAATAAAAACATAAACCAAAACCTACAAATAAAAAATAAAACCTAAACCTTAAAAATATAATAAAAATAAAACTAAATTAAAAAAATAAACCTAAACCTAAACATAAAGCTAAAAGAAACTAAAATAAAGAACATAAGCTAAAATAAATAGACCAAAAATAAATAGAATAAACTAACTAAAAATTAAAATAAACCTAAATCAAAATAAAAAATAAAATTAACCGAAAATAAAAATAAACTAAATAAACCTAAAAATAATTTATTTAATTTAAAAACCATAATCCTAAACCCTAAAAACTAAACCTAAACCCTAATCCTAAACCCTAGGCCACAACCACAACCCTGACCTTAACCTAAAACTTTAAAACCACAAAACCTAAACATAAAATAAATTAAATCTAAAAATAAAATCAATAAAATTTTAAACCTAAAATAAAATAAAATATAAAATAAAATGAAACTAAACTAAACCTAAACTAAGCAAAATATAATAAAATAAATAAAACCTAAACTAAACTAAATAAATAAAGTAAACCTAAAAATATAAAATAAAATAAATAAGAAACTAAACTAAAATGAATGTAAAATAAAAAATAAAATAAAATAAAAATAGAATAAAAACCTAAATCTAAAAATAAATAAAAAGTAAAATCGAAAACCAAAACTAAAAAAAACTAAACCTAAAAAAAATAAATTAAAATAAATAAAACATAAACAAAATAAACCTAAACCCTACCAATTTAGTTAATTTAAAATAAATAAATAAATAAAATAACACTAACCTGTCCTAAACCTAAAAACCTAAATCTACTGCCTAAACCCTAAACCTAAACCCTTACATTAAAACCTGAGCCTAAAACCTACCCTACCAAGCCACAAATACAAACCCTAACAAACTGAGCTAAAAAACCAAAATCAAAACCTAAACTAAATTAAACCTAAAATATAATTAATAAAATAAAAAACTAAATAAATAAAATTAAATATAAAATGATACTAAAACCTAAACTAAACCTAAAAATAAGATAAAATAAAATAAAAAATAAAATAAAATAAATACAAACTATTAACAAATAAACAAATCTAAAATAAATAAAAATATTAAAACTAAACTTAAAAATATAAAATAAACCTAAAATAAAATAAAATAAAATAAAACTAAACTAAACTAAATAATCCAAAATAAATAAATAAACTAAACCACTAAAAAATAAACCTAAAATCAAATAAAAAAAAAAACCAAATTAACTAACCTTTGGGTTTGAATTTAAAAATAAATAAATAATAAAATTTAAAAAACTCTAACAAACTCACTAACTAAACTATGAGCCCCTAAACCATGATAAAACCATAGCCCTAAACCTAGGCAAACTGGCCCTGAGCCACTAACCCTACCCCACCCTGACTAACCAACCCTAAACCTAAAAACAATACAACCACAAATACCCTAAATCATAAAAACTTAACCTAAAATAAATAAAACCAAAATAAAATAAATAAATAAACCTAAACCTAAAATAAAATAAAATTAAAAAAAAATAAAAACTAAAACTAAACTGAAGACAAAATAAAATAAAATATAAAAAATAAACTAAAATAATAAATAAAAGAATAAATTAAACTAAATAAATAAAATAAACCTAAAATGAAAAAATAAAAACTAATAACTATAAATAAAATAAAGCTAAAATAAAATAAAATAAAGTAAATAAAAAACCTAAATAAAACTAAACTAAAAATAAAAATAAATAAAAAAAAAAAAAAAGCCTGATAAATTCAGCTAAATAAACTAAAATAAAATAAAATAAAATAAAATAAAATAAAAAAAAAAATACTATAACCTAAATAAACAAAATAATAAGCTTAAAATAAATTAAACCTAAACCTAAACTAAAATAAAATAAAAAACTAAAATAAAAAACCTAACTAAAAATAAAACCTACCTAAATAAAATAAAATAAATAAAAAACTAAAAAAATAAATGTAAACTAAACCTAAATCTAAAATAAACTAAAAAAAAAAACTAAAATAAATAAACCTAAATAAAAAAAACTAAATTAAATTAAAATAAAAGTAAACTAAAATAAAATAAAATAAATTAAAATAAACAAAATAAACTAAAATAAACCTAAATATTTGTTTTGCTTAATTTAAAAAAAAACCCTAAACCCTAAAGAAGCTAAACCTAAAATAAACTTTAAAACTAAATTGATTAATAAATTGGAAAACTACTTAAACCTAAACCTGCCAAATCCTAAAAAGCCCTGTATTATCCATAAAACATAAATCCAAAATAATAATAAATAAATAAATAAACTAAACCCTAGCCTAAAAATAATACCTAAACATAGGCCACTGACCCTAAACTAACTCACCTAAATCCCAACTACCTAAAACATAAACCTGAGCCTACCATGAGCCTAAACTCAACCCTAAACTAAAGCCAAGCCACACCCTGGGCCTGACCTAAACTTAGGCTAGCCCTACTCAGGCCAAAAATAAATAAAAGACTAAACAAAGATAAATAACATACTAAACCTAGAATACTAAAATAAATAACCTAAACTAAATAAATAAATAAATATAAATAAATTAAAATAAAAGAAACATAATAAAAATAAAAAATAACTAAATAAAATAATAAACTAAATCAAACTCTGGGTTTGATTTAAAATAAAGCCTAACACTGAGCTCTGATCTGGGCCACAACTCTAAATAAGGCCCTAAACCTAAATCAGTAAATACAACATAAACCTTCAAACCTAAATCCTAAATAAAATCCCTACTACTAACCATAAACCTGACCCTAAACCTTGCACCAAACCCCAACCCTAGGCCCTAAATCCTAAACCCTAAAATAAAATCCTACTAAATACCTAAGAAGATAAATAGACTTGAACCTAAAATAAAATATAAAATAATAGATAAAATACTAAATCTAAAATATAATAATAAATAAAACTATAAGATAAAATAAATTAAACTAAACTAAACTAAAAATATAAACCTAAAATAAAACCTAAATAAAATAACTGGTGTAAATAAAAATTAAACCTTATAAATAAAAATAAAACTCTAAAATGACTAAACTCTCCTGACCCTAAATCTGCCTATAACCCAAACCTTAAATCTACCTAAACCTAACTAAACCCTAACCCTAAAACTAAAATCTCTCTACACCTAAATCTTACACAACCCTGACCTAATACTTAAAACTAGGCTCAATCTGATCAACTATCCTAGCCATAACCTAAAATCTAAAGGCCTGACCTAAACCCTGACCCTGGTATAAACTAATCTACTAAACCACAATTACACCTACTAACTCCCTGTCTAACCTAAATGACCTGGCTACCCTTCCTACTACCATACTCAAAATCTTGACCCAGAACTGCCACTCCTTTCCTCTCATTGCTTTCTCGGTTTTTGTGTTTTTTGTGGTTTGGCCCATTTGGTACCTGATCGTGATCACTATTTTATTGCTAGGTTGCACTTCCTCTCTCGGCTTGGTTGCTTATGTGACTCACACTGGATAGTTCAATGATGGAGGCATCGCTCTTCATGCAACCGAGTCATCGCTCCTAGATGCACCGACTTTGCCGTCCAATCCTAAAGGTATTTTGGATATGATTGCATCCGTTAATGCACCTGCTATCAAGTCCTTTAAGGATGCTCTTTCTGGTAAGAATCCTTGCTCTAATGCCTCGGTTAACTTAATTTCAACCTCATTTCATGGATTATCTGTCATGTGTTCGAGATGTGGAGAAATTAGCTAAGCCTTTGAGTTCTCTTTGGTTGGTAAATTCTCTATGGTGCCTACTCTAGATAATATCCATTTAGCTTTCAGTCTTCACTATTTGGTGATTGATCCTTAATATCCTTATTGGTTATCAAATGATTTAGATTATTCTCAGTCTTTGCCGTCTCCTATTTTGTATATAATTGTCAAAAAATGGTCACCTTTTGATGTCAAAGAAGAATCCCTATTGTCCTTATGGCTTGCTTTTCCAACATGAGAATTAACTATATTGCAAGTTCTATTTGTGGTTGGGGCTCTATTTGATAGACCCTTCAAATTGATCAAGCCACTATGCTAGATCTCATCTATTATTGCGTATCTTGGTTGAGATTGACATTACCAAAAATACCCAAAAAAGTTTGGATCGATTGAAAAATTTGGATATAAAGTAGAATTTGAAAATTTCCCCTTGCACTCTTTGTAAGATCCGTGGTCATGATCACTCTAAATGCTTTGTGTTACACCCTAACCTCAAAAATAATATATCACAGGATACTAATACCCCTCTTGGAACTAGGAAAACTAATAAGTTAGCTTATGTGCCTAAAGCTACTCATAATGGAACTCATCCTCCTACACCTACCCTTTATTACTCATTTTGCCAAATGAAAAATTGAGCTTGGTATAAATACTATTGAGGTGTGAAACTAATGATAACTTCTCTACTTGTAATAATTTGGCTTCTCATGACAATCCTTTGTTCCATTTGAATCTTAATGACAATTTGAATGGGAATCTTATATTGGATCAAAATAATGTTGAACCTTTGGTGTCAGACCAAAATCTGAATATGCATCATGGTAATGAGAATGATATTTATACTATTAATGGTGCAAGAACCTCCCCTTCTATTTCTCTACAGAGTGATACTTTATCCAATTTCTCATTCTTACTCGATCTTGAAGAAGGAGAAATCACCACTACTAAAACATTGATATCTTGCTCTATGGATACCAAAACCAATCCTTTTTTACATGGAGATACTTTGGATCTTGATAGACCTTCCTTTATTAAAAAAAATCTTATAAAGCCAAAATGACTAATAATAACTTCACTAGAACCACACATTCTTCTAACACCTCACAAATAATTATGTCCTCTCTTACCTTTTCCTTTTGGATTTTTTATCATGATTAATTTTCTTATTTGGAATATCGGTTGTGGGACTCTCCTATCCAACCATGTTAGAGCCTCTAATGCACTCATAACATCTTACTTGTTATTATTGAGCCTTTCATTAACTCTTCCAAGATTGCCCATGTTGCTAGATGCTTGGATTTCAAAATTTCTCTTCAATCTTAATAATAAAATTTGGTGTTTTGGAATAATTCCATCACCATTTCCATCATTGATGATCTTGATCAATTGGTTAATGTCAAAATCTTATTAGGTGAGTTTTCGGCTTTTGGTTCCTTTATCTATGCTTCTTGTAATAGAGCCGATAGGAACATCCTTTGGAATCACTTAAGAACCTTTGCCTCCTTGGTTGACCTTCCCTGGTTGGTTGGGGGTGATTTCAACACTATCATTGCTTCTTTGAAAAGGAGGGGAGGATGTTCTCCTAACCTCCATTCCATGGAAGACTTCTTTAATATGATCCTAGATTGCAATCGATTGACATTGGTTTTAGTCGATTACATGGCATAACTCTAGACTTTGGCGATCTTAGGACCCTCTTTAATTCTCTTTGGATCAATCAATGGCCTCTTCTTATTGAGGTGAGCATAACTTTGTCGATCATGCTCCTCTTTTGATCTCTATCAAAACTCTTTAACCCTTCTACTCCCTCCTTTTAGATTCCAAAATATGTGGACCCAACATGCGATTTCACTAATGTTGTTTTCCTAATTGGATGGCTCTTCACAGGATAATTCTTAAAGGCATGATTGACTTTGGCTTAAGCTCAAAGTAAACAAAACCTCAATTGGTGGAATAATCATATATTTAAAATCTTTTACCAATCTTAAAGCTATGGAACAAGTGGTTTGTTCTCTTGAAGAGAGGCTATCTTAAGCGATCCTAAGCTTGATGAGTTGAGCATTGCCAAAGATAACTTGATTAATTACCAAAATATGGAAAACCTATTGGCGTCAAAAGCTTAAACATATTGATGGCAAAACACATGGTATTTCCATGCCATTTGCAATAAACAAAAAGCATTAAACTCGATTAAGAAAATTAAGAACTCTAATGGTGGATAGCGATAACAATGAAATTAAGGAATCTATCATCATCACAAAATTTATTAAATTCTAATCCTTCGTTAGAAACTCTCAACACCCATCTTCTCCTTGATTAACAATAAGGATAACCATGTGCTCACTATGCATCCTTAGAAGCGAAGATTAATAGTACTCTCAATAGCATGAACACTGATTCTATTGCTAGCCCTGATGGCTATACGACTCATTTCTTTCAGCATTGTTGGCCTTTTATTAAATCTGATCTTGTTGATGCTATTATTGATTTCTTTGATGGAAGCTCTATTCCCAGATATTTTCAAGTACTTATTATCCTTATATAATCACGAATCTTGGGAGATTTTAGACCTATTAGTCTTTGCACCTTTTTCCAAAAACTCATTGCTAAATTAATTAATAATAGGATTAGCCCTGCTCCCTAAAATCATCTCCCCAACCAAAGCTGCCGTTAAAAATAGATATTTGATAATATTCTTCTCGAGGCTGGTTCATGACATTGATGTTCCTTCGGAGGTAATATCCTCTTCAAATGGACATCTCTAAAGCCTTTGACAACCTCATGGGATTTTCTCTTTCAAATCTTACATTTGTTTGGTTTCTCGATAATTTTATTAAAAAGTTGTATCACTAATGTCTAGTTTTTTTATCATGAATGGTGAGTCCCTTGGTTTCTTTACTTCGAGCCATGGTTTGCGACAAGGTGACCTCTTTCTCCTTCTCTTTTATCATTGATGAATATCTTTGAGGGCTTCAATGATCTTTTCATTAAAATCTAACATGTTTTTTTAAAACTCATGGTGGTTTCCTTTCTCATCTTAGCTTTGATGATTTTATAATCTTCAATGCCTCTCTTCAACATGTTAAAACTATTAAGAATCTCTTAAATGATTTTGGCAAGTTAGTGGTCTCTTTTCTCAATGAAAGAAAATGTTGTTTTATTCCTTAGATTCCTACCAATAGACTAAATCAAATCTCGAATTACTAATTTTAAGCAAATCAACTTCCCATTAATTATCTCGGGGCTCCGCTTTTTAAAGGCCCAAAAAGATCTCATCTTTTCGATGACCTTATTCAGAAAATATCTAATAAAATTTTAGTTTGGGAATTTCATTTACTCTCTTTTGGTGGTAGGCTCGCCTTGATCAAGAGCACTCTTAATTCCATGCCTTTATATCTCATCTCAAACCCATTTACCATTTCTATCATCAAGAGAATTGGCGTCTCTAAACAAATTTTTTTGGGGCTCCAATACCTCCTAAAGAATGCACTTGGACCTCTTGGTTTTAAAGTTGTGGCACTTTTGATGAAGGTGGTCTTGGTTGTAAATCCATAAAAGCTATCAATGCCTTTTCCTATAAACTCTGGTGGAATTTTAGGTAATCATAGTCTTTGGGCTAATTTCATGACTTAAATATTGCGGGTAATCTCATTTGTCCCTTTAAACATGGTGATTCTCTGTGTGGAAAAGACTTTGTTACGTCAAATGGGATGCAAAATCCTTAATTTTTTTGGGGCATTAACTCTCTTCTTTCTTTTGGCAAGAAGCTGGAGTGGATGTGGATCCATTGATGACTTACTCTCCATTCCCAGCTATTAAACTCTTTGGCATAACAACAAGTGGAACAATAGTAAGCTTGTTGATTTTATCCCTTTTACTTTCTTGAATATGGTTTCTATTCTATCACTCCAAACAATCAAGACCAGATTCTCTTTAAGCTCTCATAATGGTGATTTCAACCTCAAAATGTGTGGCTCCACATTAAAGATACTCATGATTCCTCTATGTGTTCTCCAAACTTTGGAATAACAATATCCCTACTTCTTATTCTGTTCTTACTTGTATTCTAAAAAATTTTATCCACTGTTGATTCCTTGTTGTGGGGTAAAGGGTTTCATTTACCCTCTAAATGTCAATGTTGTTTCCATATTGAGAATGTTAATCATGTTTTTTGTTAATGGGGTCCATTCTAAACTTTGGATTTGGTATGATGATCTTTTTTAACACTATCAATTTCAATGGCTCTCTTACTTTATATCAACTTCTTGAAGTCTATTTTGATAATACTATTAAAGGTCACATTAAAGTCATCCTTATCACTCTTATTTGGTTCATATGGATGGACGAAATGATGCAAAACATCGTGGGATCCTATGAACCACGTGAGGATTATTTAGAACTAAAACAAAATTTGTGACTTGTTTAAAGCCAATCTCATTCACATAGATAATTCAAAGCTAAATTTGGCCAATAAATTGAGCTTAACTTTGGACGACACTTCTTGTCGAAATGACAAGATTGTTTACTGAAAAAACCTCTTGACCATATTATTAAAATTAATATTAATGGCTCTATCTCTCATAATGGCTCTGGTTGTGGTGGCATTTTCAAGAACTCTAAGGGTATAATACTATGTGCTTTTGCTTATCCTCTTATTTCACATATCCCATTCTTGAGCTTATGGCGGTCTACAAAGCTCTTGAGATTTGCCTCAAAATGGTGGCTCAATATTTGGATTGAGGTGGATGCTCTTCTGATTGATCTTTTGACTTCCACCAAAATGAGCAGCATTGTACTACCTCCTCAAGCAAACTAGAGCTCTTCTTTCCCCAATTTTAACATCACTCATGTTTGGCGTGAAGGAAATGCTTGTCTTACCTTTACCAATATGTGCTAGATCGATGGTATCATCTTCTTTGATCAACTCACCTTACCCAAACACTTGCATGGTGGTTAACTTGGACAATTTTGGGTTTTCCTTATCTCGAACTTAATCTAACCTTTTGATGTATACCATCATTTCTTAATTGTATGCCTCTTTATTTTATGGCTTTTCTCCTTTTTGTGTCTTTTGTGGATGCTTCATGGATATTACTTCTTGTCTTGATCTTTTATGCCATGATTTGTATTTTAATATCTTCTCCTTTATTTGGGCTCTCTATTTTTTGGCATTTACACGATAAAGTCTTATTGAGCTATGTGCATACTAATACCATTAATTTTTGTTGAGCTATGTGTTAGCTACTATTTGTTTTATAACCACTCTATTTGGGATTTTAATATCAATCTTGCCTTCATTCTAATCTAGGGGCTTAATCATTCTTGGATGGAGATATTTATTTTGATGGGTTTAGCTCATTAATTTTTTGCAACTCTTTCTCAAGATATTATTGCTTGGAGCATCTTAGTTACCTATGTTGTTTCTATGCATTGTATTAGTGTTCATTATCTTTGGTTGCAATATTTATTTTGATGATTCTTGTTAGGTTGTTGGATTTTAGCGATAATATGGTGGTGGCTTTTGACTTGCTTATCTCCCTATTAGATCTTGGGCTGCTTCGATATTCTCTTTGACTCTAGCTTTGAGTGACATTTTCTTTTATTTCTAGTTATCTTTTATTTTATTTTCATGAAGAGGTTTTGGCCTTTTTCTGATATTTATCTTCTTGGTTGTTGTCTACACTAGAATCTGGACCCCATTCAATGCTCTCTTTGGAAACCATTTTTTATTGTGAGTCCTTTGGTGGGATCTTGTTGTGGGAGGCTTTCTTCTTTTCTTCCACCAAGGTTGTTTTTTTATAGCTTTCTTGTTCTTACCTCTTACCCTTTTATTATTGTCTGAACTTTGATATTTCTTCTTGGTTATCTTTTATGCTTCTTTACTTTTGCAGGTGGAATCCGGCATTCTATTGTTTCTTTCACTTGTTTATTTTTTGAAATGGATGGAGTTTCTTTGATTCGCTATTTGTTATTGGATCCTTTTTATGCGGATGTTTAGATTGGGGCTTTGGTCAATCTCTTTTTATTGCTCTTTCGGATTTGTTTTTGGTGTTTTCTTTTTTGCTCCTGAGAATGGGTTTTCATGTTGCCTCTCTTTTTTGGTTTTACTTTATTTTCCTCTCATTTTTGGGCCTTCTTTGCTAGTATTTTACATCTGGAAAGGTCTTGTTATTCCTCTGTTAGTCATTGGATTTTTTGGGACTGTTTCAGATTGTTGTTTTTTTGTGACTTATGGATGTTTTTTGATTCTCGATTCTTAACTATTTGTGTTATTATTTGGCTATTTTGATCAAACATGGGTTGCTTTTCATCTTGGTTCTGCCATAGTCAATTCTTATCTTTTATTATGGGATCAATTTTATGCACTCTCTACTCTTAATGGCTTTTCCTATGGTCAACTTGTTGGTATCTCCTTTCTTTGTTGTTGGCTGAATTGGACCCTTAAGGCTACTGTCAATCTTATTATTTCTGGACTTGCTTCCCATGCTCAGTAGGTTTGGAGTTACTTAATGGATTTTATTACATTTCTTGAGGTTGTGTACTTCTTGTTTACTCACGGTGGAATTGATCTTATTTCTTTGTTTTTCTTTATATCTTTGTTTGCTAACATCTTTGCTTTGGTCTTCCTGTTGGTTTCCCTCTATATGCTATAATGGGAACATGCATATCTTGAAGATCATTCTTTTGTTCTGCTTGAACTTAATCAATGGTTTATCTTATATGCATAATTGGGTTATTGGCCAACTTCTTGTTTCATTATCTTTGGAGTCATGTGCTATAAACATCTTGAACTATTTGAATGTCTTACTAGATTTGTTTGTAGTGAGGATTCATTACTATCCCTTCTTTCTTTTGCTCATTCTACTAATTTCTATTATGACTTGAGTTGGGTTTTGACTTTCTTGCTTCTTGCAGCTTAATTACTTTTGTCCAAGGTAAGACAGCTGTGAGCATCAAATGGTTGCAAACTTCCTTATTGCTATTACTTTGCTGTTTGTGAAATCCCATATCTACTTTAATATCTCTTTGCAGGAATAGAATTATATCATTACCTCCACTGTTGGATTATGGTTTTAGAGTACTTTGCTGACAGTGCTCTTTGTTTTTATCTTATTTTTCTTTGCTAATATATACTTGATCTTTCTATTATTATTTTCCCTCTCTTGGCTATGATGAGAACATCTCTGATCATGAGTACTCTTACGGTAATCTTTATTTTACCTTTTATAGATAGTTGGGTTATTGGTTCTGGTTGTCTTGTTATTACTTTTGTCGGATTCTTGTTTACGCTACTAAGCAACCTATTCTTCTTTTTTCGATTATCTCTTCTTAGAATTTTTTTTATGGTGGGGAGAGCCTCAAATGAGAAGCACTCTACTTTCTTTTACTATCTGCTACTTTCTTTCCAACCATCTTGTATGCTTGTGTCAATTGGTGGGGTTTCTGACTCGGTTTCTTGCTTACTTAATTCACACAGGAAATGTGGTGTTTCTATTTATTTGTTTGCTATGGTCTGACACGAAAACCATTTTACTTACTTTCTTTTATCTTTTGCTTTGTTAGACTTATGCGAGATCCTTTGTTAGATGATCTTAAATAATTCATATTCAACCTTATCATGCTTATCGAATGGGTGGACTTTTAGTGAGCTTCTTTATCTGAATATGATGAATTCTCTTGTATTGGTCTTGGGATTCATTGTCATGGTGTCTTATATGGGTCCTATAAGGATGGGAACATTTCTCATTCTCACTCTCTATATATGGTTTGATTATATTTGCGGTACTAAAGATATCAAGACTTTTACCAAATGGGTTTTCTTGTTTAGATGTTCTCTTGATGATTCTTGCAGTTGCTCCATAGTGTCATGCATTCTCTCCTTCTGGCATTAGCCCTCATCCTTCATTTGCTTATTTTTGTTAATCACTTCGTATCTTTTGCTTGCTTTACTCTTTTCTTTTGCTTTTGGATGTACTTAGATAGGGGATTTACTTCCTAGGCTGGTTGTAGCTCTTTGAGTAGTAGTTCTTGAGTTTATCCCCTTTAAGGACCTTGTAACGCCTTTTTTGTGGCAATAAAATTTCCCCTATACGAGGTTTCCCAAAAAAAAAAACCCTAAAACCCTAAGCCCAAAACCATAAATCGTAAACCCTAAAACCTAAAAACCTAAACTAAATAAAACCTAAAAATAAAATAAATAAATAAACCTAAACCTAAATAAAATATAAAATAAAATAAAATAAAAACCTAAACTAAAATTAAAACCTAAACCTAAAACTAAAATAAAATAAACTAATAAAAATAAAATAATATAAAATAAATAAAAAAACTAGACTAAACTAAAAAAAATAAACCTAAGAATATAAAAATATGAATTAAATAAAATAAAATAAACCTAAAATAAATATAAAAAGAAATAAAAAAATAAAACCTAAACCCTAAACTAAAAAAAAAACATAAACCAAAAATAAAAATCAAATAAGCTAAATAAAATAAACCTTAATTTAAAATAAACTAAACTAAACTAAAATAAATAAAACATAAACCTAAACCTAAAATAAACTAAACCTAAACCCTAAACTAAATAACATAAAATAAACTAAAAATAAATCTAAACCTAAACTAAAAAACCTAAAACCTAAAAATTAACCTCAAATAAAAATCTAAAACATAAACCTAAGAATAAAAAACAAAACATAAACCTAATAAATAAAATAAAAATAAAACTAAACTAAAAAATAAAAATAAACCAAACTTAAATCAAAAAAATAAACTAAAATAAAAAATCTAAACTAAAATAAATAAACCTAAATTAAATAAATTAAACTAAATAAAAATAAAATAAAATATAAAAAATAAACTAAATAAACCTAATCCTACCAGTTAACTTAATTTAAAAAAAAAATTTAATCCCTAAATCCTAAACCATAAACCCTAAACCCTGAACCCAAAAACTAACCCTAAACCCTAGACCAACAACCATAAATCATAAACATAAACTTAAAATAAAATAAAAATAAAACTCAACTAAAAAATAAACCTAAACCTAAAAAATAAACTAGAATAAAAAACCAAAACTAAAATAAATAAAATTACAATAAATAAACTAACCTAAATAAAATAACAAACAAACATAAATAAAAAAATTAACTGAAATAAAAAAATAAACTAAATAAACAAAAAGAAGAAATGTTAAATTTGAATTTGTTCTCTTTAAAAATAAATAACCAAAAACCCTAAACCTTAAACTAATATGTGAACCCTAAACCTAAACCTTAAACCCTAAATCTTAAACCCTAAAAACCCTAAATCTTAAACCCTAAACCTTAAAACCTAAACCCTAAACCTTAAACCCTAAACTCTGAACCCTAAACCCAAAACCTAAAAAAAAAAATCCTAAACCCCCAAATCCTAAACCCTAAACCCTAAACTAACCATAAACCTTAAATACTAAACCCTAAACCCTAAAAAAAATAAAAACCTAAACCTAAACTAAATAAAACCTAAAAATAAAATAAATAAAAAATATAAACTAAAATAAAATAAAATAAAAATATAAATTAAAACCTAAACCTAAACCTAAAATGAGAAAAATAAAAAATAAAAAATTAAATTAAATTAAAATTAATAAAATCCAATAATAATCTAAAAAATAAAAAACCTAAATGAAATAAAAGATAAACCTAAAATAAAAATAAAATAAACTTAAATTAAAATAAAATAAAAACTAAATAAAAATCTAAACCTAAATAATAAACCTAGAAATAAAACCTAAAATTAAATTAAAAACAAAACCTGAACCCTAAACTTAAAAAAAAAATTGAAACCTAAAATAAAAAAGAAATAAACCTAAACCTAAAGTAAAATAAAATAAAATAAATAAATCCAGAACCTAAACCTAAAATAAGCTAAACCTAAAATAACTAAATAAAATGAAATAAACTAAAATTAACTAAACCTAAACTAAAAATAAAACCTAAAAATAAACCTAAAATAAAACCTAAAACCTAAACCTAAAAAATAAAAAATAAAACATAAAATAAACCTACAAATAAAAAAATAAAACATAAACCATAAATATAAAATAAAATAAAACTAAACTAAAAAATAAACTAAACCTAAAAAGAAAAGCTAAAAAAGCTAAAATAAAAAACCTATGCTAAAATAAATAAACCTAAAATAAATAGAATAAACTAACTAAAAATAAAATTAAACCTAAATCAAAATAAAAAAATAAAATTAACTAAAATAAAAATAAATAAATAAACCTAAAACCAACATTTATTTAATTTTAAAAAAATCATAATTCTAAAATAAACCTAAAAACCATAAATCTTAAACCACAAACCCAAATCCTAAAACCCAAAACCCTTAACACAAACCTAGACCATAAACTCTTAACTCTGGACCCTAAATCACGGACCTAAACCCACAAACCCTACCACATAAAAAAAACAAAACATAAAAAATATTAAATTTAAAATAAAATCAATATAAAATTTAAAACCTAAATAAATTAAAATGAAAAAATAAAATAGACTAAACTAACCTACTAGCTAACCCTCAAAATAAAATAAATAAAAACTTAAGCAAAACTAAATAAGTAAAATAAACCTAAAAATAAAAAACCTAAATAAAATAAAAACTAAAATTAAAATAAATGTAAAATAAACCTAAAATAAAATAAAATAAAAAAGAATGAGAACCCAAACCTATAAAATAAACTTAAAAAAATCAGCCAAACTAAAAACCTAAAATAAAATAAACTAAACTAAATAAAACATAAAACAAAATAAACTAAACCCTCTAGGTTTGCTTAATTTAAAAAAATAAATAAAATTAAAAACCTAACAAATCCACTAAAACTAACCACTGGCTTTAAACCCTACCTCTTGCCCTACCCTAGGCCTTTAACCTTAAAACTGACCACAAACCACAAACCATGCAGGCAAATCCCACTAACAGGAAACTTTAAAACACAAGATTCAAACCTAAAGTGGTTAACCTAAAATAAAATTAATGCAAACTAATAAAATAAAATTAAAATAAAATAAAATAAACTAAACTAAACCTAAACTTAAACCTACAAATAAGATAAAATAAGACTAAAATAAAGATAAAATAAAGAGAAACCTAAACTAAACTAAAAATAAAATAAACTAAAATAAAACCCTAAATAAAATAAAATAAACTTAAAATAAATATAAAATAAACATAAAATAAAATAAAATAAACTAATTAAAAAACTTAAACCTAGTAAAACAAAATAAATAAAATTAAACCTAAACTAAAACTAAAAAGCAAAACCAATAATAAATAAACTAAAAAATAAAAAATAAACCAAATTAACTAAACATACTAGTTTGAATTTTAAAATAAATATTTTAAAATAAATTAAAAAAAAACTCTTTCACAAACTCACCTAAACCCTACTCTAAACCCACAAACCCTAAACTTATAACCTAAATCCAAATAAAACCACCAAACCCTAAAAGTGAACCCTAATCACACAAAATCTACACTACCTAAACCCTAAACCCTATCAAACCATAAATAACTAAAACCAACCAATAAATAAAACCTAAAATAAAACAAATAAAACAAACTAAACTAAATAAATAAGAAATAAAAATAAAAATAAAAAAACCTAAAGCTAAATAAAAACCAAAAAACAAAATATTAAAATTGAACTAAAATAAAATAAATGAAAACATAAATTAAACTAAATAAAATAAAATAAACCTAAAGATAGAAAACTTAAATAAAATAAAAACTAACCATAAACTGAAAATAAAATAAACTTAAAATAAAATAAATTAAAAAGTAAATAAAAACCTAAACCCTAAACTAAACTAAAAAATTTCATAACCTAAAATAAACCAAATAAAATAAGCCTAAATTAAATTAAACCTAAACCCTAAACTAAATAAAATAAAATAAACTAAAAATAAACCAAAATCTAAACTAAAATAAAAAAACAGACCTAAAATAAAACCTAAAAACTAAAAAATAAAATAAAACCTAAACTAAACCTAAACCTAAAAATAAAATAAAATAAAACCTAAAAATAGAATAAAAAAATAAAACAAACTAAAATAATAAACTAAACTAAACTTAAAAAATAAACTAAAATAAAACAAACAAAATAAATAAACTAAAATAAAAAAAACTAAATTAATTAATAATAAAAGTAAACTACATAAATAAAATATAATTAACTAAAATAAATAAAATAAACTAAATAAACTAAACTGTCAGCAATTTTAAAAAAAAATCTACCCAAACCCTCATGGACCACCAAACTTAAAATAAAAAACTAACCTTAAATAAAACTGACCCTAAACCTGACCACAAATGTTAAGAGAACCCTAAAAAGCCCACTGAATCCCACTAAAATCTTAAGATTTAATAAATAAATAAATAAAACCCAAACCCTAAAACTAAACCACAAACCTGGCTAAAACATAAAAAACCTTAGGCCTAAACCCTAAACCCTAAACTATACTAATACCAAACTCTAAATAAAACTCCTAAACCACATGCCCTCACCAAACCCAAAACCTGAATGATCACAGACCAACCTAACTCTAATAAAATGAGTAAAACTACTAAAATAGCATGACTTACTAAACCTAAGAGACTAAGATAAAACCTTAACATCATATTAAACTATTAAATAAAATAAACTAAAATAATGTAAATATAAATTAAAAAAATAAATAATAAATAAACAGAGCCTACCATGATTTTTGGTTTGAAAAAATTGAGCCCACCACGACCCAAACCCATTCCTACCACTGGGCTCTACCCTAAAACTAAAAGGCCACTCTTGAAACTCAAACACTACCCTAAGCCCAGCTCTGACCCTAAGCTGACTGCATAAACCTGACCTCCACCCCGCCCCCTGGGCCACTAAACACTAAATCTATCTAAAACTAAATAAACCTAAAGATAAAATAAATAAAACCTGCTTAAATAAATAATATATAAAATAAAATAAACCTAAAACCTAAAACTAAACATAACCATAAAATAAAAAATAAAAACTAAATTAAAATAAAATAAAATAAATAAAAACCAAAACTAAACTATGAAAATAAAATAAACCTAAAAATAAAAAATACAAATAAAATAAAAACTAAATGTGAAATAAAAATAAGTTAAACCTAAAATAAAATAAAATAAAAACTTAAACAAAAAAATAAACATAAAATTAAATAAAAAATAAAACATAAACCCTAAACTAAAAAAATACTTAAACCTATAATAAACAAAATATGATAAACCTATAAAAAAATTAAATTAAATAAAATAAATAAAACATAATCCTAAATAAAAAAATAAACTAAACCTAAACCTAAACCAAATAAAATAAAATAAATAAAAATAAACCTAAACTTAAACTAAGATAAACCTAAAATAAACCTAAAACCTTAACCTAAAAATAAAATTAAAACCTAAACCTAAACTTAAAATAAAAAATAAAACCTAAACCTAAAAATAGAATAAAAATAAAACTCAACTAAAAATAAACTGAACTAAACCTAAACCTAAAAATAAACTAAAATAAAAACCTAAACTAAAATAAAAACCTAAAATAAAATAAACTAAACTAAAAAAAATAAAATAAACTTAAATAAAATTGAAAATAAAATAAATAAAAATAAACTAAATAAACTATACTGGGTTTACTTAATTTAAAAAAAAAACCCATAAACCCCAAATCCTAAACTCTAAACTAAACTAAATCCTTAAACTAACCCAAACCCCAAACTATAAAACTAAATAATCTAAAGCCTAAACCACAAACCTAAACCCTAAACCAAAAAACAAACCAAAACCTAAATCCTAAACCTTAAAACCTAAACCACAGACCTAAACTAAACCTAAACACAAACCCTAAACCCTAAACCCAAACCTTAAATCTAAACCTAAAGTAACTAAATAAATTAAAAAATAAGCCTATATCTAAAACCTAATAAGCTTAAACATAAACCTAGACCCTAAGAATGGGTAAAACCTTGACAACCTGAACATTACCATCAACCAGGCTCAGTCTAGGTCTAGCGATGGAGGCAAAGGCGAAGGTGGAGATTATCATAGTGGTGGTGGGGGATCTGGAGGTGTTGGTGGATATAAAGGTGGTGGTCGGAGCAGTGGTGGATATGGAGGTCGGAGGAGTGATGGAGGTTATAGCTGTTCTAGTGGCAGAGGGTGAGATCAAGGATATGATGGTGGATCCCTCCACTCGAGAGGCCATGGTGGTTCAGATGGGAACTGGAGAAATTGGAGAACTGAAGAACAATCGATCCGATCTGCTACTTCTAAAACTGTGCCCTTAGAGTCGAGATAGTTCTAGTTATCTGGGTTTTTGATTTGCTCTATGCATGCTCATTACTTATCTATGTCATCACTTGTGTCTTAGAAAACTTGGTGTGCTACTTGGTTGATGAAATTGAAAAGAAGAAATGTTGAATCTGAGTTTATTCTCTGTTAAAAAAAACCAAATCCAAAACCCTAAACTAAAACCTGAACCCTAAACCTAAAATGTAAACACTAAACCCTAAAACCCCTGAACCCTAAACCCTAAATTATAAACCTTAAAACCCTAAACCCTAAACCCTAAACCCTAAACTCTAAACCCTAAATCGTAACCCTAAACCCTAAACCCTAAACCCTAAACCCCAAACCCCAAACCTAAACCTAAATTAACAAAATAAATTAAAAAATAAACCTAAACCTAAAACCTAATAAACCTAAATATAAGCCTAAACCCTAAGAATGGGCAGAACCTTGATGGCAGAAACATCACCATCAATCAGGCTCAGTCTAAATCTTACAGTGGAGGCGAACGCTGAGGTTCCGGTTATTGCAATGGTGGTGGGCAATCTGGAGGTGCTAGTGGATATGGTGGTGTTGGTTAGAATAATGATGGTTATGGAGGCAGGAGGAGTGATGGATGTTACAGCCATGGTGGTGGCGGAGGGAGAGATCAGGGATATGATGGTGGATCCTACTACTTGAGAAGTCGAGGTGGTTCTGATGGGAACCAGAGAAACTGAAGAATGGCCAATTCGATCTACTGCTTATGGAATAGTCTTTATAGTAGAGATGGTTCTAGTTATCTAGGGTTTTGGATTTGCTCTATGGATGCTCATTTTTATCTATGTCGTCGCTTGTGTCTTAAAGAACTTGGTGAGTTACTTGGTTGATGAATTCAAAAAGAATAAATATTGAATCTAAAATTATTCTCCATTAAAAAAAACCAAAAACCCTAAACCCTAAATAAAAACTTGAACCCTTAACCCCAAATGTAAACTTTAAAAATAAAAAAATAATTAAAAATAAATAAATAGAAAAACCATAACCCTAAACCCTAAACATTATAACTAACCCTAAACTATAAACCCTAAACCCTAAATAAAACCACACAAAACCTAAATCCTAAACCACAAACTAAACTACAAAAATCCTAAACCCCAAACACTAAAAATCCAAAAACCTAAACCCTAAACCCTAAATTCTAAACTTTAAAACTCCCAAAATTGTAAACCTATAACCTTAAAAATCCTAAAACCACAAAAACCAAAACCACAAACCACTAAAAATTCTAAATAGATAAAATAAAACCTACCCTGGCTGACCTAACTGAGCTGACACTCAATGGGCCCTGAGCGCTCACTAAACCACTAGCCTACCACTGACCAAACCTGCACCCTGGGCCCAACCCTGACCTAAATAAATTACTACTGAGCCATAACCTAAGCTTTAACAACTAAATAAACCAAAATTAAATAAATAAATAACCTAACATGATAAAATAATAAAATAAATAAAATAAAATAAAACTAAAAATAAAATAAATAAAACTTAAACTAAACATAAAATAAAATAAATTTAAAATAAAGCTAAAATAAAATAAACTATAAGAAATAAAATAAAATAAACTTATAATAAATAAAATAAAACTAAATATTGTAACTTAAAAAATAAACTAAAAAATAAAACATAAAAATAAATATAAAATAAAACCTAAACATTAAACTAAAAAAAAACCTAAACCTAAAATAAACAAAATAAAATAAACCCAAACCTAAACTGTAATAAACTAAATTAAAATAAATAAAATTTAAACCTAAACCTAAAATAAACTAAACCTGAACCCTACACTAAATAAAATAAAATAAATTAAAAATAAACCAAAAATTAAACTAAAAAATAAAACCTAAAAATATACATAAAATAAAAACCTAAAACCTAAACCTAAAAAAAAAACCTAAACCTAAAGCTAAAAATAAAAAATAACGTCGAAGCCAAAAAAATTACATAAAAATAAAATAAAACTAAAAAAACATAAGCCTAAAGCTAAACCTAAAAAATAAATTGAAATAAAAAACATAAACTAAAATAAATAAAATAAACTAAATAAACATAAAAAATAAACATAAATAAAAATATTAAAATAAAATAAATAAAAAATAAACTAAATAAACTAAAAAAGCTTAAACCTACTGGTTTCCTTAAATTAAAAAAAAACCTAAACCTTAAACCCTAAACCATAAACCCTAAATCCTAAACCCTAAACCTAAACCACAAAAACTAATTCTAAACCACAACCCTAAACCTGATTAAACCAACAACCATAAATACAAACCTAAAAAAACCCTAAACCTGACTTTAAACCAAAATCCCTAAACCCTAAACCCTAAACCTACTAAACCATAAAATGACGCACCATAACATTAAATCTTAAATCCTAAATCCACAAAAACCTGACCCTCCTAAACCCTACCCAAAACCCTGATCACTGAACCACTAAAACTGAGCCACAACCCCAACCAACCATAAAACCACAAAAAACTTAAAAACCTAGGCTAAGTAAATAAAACCTAAAATAAAATAAATAAAGAAACCTAAATAAATTAAAATTAAACTAACTAAACCTAAACCTAAAATTAAATAAGATAAGAGAGTAAAATGCTAAAATAAAATAAAACCTAAACTAAACTAAAATAAAATAAACTAAGAATAAAGCCAAATAATATTAAAACTAAACATAATAAAATAAAATAAACCTAAAATAAAATAAAATAAAAATTAAATAAAACCTAAACCTAAAATAAATAAAATAATATTCAAACCCTAAACTAAAAATAAAAGCTTAATCTAAAATAAATATAATATGAATAAAATAAAATAAACCTAAACCTAAACTATAATAAACTAAACTAAAATAAATAAACAGCAAAACCTAAATAAAACTAAACCTAAACCTAAATTTAAACTAAAATAAACTAAAATCAATTAAAAAATAAACCTAAACCTAAACTTAAAATAAAACAAAAAAACCTAAAACAAAACTTAAAACTACAAAAAAATAAAATAAAAACCTAAACTAGAACCTAAAAATAGAAATAAAACCTAAAAAATAAACATAAACATAAACCTATACCTAAAAAATAAACTTAAAATAAATAAACAAAACTAAATAAAAGAAAAAAATTAACTGATATAAAAATAAAAAATAAAATAAACTAAAATAAATAAAAAATAAACTAAACCTACCGTTTTACTTAATGATTTTGTAAAAAATGCTAAACTCTAAACCCTAAATGTTAAAATTAATCTTAAACCTTAAACATACAACACTAAACCTACAACCCTAAACCCTAGACCCTAAAAATCCTTAACCCTAAACACTAAATCATAAATCTTAAACCCTAAACCCTAAACCCAACCAACCCAACCCAAGCATAAAAAATACTAAAACCCTAAACCCTAAACCATAAACCCTAAACCTTAAACCCTAAACCTGAACCTAAACTTACTAAATAAATTAAAAAATAAACATAAACCATAAAACCTAATAAACCTAAACATCAACCTAAACCCTAACAATGTGCAAAAAAACAACATCCACAGTCAAGCCCAATCTAGATCGATGGTGGAGGCAAAGCGAGGTGGCGATTATCCTTGATGGTGGTGGGGATCTAGAGTCTTTGGATATGTTGATGGTGGTGTAGTGGTTATGGAGGTGGGAGGCGACAAATTCTGACCATGGTGGTGGCAAAGAGAGAGATCGGGGATATGATGTTGGATTCCACTACTCGAGAGGTCATGATGGTTTTCATGGGAATTAGAGAAAATAAAGATGGCTGATTTGATTTGCTGCTTATCGAACTATGTCTTTGGTTTTGCTCTATGAGTGCTCATCTTTTATCTATGTCATCACTTGTGTCTGAGAAAACTTGGAGTGTTACTTGGTTGATGAACTCAAAAAGAAGAAATGTTGAATATAAATTTGTTCTTTATTATAATAAAAAAACTAAAAACCCTAAACCCTAAACTAAAACCTGAACCCTAGACCTAAAACCTAACCCTCAACCATAAACCCCAAACCCTAAATCCTAAAATCCTAAATCCTAAACCCTAAACCCTAAAACACAAACCCTAAAACCTAAACCACAAAATAAACCCACAAACCCTAAACCCTAGACCTTAAACCCTAAACCCTAAACCATAAACCCTAAAAAGCTAAAAACCTAAACCTAAACTAAATAAAACTTAAAAATAAAATAAATAAAAAATGTAACCCAAACTAAAATAAAAAATTAAAATGAAATAAAAACTTAAACTAAAACCTAAACCTAAACCTATAAAAGAAAATAAAATAAAAAGCAAAAACTAAACTAAAATAAAATAAATAAATACCTAAACTAAACTAAAATAATAAAAATCATAAATAAAATAAAAACTAAACCTAAAATAAAAAATAAAATAAACCTCAAATAAAATAAAATATAAACTAAATAAAAACCTAAACTTGAAAAATAAAACAAAAAATAAATAATCAATAAAACCTAAACCCTAAAAAAACCAAAAATAATTAAAATAAATAAAACCTAAACCTAAAACTAAAATAAACTAAACCTAAACCCTAAATAAAATAAAATAAAATAAAATAAAACCAACCTAACTAAAAATAAAACCTAAAATAAAAAAAATAAAACCTAAAACCTAAACCTAAAAAAATAAAAAAAATAAAAACCTAAACCTAAACCTAAAAATAAAAAAAATAAAACCTAAACATAAAAAATAAAATAAAAATGAAATAAAACTAAAAAATAAACCTAAATCTAAAAAAAAATAAAATAAAAAACCTAAACTAAAATAAAAAACCTAAAATAAATAAACAAAACAAAATCAAAATAAAAAAAATAATTTAAGTAAAAAATAAAAATAAAATAAATATAAACAAATAAAATTAAATAAAAATAAACTAAACCTAGTTTACTTAATTTAAAAAAAAAAAAATAAATTAAAATATAATTAAAAAACCCTAAACCCAAAACAAACTAAACCCCAAACCTACCTAAACCTAAAAACCAAACCTTAAAACATTAACCCTAAACTAAAACCATAAACAAAACTAAGAAACCCTAAACCTAAAATAAAACCATAAACCACAAACTTATATAAACCACAAACCCTAAAACTCAAATCTTAAAAAATAAATACAAACCAAAACTTAAAACCTAAAACCTAAACTAAATAAAACCAAAATAAAATAAAATAAATAAATGTAAACCTAAAATAAAATAAATAAAATAAATAAAATAAATAAAATAAATAAACATAAAACTAAACTAAAAATAAAATAAACCAAAAATAAAAACATAAATAAAATAAAACTAAATGTAAAATAAAAAAATAAAATAAACCTAAAATAAATTAAAATAAAACTAAATAAAAAATCTAAACCTAAAAATAAACCAAAATATATAAAAAATAAAATAAATAAACTAAAAAAAAACTTATTAAACAAAATAAAAATTAAACCTAAACTAAAATAAATAAAAAATAAAATAAACAAATAAATAAAATAAAAAAATTTGGTAAAAATAAAAAATAAACTATAAACAAATAAATATTAAATAACCCAAATAAACTAAACTTGGTTTGCTTAATTTAAAATTTAAAATAAATTAAAATATAGTAAAACCTAACCTTAAAAACTACCCTAAAAACCTAAAAAACCTAAAACACTAGGCAACAAACCTAAACTCTAAACCATAAACCCTAAAACCCTAAGTGAAACCTAAACTAAACCTAACCATACCCTAACCACTAACCTAAACCTAAAATCCACAACTCCAAATCTTAAAAAGACCTCAACTTAAAACCTAAACCTAAACTAAATACCTAAAATAAACAAATAAATAAAGGGTAAATAAAATAAAAGATAAATAAATAAAATAAATAAAACATAAACTAAACTAAAAAAATAAAATAAACCAAAAATAAAAAACATAAATAAAATAAAAACTAAATGTAAAATAAAAATAAAATAAACCTAAACTAAATTAAAATAAAAACTAAATAAAAATCTAAACCTAAAAAAATAAACCAAAAAATATATAGAAAATAAAAATAAACCCTAAACTAAAAAAAAAACCTAAACTTGAAATTAACAAAATAAAGTAAACCTAAACCTAAACTAAAATAAATAAAACCTAAAATAAACTACACCTAAACCCAAAAGTAAATAAAATAAAATAAACTAAAAATAAACTTACAGCTAAAATAAAAAAATAAACCTAAAAATAAACCTAAAATAAAAACCTAAAACATAAACCTAAAAAAATAAAATAAAAACTTATAAACCTAAAAATTAAAAAATAAAACCTAAACCTAAAGTTATATATATTAACCCTAAACCTAAAATAAAATAAAAATAAAATAAACTAAAAAATAAATAAACTTAAAGACCTAAAAATAAACTAAAATAAAAAATCTAAACTAAAATAAATAAACCTAAAATAAAATAAACTAAACTAAATAAAAATAAAATAAACCTAAATATAAATAATTAACTAAATAAAATAAAAATAAACTAAATAAACCTAAACATGTCATTGCTTAATTTTAAAATAAAAAAACCCTAAACCCAACCACACCTGATTCACAACACTAAATCCAAACTAAGACCTAAACCACTGACCATGGCTCTAAATCCTACAAAAAAAACCTAATGACCCTAAACCCTAAACCTACCACTCTAATCTGACCTACCAAAACTTTAGGCATTAACTCTGACCACTGAGCCACAAACCAAACTTGTATTGTTCAGGAACCTTGGCTACCTCAGACCCTACCCTAGATCTTGACACTGACAATAAATCTTAAATCATAAACCCACCCAAATCCCCATGACCCTAAACCCTGACCACAAACCACAGAAACTGAGCTAAATAAATAAAGAAAAATAAATAAATGTAGATCCTAAAACCTAAATTAAACAACTAAAACCTAAAACTTCAATAAATAATAATAATAAAAATAACAAAAATAAAAAATAAAAAACCTAAATAAAACTAAAAAATAAAAAATGGAAAGGAATAAAAAAAACATAAATAAATTTAAAACTAAAAATAAAATAAATCTGAGATAAAATAAAATAAAAACTATATAAAAATATAAACCTAAGAAATAAACCTAAAAATAAATAAAAAATAAAACCTAAACACTAAACTAAAAAATCCTAAACTTAAAATAAAAACAAAATAAATTAAATAAAATAGACCAAAACCTAAACTAAAATAAATAAAACCTAAACCTAAACCTAAACCTTAACTAAATAAAATAAAATAAACTAAAAATAAACCTAAACATAAACTAAAAAATAAAACCTAAAAATGAACCCTAAAGAAAAACCTAAACCTAAAAATATAAAATAAAAACCTAAACCTAAGCCTAAAAATAAAAATTAAAACCTAAACCTAAAAAATTAAATAAAAATAAAACTCAAATACAAAATAAACCTAAACCTAAAAAATAAAATAAAAAACCTAAACTAGAATAAATAAAGCTAAAATAAATAAACTAAATTAGATAAAAATTAAAAATAAACATAAATAAAAGTAAATAAAATAAAATAAACTAATATAGATAAATAAAAAATAAATTAAATAAACATAAACCTTCTTGTTCACTTAATTTTTTTTTTTTAAAAACCTTCAACCCTATATCCTAAACCCTAAACGCCAAATTGAGCCCTAAACCCAAGCCAGCCCAAACCTTGAACCACAAACCCCTCTAAACTCTAAAACCTAAACCCTAAACCCACAAACCTTAAACCCTAAACCCTAAAGCCCTAAACCCTAAACCCTAAAAACCCTACCCTAAAACCTACACAAACCTAAACCTTAAACCCACAACTAACCCAAACCCAGAATGGAGGCTGACAACATCACCTTCAATAAGGCTTTGTCTAGATGTGGTGGAGTGAAGGCGGCATTTATCATAATGGTGATCTAGAGTTGTTGGATATGGAGGTGGTGGTCGGACTAGTGGTGGCTATGAAGGTGAGAGGAGAGATGGATGTTATAGCCGTGGTGGTGGCGGAGGGTGAGATCGAGGATATGATGGTGGATCCCACTACTCGAGAGGTAGGAGTGGTATTGGTGGGAACTACAGAAACTGAGGAATGGCCGATCTGATCTATTGCTTATGGAACTGTGTCTCTATAGTAGAGATGGTTCAACTTATCTAAAGTTTTGTATTTTCTCTATGTTTTCTCATTTTTTATCTATGTCATCACTTGTGTGTTAGTAAACTTGGGGTGCTACTGGGTTGATGAATTCAAAAAGAAGAAATGTTGAATCTAAATTTATTCTCTATTAAAAAGAACCTTAAACCCTAAACTAAAACCTAAACCCTAAACATAAACCCTAAACCCTAAACCCTAAAAACCCAAAACCTTAAATCCTAAACCCTAAACCCTAAACCCTAAACCCTAAATCATAAAATCTAAACCCTAAACCTTAAACCTTAAACCCGAAAACTCTAAACCCTAAACTCTAAATCCTAAATCTTAAATCATAAAAAACCTACTAAAACTCATAAACCCTAAACCCAAATCCCTAAACTAACCCTAAACCTTAACCCAAAACCTTAAACCCTAAACCTTGAATAAAGATGTCATTAGGGGTAGATCTAAAGAATGACCTATTCCTAACATAGTTATGGTTGCTAAAGAAAATTTCTTCAAGAGACTTTCCCTTGACTATTAAAGATTTTACTAACGTAAACCCTAACCCTAAATCATATTATAATACTATATATTATAGTATAATGTAGCATCATATATTTGAACATGTAGTGATGTGTTTTTGGATGTTATAAGATGTTTTGAAATGTCTTAGTAAATTATGGTATTATTCCCTATAGTCTACATTATTATAAATCATACAAATATTGATTTAATAAATCAGATAATGAAAGTTGGTAAATTTAAATTGGGAATTAGGTTGTAGTACCAAAGGTGTGGTATGCCACTTGTTGTCTAAAAAGTAATATTTTATGTTCAAAATAAATATTATATGTTGTAGCATAGTATAGCATCATATATCATAATATATTATTCTGCATATTTTCAATTCTTTTAATATTTTACAATCATGCAGTCAAGCCTACACTATCATTATTTATAAAAATATTGATTTAGAATTTAAAATGGTGGATTTTTTTCCAAATTCATAATAGCTAGAGCATGGCATTATAATATATTATTTCAATTTAAAATATATAAATGAAATGACTAAAATTTATAGTTTGTTTTATTTAGACTAATTTTATGATTTTTTATCTCAAGCAATCCCTTATGATGTGATGTGCAGTATAGTATAATATAATATGTTATAATGTATTATAATATATGATGCCATAACATAGTGTAGCATCATGCATTATAGCATACTATTGTGTATTGCTACTTGTTGTTTAACATATTTTAGTTTGTTATAGTATGATGTAGTAGAGTTTGTACTTGGTATAATTCATAAAATACTAATTTATAGGTGAGATGATGGGATTTGGTCAAATTTAAGGTAAGCTTTAGGGAACATCATTGGTAGTGTATGGTTTGTCATTTAATCAAAAGAATGGAATTTTGCATCCAAAATAAATATTCATTTTTCAACCAAATTTTATAAATTTTTTCTTAAAGAGATTCATTTTAAGGTGTAATGTAGGATAATATATTATATGGAAGCATATTTAAATATAATGTACATAACAATATAACATCACATATATATATGAATGTGGTGGTGTGTTACTAAATGTTATTGTACATTTTAGTTTGTTTTACTTTTTTTATAATACATTGGGTCAAAACTCACAAAAATGTTAATTTGAAGGTTAAGATGAAGAATTTGGCCAAATTGACAGCACACACCAAGAAGCAACACCAAAATTATGCTATTTTATACCATTTCTAATAGAAAATAAACAATTTTGCATCCAAAATGAACATTATTCATATTTTGACAAAATTTTGTTATTTGTTACTTTTATGTGATTTTAATGAGGTGTAATGTTAGGCAATATATTATATTATAACAAATTATAATATAACATCATATATTATAATATAATATTGTGTGTTAATTCATAATATAATATGTTTAGCATGATATTGTATAGTTAATTTGAGCTTGCACCATCACAAATCATAAAATGTTGATTACAATGTTAAGATGATCTAATTTGAAGGAATACATTATTACGCTTTTGGTTGAAGTATTAAAGGTGTGCATAAGAGAAGAAATAAGATTTGATGAGAATTTCAAGTTAAGGACATGGAGGGAGATCTACTAGGGGATCACACATGCATTGGACATGACATGTGAGGGGTCTATATTGAGGGCATAGAAGAAGAAAATCTGCTGGGGATAAGGTTTGAATTTAGTTTGATTATATGATTTATGGAAAGAAGATCCGCTAGGGATAAAAATCTATAATCCACCATGGATTAAGATCGAATTGACTTTAATTTGTTTTGGTTTAATTAATGTGGAGGCACATCTACTAACGATATGGGCTTGAGTCTGCTGGGGATCGGGTATATGAACCTTCCACTAGAGAAGTAGGTTTGAGCTATCCACTGGGATTGGGATTTGAGTTTGATTTCATAGATTTTCTTGGGGATGTAACTGCTGGGAATAAGAGTTTGGTTGGATTTCTTTAATTTAGACTCTATTAGGGGAGTTCGTTTAATTTGGCTCCATTGGTGAGGTTGGTTTGAATTTGATTTGTTTGCTTGACTTATTTATATATGATTTGGGGCCCCACTAAGGAGAAGGGTGTGATTTAACTCCACTAAGAGAAATTAGATCGAGTTTAATTTAATCTTAATTAATGTATGGGCTCTGTTAGTGTACAATGGATCCAGTAATAAGTTGTTATATCAGCCTTGACCTACCTTATGTTTATAAATCCAAAGGGATAGTCTACCAGCTGCGATGTAGGGCTAGCCAACCTAAGGGGTTGCCTTTTGGTGTGTAACGGTTGTGCTAGGAAGAAGGCATAGCAGACTTACATCTTCCAAAGCGAGGAACAACTGTTGGGATGACCTATTGGATGCACAACAAATCGAACTTGTCCTAGGGTGACTACTAAGTGAATGCCACTAGCGACTTATGAGAACTCAAAAGTAGTCAGGATTAATTTTATCTTAATTTTGTGTGATTTAGTATGGGTTGTTTGGTTTAGTTTGATTTCAAATTGAGGGCATATCCACTAGGGATGTGAGCTCGATCAAATTTTGTAGAGTTAATTTATGGATCATGTTAAAGTGTGATGGACCCATTGAGAAGGGGCTATATTAGACTTGTCCTATCTCAGATTTACAAATCCATAGGGATAGTATACTGGCTATGGGGTAGAGCTAGCCAACCTAAGGGGTTACCTTTTGGTGTGCAACAGCTAAACTAGGAAGAAGGCATATCAGACTTACATCTTCTAAAGCAAAAATAACTATTGGGGTGACCTGTTGATAGCACAACAAATAGACCCTGACTTAGGGGAGACTACAGAGTGAATGTCACTGGGGACTTATATCAACTCATGAGTAATCAGGAGATTCCTATTCGGAGTTTTGCTGACACTGCCCTAAAGATAGGATGCTTGCTTGGGAAAAGGTACCGTTAGGGATGTCCTTCTAATCCACAAGTGAATATATATTTTTTTATATGTTTGCGTGGACCCTATTGGTGTGTGGGACCACACTAAGAAGGGCTATGTCAATTGACCTATCTATTTATTGGACCAAGGAGAATCGCACATCATAGATGGATTCTCCAACCATAGAGGTGGTTATAAGGAAAGGGAAACTATCCAATCTGATAGTAATCTAGGTAGTGTCTAAATGGGGTCGAAAAAGACATGATCCAAATATAGTGCCCACATGGGAGGTGTTGCTAGGGGTGTTATCCTGGCACTAGAAAAGAAAGCTTATAGGTCTACGATGGTGAACTCAAGGAAAAAGCGTAACATACTTACATATGCCATGAGTGGTGTATCTTAAGGTATGAGAACTAACCAACCTAAGTTGTATTCATCAGCATGAGTGATGTATCCATTAGCATAGTGAGAACCAACCAACCTAAGGTGTCCATCGGTGTGCAATGATCAATCTGGAAAGAGAGTGTGTAGATTTACAACTTTCCAAGCAGAATTGAACATCGAGATAGTCTTTTCCCGACGGCACAGATGCTATTTAACCTAGAGTGACTACTAAGCGGGGAGCCCCGAGGAAAGATGGGACCCATACTTGAAGTAGTCAGGAGGGAAGGAGTTGCTATGGGACTTATCATAAACTTTAAATATACTCGACCCAGTCAGTGCATGAAGGCTAATCCAAGAAGAAAGCATAGCAGACTCACATCCTCTCAAATGAAGCCAACATGGTAGTAAAAAGCCTACCAAACTAAGAAGGCACTCATCGATGTGTAGTTGCCAAGTAAGGAAGGAAAGCATAGCAGACTTACATCCTCCAAAGTAAGAAGACCGCTAGGGTGACACACAGGGAAGCATCATCCCCACCTAGCAACATGAGTGAGTGCCACAGCATTATCTCAACTCAGAGTAGCCAAGACAAAAGATATGTGTTTGTTTTATATGTTTGTGTGTAGTTTGTGTTTGTGTTGTGTCAATGAAGGATAGGATGCTGCTCGAGTTCATTACACCTACCCTAAACACAACATGGCAGATTCACAAACAAGAATACTTTCAACATGAAAAAGATTGAATTCAAAATGAAATTTTCATTGATGATAATTATTTTCAAACATTATTTATAATATTTCTTTAAGTAGAGCCCATTAATTGGAAGCATTGCTCCCTTATGATTAATAATCTAATAAGATCCTCCTTGGTAGGCCTTCTCTATGAAAAATGGGCCTTCCCAAGTGGGTTCAAACTTGCCACCATATTGACGGCACAATCGCCTCTGAACTAAAATAAGCTCTCCTACTTGAAAAGCTTTAGGATGGACCAACTTGTTGTGAGCTTGAATCATTTTAGCTTTGTACAACTCAAGGTTTTAGCATGCTCGCAGGCATCTCTCCTCCAATCCTTCGATCTCTTCTAACAGCAACTTGGTGTTATGCTCTGTTGTGATCTTGTTATCCACAACTATCCTTAGTGACGAGAGTTGGTCTTTTAATGGTAGAACAACTTTAGACCCATAAACTAAAGAGAAAGAAGTAAATTGAGTTGGAACTCTATATGTGGTGTGGTCGGCCCATAAGGCTTCAACTAACTGCTGATGCCACTATCACTTATTATTGTCGAGTGTCTTCTTCAATATTTGGATAAGAGTTTTATTGAAGGCTTCTACTAAGCTGTTTGCCCTCGGGTAATTGATGGTAGAATATCTCCAATCTATGACTGGGAAAAAGTTATTGATCTCGTTTCAATGAATGCATCCATTATCAAATATAATTTATTGAGGCACTCTAAACTTATATATGATATAGTTCCTAAAAAATTGGAGCACATGCTGTGTTGTGACCTCTTTAAACAGAATCGCCTTGGCCCATTTGGAAAAGTAGTTAATAGTAACTAAGATGAATCAATGAAAGAATGAGGATCAATCAGATCCACTATGTCGGTACCCCCAACGCTTGAATGGCCATGAGGAAAATGTAGCATGTAGAATGTTGGGCGGTTGGTGTAGGACTACAATGTGTATTTGACATTGGTGGCATCGCCTAGCCATATCCATGCAATCTATAATCATCCACGACCAGTAGTATCCTATTCTCTTGATCTTAGCTTTCATCTTTGGACCATATTGGTTGGCTCCACATAATCCTGAGTGTACCTCGATCATAATTTTATAGGCTTCGTGCTTATATAAATAATGTAACCACATATGATCGAAAGACCATCGATACAAGACACCACCCAAAAGACCATAGGAAAGTTCTCTCTGCTTTATCTGATGGGCTTGGGACTTCTCTTGAGGTAGTTTGCCTTTATTTAGGTAATCCATTAATGGTTGCCTCTAATATAACTTCTTGTCTTTCTTGGCAATGGCAACCTCCCCATCAAGAGAGTACTTTTTGATGAGCTCAATATCAATAAGGGATAAGACTTATCTATTTTCAACCTCTATTGATATGGACTCATCCTTCGGACATGCCAACTCTTTGGCAAGCTTGGCTAAAGCATACTCTATGGTGTTTTCTCCTCGAGAAATCGTATAAAGGATAATCTCTAGGATTTGGTCCAACAACTCCATGGTGTACTTATCGTACTGATGGAGCTTGGGCATTATAACCTTATAGAACCCAATGATTTAGCTGATAAGTAGTTGAGAATCCTCAAAGGTGTTGATGTTTTGGATGCTTATAATAATGGCTAACTCCAGACTGACAATTAGAGCCTCATATTTAGCTTCGTTGTTGGTACAAGGATTGGATAGAAGATATGAGAATCTTATCATATCACGATCAAGAGTTAAGAGAACTATTTCTACCTTTACTTTTTCTAGAATAGTAGATTATGGTTCTTCTCCTCTTTGAGAGTAAGCTGTACCATCAAAGTACATCTCCCAGTGGTGAATACTAGTATCCCCTAAGTTCATAGTTTGTTCATCAGGGGGAACATCACTAAGTGGAGACTCAGCAGGAAGTGGGTGTACTACTATGAAATCTACTAACGCTTATCCTTTCATCGCACAAAGGGTTATAAAGGCATTTCCAAACTATGAAAGGATCATGGATCATTGTGTCAACCATCCGGATAGCATCGGTTGTGTCATGAGATACTGTAGTGGATTGATCTTAGAGATTAAGTTTATCTTATGTGGAAGAATGTAGTGTTGTAGCTTTGGGATGCAAAGATTAAAGCAAGTCAATGCTTCTCAATGGATGGATAATTAGCCTCAGAAGGGATTAGATGATGATCGAGGTAGTAGAGTGCATTTTCCATCCCTTCGTCATTGACTTGGGCCAACAAAGCACCAAGGGAGTCATCTAACGTAGCAATGTAAAGTATGAGCGGCTTGCCTGAGATATGGGCTGCTAAGACTTGCAACATCATCAGGTAATGTTTGATCTCTTCGAAGGCATGCTCACACTTATCATCCCACTTGAACTTGGTGTCTTTTGACAAGTAAGCTGAGAATACATCTTCCACAAGTTGGAAGATATTTTGAGTTAAATTTTGAGAAATATCTATGAAAAACCCAAGGAATTAATACTTGATTCATTTTATGAGGTTATACATCAACATTTAAATAGAGACATGATGATGATGATGAATGAAGTTCATCAAGATTTGAGTCATAGCCTACTGGTATGTAGCACCAACATTTTTTAAGGGGCATGACCTTATAATAATAGATTCTAATTGGGTTCAAAGAGATGGTCTTCCTTTTGTCTACTTTTGATGATCGACATGATGATGAATGAATGAGTTCATCGAAGATTCGAGTCATAGCCTACTGGTATGTAGCACCAACATTTTTTAGGCTGAAAAGCATGACCTTATATTAATAGATTCTAATTGGGGTTCGAAAAGCAGTGTTTCTTTCATCATCAAGAACCATCTTTGTTTGGTTATATTCATATGAGCCATCCATGAAAGAGAAGATTGTATGAGATGAGGCAATATCCACCATCAACTCTGAGATTGGTTTTAGAAATTTGTCTTTTGGACATGCCTTATTTAAATCCATAAATTGACCTTTTAAATTGGTCATTCTTCTTAATTGGGATGAAAAAGCTAAGGTATTTTCTTCTGGATGAAGCATCGATCAATTTCTTGACTTCAAAAATGACATGTTTTTCTATGTCTAATCACATATGTCTATGAGCTTGCTTGATAGGGTTAGCAGTAGTCTCTATTAGTAGTTTATGGAATGTTATGTTAGGAGCCAATCTAGGCATCTATTCATAACTCCATACAAAGCGGTCCTTAAACTCAGTCAATTGCCTAATTAAGTCATTGGTTTCAATTTCAATAAAGAACGTATGTCGAATGGATCTTCTTCGCCCTAAGTTGATTTCTTGAGCTCGTTGATGGTTGACTTGATCTCTTCTTCCAACTCTAGCAGTGCATCTTTGACTTTAAAATCGTCTAGATCATCTGAAGTTTCTAAGCATAACTCCTCATATGAGTTGATGTGATTTGAAAAGAACCTATCAATTCCAAATGATTGGCGATGACTAAGTAGTAATCATCATCATCAGCTGAACCCGCTATATTAAATCTTAGTCCCAGCCTTGATTGAGAGCTTTTGCATTTATTCTTACAGATTCTTTCAAAGTAATCTGACCTGTGCCTTGACCAAGTATGTAGGACTAACCCTTTCTTTGCTAAATTATAAACATAAGGCAACTACCAATCAAAAGGTAATTCTATTAAATCTTTATATGAATCATCCTCAAGTTCTACATCAACTTCTTGACTTGAGGATGATGCTTCCAGAAAGAACCTCTAAGTCTTCACACCTCTGGATGACTTAGGGGTTTCCTTAACTACCAAACCCTCAGCTTTTTGAAAGGGAAGTGGGGTTAGAGCTAAGGTTCCCAACTGATGCCTAATTGTTTCACATATAGACTTAGATACACTTATGCTTTGCTTTGGAGCCCAATCTTCATCACTATCTAGCTCAAGTGTCACCTCCAAGGGAATCTACTGCTGAGAAGAGCTGGCTAGTGTGCTAACCATATAAGACTCATCTTATGAACTAGATTCTAAGTCTATATGGATAGTAGGTGTATTCCTATTAGCTGAGACATATCTTCTATTGGGTGGCCAATAAGGAAGTTTTCCACCCCTAGACTGCCTCTGAACTAGCCTCTTCCTCTTCCTGGTGGAGGTCAGGTCATCCTACCCATATGTTTGAATGGAGTAACGAACTGTGGGTGGAATCTAATGTCAGGCTCCACTTCCTCCTCCAAGTCTATTTCTCCCTTTTATTTTTTTCTTTTCTTTTTTCTTTCTTTCTTTTTTTCTTTTCTCTTTCTTTTTTTTTTCTTTTATTTTTTTTATTTCTAAACTTTGGCAAGTTTATGAAAATAGACTTGTTGATTTTGAGGGAGGTAGTAAGTCGCATCCTCATATATGTCGACTTCATGAACTGTAAATGGCTTGAGATCTCCTTTGACATAGTAGATGATCCCACCTCTCAAAAACTATGTACACTGATGTAAAGAGGATGGAACTATGTTATTCTTCTGTATTCATGTTCTCTCAAGCAAAGCATTGAAAGATGTATCTGAGTCTATAATGTGAAACTTGGCTTTGATCTTCCAATCATCTATCTCCAAGGGCAACACTATGGAGCCTAAGCATTGACCTCACTTTGAGTAATTCAATCTCTTCCCATCTTAGACTTAGAGTTTTCTAGACACTAAGACTTCCTAGTCATAAGACACTTCTAACAATTAGGTAAACACTTAAGCCTAAAGACTTAGAAGGGTTAACCATATGATTAGGTTATCCTAGGAATTAGGATAATCCACCTACCAACCCAAATCCAATCCATGTTCACCTTCTCAAACCAAACCTCAAGTTCAATTCAAACATCAAATTCAAATCCAAATCCAAACCAAATTCCAAAACCAAATGATTGAAGCCCATGATCAAATCCAAACTTGAAACCCTTCTAAAGCCATATGACCTATCCCATGGACTTAGCCAAATCTTAATCCAAATCAATAAAATCAATTGATTTTCTCATAATCAATTTATATCTTCAATCATATTTCTAAATATAAATCAAATCTACATTCAAATGATCAAAACTAAATCAAACTAAATCAAATTAAATCAAAACCCTTCCTAAGCCATATGACCTATCCATGGACTTAGCCAAATCTTAATCCAAATCAAGTTAAACTCAATTTATTTTCTCACAAATAAATCATATTTTCAATCATATTCAAAAATTTAAATGAAATATACAGTTAAATCATAAAATATTTCAAACCAAATCAAAATCCAGACCTAAGCCACCTGACCCAACTCCAGGGACTTAGCCAAATTCCTTCATTATAAAACCCAAATTCAATTTATGAATCAATCATACCTTCAATTATATTCATAAATATAAATTAAATCTACAATCATCAAGCCAAACCAAAACCAACCCAAGTCAAACCCAACTTAACCCTTTTGACTTGAGATGTTCAAATGAACCAAAACCCATTTGAACTGTTTAATTGAATTTATATATCAATCCCAAATCCATATATAAACTCAACTAAATAAAACTCAACCCAAAATCAAGCCAACTAAACCCAATTGGTCCACTTGACCCAAAGTGGCAAATTTGACCAATTTGAGCTAAGTTCTAATCCTACCCAAATTAGATTGAACCAAGCCCATCAAAACCTCACATCATGATTGTTGATCATCCTAAGTTGATCAATTATCACAAATTAGGTCAAACCAAATCAACTTGGTCATTTGACCAAGTTAACCCCTTAAACCATATGAACCCAAACGAGCCAAATTGTAACCTAAGCCAAATCCTTTGAAACCAATGATTCATACCAAATCAAAATTAATATTTGAATATGACTGGACCTTCGATTGTGTCAAACCAAACCCATTTGGCCCTCTTGACCCAAGTTGATCCAAATTGACCTAAAAGACCAAATTGGGTCAAATAAAAATATAAACCAAATTGATTGCAACCAATGGCAAATTCATTCCAAATTGGTTGTTGAACTTGACCAAAGCCATGATTGGACCCAATTGAACCCAATGACCTAACCCAAATTGACCTAAAGGTCCAAGTTCCTAAATCAAAACCAAATCCAAATTAATTGAAACCAAAGCCTACAATCATCTTCAATTGGTCAACTAAACCCAAACCAACACCCAACCCAAGCTAATTTGGCCAATTTGGTCAAATTGTCAACTTAACCCATTTGACCCAAATGAATTCAAATGAGCCAAAATCAAATCTAAACCAAACTAAACCAAAACATCTAAAATGATCATTTGAACTTGACCCAACCCTTGGTTTGACCCAATTTGATCAATTGGTCAACCTGGCCCAACCTAACCCAATTTGACCTAAATTAGTCAAATTGAGCCAAACCTAACCAAATCAACTCCAATTGACTTGAAATTTGGGCTAACCCACTTTTGGCTCATTTCAAATCTTCCCAAATCAAATCCAATGCCAAATGATCATTCTACCCTTGGGTCAAGGCATCACATGAGACAAATCACCCATGTAAGTGGTCATTTCCATTCCTTGGCCACTTGTAATCTCCCAATGGTCCACCTAGGCACCTGACACTGCCCAACCCGACCTAAGGGTGGTTAGCCATGACCCATGGGAGGTGAAATCTCCTCACCCTCCCCATTTGAGCATTTGAAACCCATAGCTAGAAGCCAAACTCGATCCCATAATCAAATCAAGATGAAGGGTGGGGGGTGTATACACCCCCTCATTTCCACTCAAACCCACACAAAAAATCATTCCTCAAAGCCCTAGCTACCTAATATGAGCCACTAGATCCATTCCCTAAGCTCCCAAGATCATTGCTCGATCAAAAAATTCCATTCCAGCCCATCCCAAAATAGTACACTCCAACATTTTACCAAATTCCCATTTCATCAAACTCAAATTATTTACTTTCATGCACCTTCCTAGGCCTCTCAGAGCAAGAATGAATCATCTCCCAAGCTTCGAGCACGAGGTGGGACTTTGATCATCAAAGCTCCAAATCATCAATTCATGGCCTTTCATGTGAACATCGAGGAATTGATCCAATTTTCCAATGAGCTTCATCTCCACTAGATGAAGCTTCCTCAATCATTCAAGCCATCGGTCTTGAGCTCCAGTGAGGTATGCTTCCAAAACTGATCTATAGACAAAAATGGGTTGGAGATTTTTGAAGAAAACTTGCATCTCGTGTGATCTTGACCATTGCATCTCCTCCAATCGATGTCATGAAGGTGTGGATCCTTTTGGAGTTGATCCATGCTCGAGTTTGATCGAGCAAGTGAATGGACTCCATTCTCCCTCACTCACATGATGTTAGATCAGGCACCGTCCATTCTAAGTGATTGGAATTGATGATCATGATTAGATCCGCTAAATTAATCTGATTTAATCCTATTAAGTTAGGGTATTAATCGTAGCCCCGATCTTAGATCAAGAATGATGAGAAAGCATCTATCATGTAGTATGAGTCGATAAGTTTTAAGTAGCCAATCGTGCGCACATGGAAAGCACTACATCAATGCATGGTGCCAATAGATTAGCTTAATTAATCATTTTAATGGAAACTTCTACAAATCATAAAAAATCATAGAGAATAAAAAAATGCAAATAAATACTCATTTTAAAGGTATTTTAAGAGAATTAATTAAAATGATCTTAACTAATTTTGAATAGTAAAGGTTTAATTAAAATTAATTAGCTTAATTACTTGAGCAATTAATCCTAAATTTTGTGGGTTAATTTAATTGGATGACCTCTACCTCACATGATTTTCTTAGGATTTATTGCTTAATTAAGAAAATTGACTAATTAAACCTTTACTACTCTTTTAAGTTAATTAATGATTAATTAATCCCATGAAAAGTGATAAATTGGTTAATTAAGTTTATTAATCATTATTCAATAATAAGTGAACTAAGGAAGAGGGTTGGGACCCCTTTTCCTAAGTTCATTTCACCCTTTTTTAAAATGAAATTAATATTTAACTAATTAATTAAATCACTTAATCAAATTGAAATCATAATCACATCGCACCTTAATTAATTAAATCATGGGGTAGATCTTTAGGTGTTTAATAACCTAAAGGAGTTTAATGAAATTTTGGTTATTCCATATGTGTGGGAAAACCATAAGAGTAATTAATTAAGTCCCTTAATCTAATTAACTATTAATCATAAGTCAATTGCATTAGGGTAATTTTATTTCCTAAGATCATTGCAAGTTTATTATCCATGCATATAATGTTGGCTCATAATTATTTAGTAAATTATTTTTAGCTAACATAAGTAAGGATAATTAATTCATCTAATTAAGTGTTCAACATAATTAACCCATAAAATTAACTTAATTACATTTCCTTAAATTAAATCAAATCACTAATGTGGGAATGGGTTTAAAACAGCAAGTGATGATTTCTCTTCTCCTCTTTAAATCAAATCAAATCCAAAAACTTAATTCATAAAAAAACTTTGGTTTAAATAATCTTATTTGATTTGATTATCCTTAAGAACTAGTTTGGTTGAATGAATCACATGCTTATATTTGATTGTCCTCTTTCTAATCATGTTAAATTTGGAATGTCATTCGAATTCATGCATCTATCTTTTAAAAAATCAAGTAAAATAAAATGGATTTCATTTATTTAAGCTTGCATGTGTTGATTTAATTTAATATATGCATGGCTATAATCACTATTAAATCTAAATGTATTTTTCAAAAGCTTATAAATGAATAATAATATGTGTTATGATGCTAGTTATAAATACATAAGAAATGCATGTGCTTATAGCTTAAGTGTATGAATGTTGAGTTCTCTTTCCTCTATTCATGTGTTGATTTATATAAGATTGAATGGTAATGGGTATATAGTCTGGACATCTTGGGAATGTGAGGCTTTAGCTAGCCTCGAGGAGGTCATATGATTACCTCACTTCCTTGGTTTAACAACAGCACATACCCATTTGATTTCATTCTTGTGTATTTCAACATTAGAATTTGGATAGAGCTTTAATTCATATATATAAATGATTCAATCAAAAAATATACAATCTTTGCATGGTTTTCTTTCCCTCATTTATGTATGCATCCATGTGTGTCCAAGAAAAGAATATAGTCTAGACATCCAGAATATGAGGCTTTAGTTAGCCCCAAGGAGGTCATTTGATTACCTCACGGTTTAACAATGACATACTTGCCTATATCTTTCTACATGTATATGTAGATGTGATTAGTGAATGAAAATCCCATTTTACATTAAAATTGCATGCATTCATAATTGACTAAGTGGTTGAATTAATTAGCCATATGATTTGGAGCTTACTTCCTCTGTTCATGTATATGAATTTACATATGTTTGAATGCAAATGGGTATATAGTCTAGACATCTCGAGAATATGCTTTAGCTAGCTCCAAGAGGTCATTTGATTACCTCACTTCCAGTTTAACAACACATGCTATTTAATTTCATTCTTATGTCCTTTTGTATAAGAATTTGGATAAAGTTTTAAATTAATATGTTTAAATAATTCAATCAAATAAAATATAAATTCTAAACATACACATACATTCATCATTTAAGTGTGCTAAAATATGTTGTATATATATACACTTAGGATTAAATCATATGCATGTTACATGTGATGGAAAGGAATGATTTAATATATGTCATGTGGTAGTGAATTAATTAAATTAATCTTAAGATGCCTTTCATTTTGAATAGGATTATTTAAAGTGAACTAAACTTAGGATTAATTAAATCATTTAATAAGCCATTCACTAAAGAGAACTAAATCAAATTAATATACTTTAGAAAGTGACTTAAGGTAGGGATGAAAGAGGGCATCCTATTTTTCTCTTTTTTTAACACTTAGTTGCTAAGTGTAATCAAATGAAACAGAAGAAAACACAAATTAAAATTCTCAAATCAATTAAACTACTTCAAGTGAAATCAACCTTTCATGTTAAATTGAATCCTTCTACACTTAGAAAATACAACACTAATGCCTAGAAGCCTTAATACACACATTAGAATTAAGTCACCACTTCTAGCTCTAAGTTAGGATGGTGTATGTATGATGTATATTTTTGTTTTATGATGTATTATTTTAGATTGGATGTTAGGATGTATGCTTCATAGACTAGATGATATGCCAATATTAGCTTAATCATGTTTTCTATAGGGGATTATGCTTAAGGGATGCTTAAAATAAATGTGAATGCTCTTTTGCAAGTTGCTTAAATCCTTAAGTATAATCCAAGTTAGGAGAGTGGGCTTAGTTACCCATGTGTAGGTGCTAAGTCAAATTATAAATACTGCTTGGGATTATATGTACATTTAGCTAACCTCTATTATGGAGGTGTAGTTAGATTTACTTTTCCCACATAAATGTAATTTTTGCAATACGAAAGAGGATTAGTGCTATGGGGGATTAGGATGAGTAATGGCCAGAAGGCTTTATCCTGGGGTACCTTATGATGCCTTTGAAGTAAGTACCATCCAAATCAAAGAAGGAACCAAATCATAAATAGAGATATGAAGAAAGAAGACCCCCATAGCATTTAATACAATTATAATTATTCTTTCATATTCAGGTTGTATAAGGGTAGAGCTCGGCTGCCCATATTTTCTCTCTTTGGGTTGTATATGGCGGTACACCGACCTTTTATTCTTTTATTAGTTTATATAATTGTTTGATGTTATGTTTACATTGTGCATTAGGATGGCATGCTTTTCATAGTTTCTTAAATGATTGATGCTTTAATGTGTGGCTTGGATACAATTAGGCCCTTGGGATAAAAATAACTTTTTACCCAACTAATCACTCATAACTAAATTTTAAACAACTCATAACCTCATCATAAAGCCTAAGGCATAAATAAGATAATTAAAAGATTTAGCAACCCTTATGTATGGTTGTATGTTTCACATCATCCATGCATATTCTTTATCTCTTGAACATGAAGGATCTCCATCCTTGCATGATAAAGGAATGCTTGACTGTGAGGGCATCCCTTGTGTGGAGAACACCTTCTTCTTGATTTGACCCATAACCTATTTCATCATGCATTTAGGCATAATAAATCCTAAAGCCTCTATCAAAATGAAGTGTCTAAAATGAAATAAAATTTGAAAGATTGCATCTATAGATTAAGTCATATGCTCATACCACTCATGCTCTAGTCTCTTAGGGAGTGTGTTTAGGACTTTAGTCTCTTTCTAATTAAATAACTACCTAGCTATCTTGTAATTCATAAGACAAGACTACATGGTTTTAAAATCATAGGAGGAGTTAGCTAACCACTCAGTGCTTATAAGTCAGTGGATAATTTATTCTCTCTTATGGAGGTAAACCCTTATGTCCATCTATCACTTAGATTTAGGTCATGCTTTAGCTCATACTAAAGATCCCTAGATTTAGGATCCAGGTAGCTATTTCCTTGACTATGAGCATAAATTCACCTCTTAGGCATTCCACAACCTTGTTTATAAGCCCCAGTAATCTAATTAAATTTCAACTCAAAACATTTAAATCTCCTTAACTTCAAAATTATAAAGCCCAATCATTAGATAGATTAGATGCTCACTAGGCTTCCTAGTATCATGATCATTTCTTACTTATTTCATTTGGATTCCAAAAATAAAGCTTCTCCTTGAACTTTCCCAATTGATTTTCCAAATACAATCAATCCTTTGATGAATTGTCTACTTTAATCGAAAGTATTCTTAGAAAATTTTATTTCTAAGATGTAATTAACTATGGAGGCTTGCCTCCATAGAAACTTAAGAACAGTTTAACATAAACCCTACTTTATTCATCAATGTAAAGTAGTGGAAAAATCTCAGTACATTAAAGACCCATCATGCCTTAGGAGTCCTTATTACATGATTAGGCTCATTGTAGGGTGATGCCTCTATCTTTCGAGATAGTAACCTCAATGTTGTACCGATCACCTCAAAAGTACCCCCCCAATAGGCAAGGGTTCTTTTTTACTCATAATGTTGGATATGCACAGATTGACAATATGTATCGGTCATCCCTAAGAGTAAGTCTTCATCATTGAATGTAACTCGTAAGATGTCCTTCGAGTGGTATACCTCCTCTTTAGTAGCGGTCAACTGAGCTAAGCATATCTCTAGATCAAGTAAGGCCTTGAATAGAGATTCCCTCATCTCTTTGGATAAGACAAGGGTGTTGTATATGCTTAACATAGATGGAAACTTTGTAAGGTGAGCTAGGATATTGTAATCAACTCTAGCTTGGTCACAAGCATATCCATGGTTGGAGCATCCTATGGAGGAGCTATCTACTCACTAGAACCAATGACTTTCTTACCCTTATCTTGAGGTGCTACCTTAATAAAATAAAAAATAAATAAAAACCTAAACCTAAATAATAAACCTAAAAATAAAACCAAAACCCTAAACTAAAAAAACCTAAACCTAAAATAAAAATAAAATAAACCTAAACCTAAACTAAAATAAACTAAACTAAAATAAATAAATCCTAAACCTAAACCTAAAATAAACTAAACCTAAACCTAAACCTAAACTAAATAAAATAAAATAAACTAAAAATTAACCTAAACCTAAACTAAAATAACTCATAAAATAAACCTAAAACTAAACCTAAAATAAAATAAAACCAAACTAAAATAAAATGAAACTAAACCTAAAAATAAAATAAAATAACTCACTAAAATAAACCTAAAACTAAAACCTAAACTAAAATAAATAAACCTAAAATAAATAAACTAAACTAAATAAAAATATAAACCTAAATAAATAAATAATTTAAAATAAATAAATAAAACTAAATAAACTAAATAAACTAAACCTACCGGTTTACTTAATTTTAAATAAAAAATCTTTAAAACCCTAAATAAACCTAAACTAACCTTAAACCTAAAGCAAAATGCTAAACTCCTAAACCCTAAATACATAAACCCTAAACCCCTTAACCAAACCCTAAAAATAAACCTAAAATAACTAAATAAATTAAAAAATAAACATAAACCCTAAAACCTAAGAAACCTAAACCTAAATCTAAACCCTAACAATGGGCAGAACCTTGATGGCAGGAACATCACTGTCAACCAAGCTCAGTCTAGATCTAGTAGTGGAGGTGAAGGAAGAGGTAGTTGTTATCTCAGTGGTGGTGGTCAGAGTAGTGGTGGTTATGGTGGTGGGAGGAGCGATGGAGGTTACAACCATGGTGGTGGTAGAGGGAGAGATCAGGGAAATGATTGTGGATCTTACTTCGAGAGGCGGTGGTTACGATGAGGACTGGCGAAGAATGGCGATTGATCTGCTTATGGAAGCGTGTCTTTATAGTAGAGGCGGTTCTAGTTATCTAGGGTTTTGATTTCCCATGTGTGCTCATTTTTATCTATGTCATCACATGTAGAAAACTTGGTGTGTTACTTGGTTGATGAAATCAAAAGGTTGAATATGAATTTATTCTCTTTAAAAAAAAAATAAACCTAAACTAAAACCTAAAAACTAAACTAAAACTTAAACCCTAAACCATAAAAAAAATAAAAAAAATAAAAAATTTAAAACCACAAACCATAAACTAAAATCTTAAACCCTAACCTAAAACCTAAACTAACAAACCCTAAAACACAAATAAACTAACCTAAAAATACCTACCACTAAAATAAATAACCTAAACCCAAAAAAAACTAAACATCACTAATTCTAAAATAAAAACTACTAAACCTAAATAAAAAAAAATAAATAAAATAAACCTAAACTAAAATAAAAAAAACTAAAAAAATAAACTAAAAATAAAAATAAAAGCTAAAATAAACAAAATAAAACCTAAATAAACTAAAATAAATAAAATAAATAATAAAATAAAAAAAACCTAAAATAAAATAAAATATTAAAATAAAATAAATAAACCTTAAAATAAAATAAAATAAAACTAAATAAAACCTAAACCTAAAATAAACTAAAAATACAAAAATAAAACCTAAACCTAAACCTAAATAAATAAATAAAATAAACCTAAACTTAAACATAAAAATAAACTAAAATAAATAAACTTAAACCTAAAATAAACCTAAATTAAACTTGAATAAAACCTAAATGTAAAGATGAAATAATAAAATAAAGCATAACCCTAAAAAAAAATAAAAAATTAAACCCAAAGAAATAAAAAATAAAATAAACCTAAACTACAAAAAAACATAAACCTAAACCTAAACCTAAAAAAAACTAAAATAAAAAACCTGAACTAAAATAAACAAACCTAAAAAAACAAAATAAAAATAAAAAATAAAGCTAAATAAAAATACAAAATAAAATAAAATAAAATAATAAATGGATTAAACTAAAAAAAACCTAAACCTACTAGTTTACCTAATGTTTTATAAAAAACACTAAACCTTAAGCCCTAAACCCTAAACCTTAAACCCTAAAAACCCAACCCTAAACCTGAATACCTGAACCCTAAAACTAACCCAAACCTAAAAATAAACCTAAAATAAAAGGTACTTTGGATAATAAACTAAATAAATTAATTCTCATGATAAAATAAATGGATAAAATTACTATAAGTATGAAAATTGATTCAAGAAGAAATAAATGAACTAAACTCAAGTTTAAATGCAATGGATAAGGCTAAACTAAGTGCAAGTAATTAAATTATCCAGATGAAATAATTTCATGAAAATTGGAAAATAATGTAAATTAAATATGGAAAAATAATTTAAAAATCAAAATAAATAAGATGAAAATAATTCAATAACTATATTCATTTTTGTGAGCTTTAATCTATTTTATTTTTTAAGTCCAATGAAAATTCTCAAAATACAATTGATATGACTTTCAGATTTAATGAAACAAGTTGAGTGATGAATTTCTTGAAATACTTAAAATAAATAATTAGTAACTTTAAGAAAATATATTTTTATCTATAAAAATTTAAATTAATAATGATCATAATGATTAATATGAATAATTCATCTTACAAAGAAAATGTTAATCCTTATACAAAAGATTTGTTATCATCAAATCAAATGGTGAGAGATATAAAGTGTATTCTTAACAATCTCCGCCTATTTTATGATGAAAAATTGATGTTAGTGTGAAGGGTAAAATTATATTATAAAGATTTTTCTCCCCCTCAATAAATGCATATGTGATAAAATAAAATTATAATAGCATCATTATGATATTCTCCAACATTACTTTTCTCTTCCATCATCAAAAATTTAAAAATACAAGTTGATTATATCAACAAATTTCTTAATTAGTTCTAATTAAATTATGCATGTGATGATAAAGATAAATAAAAATTAACATGCTTGATATTATCTCACATTTAATGTAAACCAATTTGTTTTTTTAAAAATATGAAACTAACTTTGATTAGATATGTAAATGAAGGCAAATGTCATATGTGATGAAAATATACAATTAAGCATAAGAAAAATACAAACATGTTTCTAAAATAATTTTTTTTTGATATTCTACAACTTAGTTAATCAAAATGAATAATATTTTGAAAGTAATGATAACTAAAGATAAACTAAAATTATCTTATCATCAAATCAAATGCAATTGTATCAAATATTAAATTTAGGATAAAGGCTAAAAATTATAGATTTTCATCAATAATGAAGATAGATATTATAAGCAAATTTCCAATCATTCAAAATGATTCATAAAGCTAATTTTATATTTGTTCCAATTTAATGCAAAAAAGCTAATTTATGAATCATATCCATTACTTAACATAACCTAAGGCAAATTAATAATCATAAACTATACCAAGAAATGATGAGTTTCAAATTAAGCATAATGAGCTTAGATCACAAAACTTATGTAGAATAAACTTGATAAAATCAATAAACTAACAAAAATCAAAATTTATTAAAGGGGCATAAGAGATCAAATCACATATAAAATTGTAAATATCAATTATGTAAACCATATTATCTTCAAAACTAGAAACTAATTATGTTTTTTTTGTTTTTGTTTTTATGATATTTTAAAAAACATGCTTGTTTGATGTGTTTTTTATGTTTTTTTATTTTCAAAAACAAATAACAATATTTTTAAAAACACTTAAAACTACTTTTAGATGTTTATAGTGTTTTAAAAAAATAATAATAGCCATCAAATATGTTTTACTTTGAAACAAAATATAAACAAAATAAAATATAAATATAAACAAAAAATAAAAAATAGAATTGATCTCAAACATCCCCTTAGTTTAAAGATTAAAAGATCTACATAGGGTAGCAACTAAATTTACTTATCATGAATTTTAGATAAAATAAAATTGAATCTAAAAAATTCATTGGCAAAATAATGTAAAACTCATAAAGTCTATGAAAATATCATTCCAAAATAAGTCAAATAATATTTAAAATATGAATTTCATGTGATTTATAGAATTATTTTTAAATCATATTTAAAAACAACTCATTTATTGAAAAAATAAATAAAATATGAAGCTTAATTAAAGTAGTTAGACATGAATGAAACATAAAATCATAAGACCTAAATACATGTAAGGGCGATATTAATGAATAATACAAAATATGTTACCTCATATTTCCTTCTTGTATACTATTATAATTAAATGTTTCTTTGTATACGAATTATTGACTTGTCTTCACTAGTCTATCATGAAGACAATCCAATAACACAATCTCATTTCCTAGATTTTTTCAAGAAATCTTGGATCTACTAAAAGTAGTAGCATTACAAATATTTGAATAAGTAGATGAAGGACAATGCAACTTAGTTCCCTATGAATCCAAATGCACAAAGATGAAGCATTTAATTATATTGATCTCCTAAATGAACAAACATATGAAACATGACCTTGCCTACAATAAAAAGTACATATAACATTTGGCAAAGCATCCATAAATGAATTATAACTTCTAGGTTTAATTTTAAGAATAAACTAACATGCATGTTTGATGCACAAGAATTTAAAGTATGTGAATTTCATAAATGTTGCTTGCATGACATGAAGGGATTTGAATGTAAAGCATGAGAGAAACTAAAAGTTGTAGAAGAAAAAGATATGTCATTTAATTTACTTCTAATATTAGTATTCTCTCCTTTTAAACTTTTAATCTCATTAAGGGTACTTTGGATAATTAACTGAATAAATAAATGCTCATGTTAAAATAAATGGATAGAAATTATTATAAGTATGAAAATTAATTCAAGAAGAAATAAATGAACTAAACTCAAGTTTAGATGTAATGGATAAGGCTAAACTAAGTGCGGGTAGTCAAATTATCCATAAGAAATAAATTCATGAAAATTGGAAAATAATGTAAATTAAATATGGAAAAATATTTTAAAAATAAAAATAAATAAGATGAAAATAATTTAGCAAAAATAATCATTTTGGTGAGCTTTAATTTCTTTTATTTTACAAATCCAATGAAAATTTTCAAAATGTATGTCAAAGCGATATGACTTTCCCTTTAATGAAGCAAGTTGAGTGTGATGAATTTCTTGAAATACCTTAAATAAATAATAATTAGAAAATATATTTTTATCTATAAAATATAAATTAATAATGATAATCATAATGATTGATTCAAATAATTCATCTACAAAAAATATTAATCTTTATTACACAAGATTTGTTATCAGCAAATCAAATGGTGAGTGATATAAAGTGTATTCTTAACAATCTCCCCCTATTTTATGATGACAAATTGATGTTTATGTTAAGGGTAAAAAGTATATTATAAAGATTTTTTCCCCTCCAAAAATGCATTTCTGAAAAAACAAAATTAAAATCAACATCATTTATGATATTCTCAACATTAATTTTCTCTCCCTTTTAACATCATCAAAATTTAAAATACAAGTTGATTATATCAACAAAATTCTCTCCCTAAACCCTATATAAAAACCTAAAACACACTAAATAAACCACTAAACCTAAACTCTAAACCACTAAAATAACAAACCAAACCACAAAAGCTAAACCACAACCCTACTGACCTAAACCTAAAAATATACAAACCCAAACCACTGAACCCTAAAACCTAAACCTAAACACTAGCCCTAAACCCACAAACTAACCTAAACTCTGAGCTAACCCTAAATAACTGGCACTAAAACCCTAATCTTGATCACTGAGCCTAAATGGGAACCATAAACTCTGAACCTCTAAAAACTGAGCCAAGGCTGACCTAATGAGCCCTGAGTGAGCAGGCCCAACTTAGCCTACCCTGGACAAGCCCTGGGCTCTATCACTCCCCCTAGGCCACCAAGACCTGACCTGATCTGATAGAATGGGCCACTGACCTGATGGTGAAAGATCACTGGGCCTACTGATGGGCCACTGGAGTCATAATGACTGACCTGAACTGGGCCTGCTAAAACTAAATAACTGGGCCATAAAAACCAAACTAAAAACTAAACTGATAAACTAACTGACCTAAACTAAAATAAAGAAAGGCCTAAATAAATAAATAAAAACCAAAATAAAAAATAAATAATCTTAAAATAAAACCAGAACACTAAAAATAAATAAACTAAAATAAAACCTAAATCTTAAAAGTAAAATAAAACCAAGTTAAAATAAATAAAAATGCTAAATAAAATAAATAAAATAAAATAAAACCTAAAATAAAACAAATAAATAAAAAACTAAAATAAAATAAATAAAACCAACTAAATAAAAATAAATAATAAAAAAAAAAATAAAAATAACTAACATAAATAAAATAAAATAAAACCTAAAATAAATAAAATAAAACCTAAATAAAATAAACCTAAAATAAATAAAAATAAAACCCAAACCTAAACTAAAATTAAAACTTTCTAAAATAAAATAAAATAAATAAAATAAAATAAAATAAACCTAAACTAAATAAAAAAATAAAATAAAACCTAAACCTAAACCCAAAACCTAAACTAAATAAAATAAAATAAACTAAAAAAAAAACTAAACTAAAATAAAACCAAAAAATAAAGTTAAAATAAAAAAAACCTAAAATAATATAGTTAAAACTAAACCTAAACTAAATAAAACCTAAAAATAAAATAAAATAAATAAAATAAAATAAAATAAAACATAAACTAAGACTAAATAAGAAAATATGATAAAATAAAACTAAAATAAATTAAATTAAATTAAAACCTAAACTAAACTAGAAAAAATAAAAACCTAAATATAATAAAAATAAACCTAAATAAATATAAAATAAATCATAAATAAAATAAAATAAAAAAAAATAAAACCTAATAAAAATAAACCTAAAAAATAAATAAAATAAACCTAAATAATAAACTAAAAAAAAACCTAAACTAAAATAAAAATAAAATAATCAAACTAAACTAATATAAACTAAACTAAACTAAATAAAACCTAAACCGATAAATTAAACCTAAACTAAACTAAACTAAATAAAATAAATAAACTAAAATAAACATAAAACTAAACTAAAATAAAACCTAAAATAAACTTAAAATAACCAATAAACCTAAAAAATAATAAAACCTAAACCTAAACTTAAAAATAAAATAAACTAAAAATAAATAAAAAATAACTCACTAAAAAATAAAAACTAAACCAAAAAAATAACTAAAATAAAATGTAAACTAAAATAAATAATTAAACTAAATTAAAATAAAAAAATAAACCTAAAATAAATAAAATAAAATAAATAGATAAAATAATATAAACTAAATGACTTTATGGGTTAATTTGTTCTTAAAAGAAAATACAAATCCTAAATAAATCCTACCATGACCCTAAAACTAGGCCCAAGTGACCTAAATCATATAAACTTACAACTGACCCTGACCTCTGACCCTCTGCGTCACTAAACCTACTGAGCTGCCACTAGCCAAACCACACTCCCTGGGCCTGACCTTACCAACTCTGCCCCAAAAACCTATTACAAACCTAAGCCCAAACACAACCCTGCTAACCCTATTCCCCAAATAAAACCTAAACACTAAAACCTAACCCTCCCAACATAACCCTGACATTAAAACCCTAAAACCTAAATGCATAAACCACAACATAAACCTACTAAATCTAAACTCTAAACCTAAACCCACCTAAAGCCTAACCCAAACCCCAAACCTAAACTAAACTTAAAGTAACTAAATAAATTAAAAAATAAACCTAAACCCAAGAATGGGTAGAATAGGCGCAGGAACATCATCAAACAATCTCATCTAGATCTGGCGTGGAGGTGAAGGAGCAATAATTATCGTGGTGGTGGGGATCAGGAGGTCTTGGTGGATATGGAGGTGGTGGTGAGCTATGGTGGTTATGGAGGTGAGAAGAATGATGGAGGTTATTATGGTGGTGGTTAGGCGTGTCTTTATAGAGGCGATTCTAGTTATGTAGGTTTTGATCTCTACATGATTTTTTATCTATGTCATCATTGTGTCTTAGAAAACTTGGTGTGTTGCTTGGTTGAGAAGAAATGTTGAATCTAATTTGTTCTCTGTTAAAAAGAAAAAAATAAAAAAAAAAAAAACCCAAAAAACTAAAATCTAAACCCTTAAAACTTAAAACCTAAACACAAACCTTAAACCTAAACCCTAAACCATAAACCAAAACCCTAAAACCTAAATCCTAAACCCTAAACCCTCAACTAACCCTAAACTTTGAAAAGCTAAAAACCTAAACCTAAACTAAATAAAACCTAAAAATAAAATAAATTAAAAACCTAAACTAAAATAAAATAAAATAAATAAAAACCTAAACTAAAACCTAAACCTAAACTTACTAATAAAATAAAATATAAATAAAAACTAAACTAAATTAAAATAAATAAAACCTAAATTAAATTAAAAAATAAAAACATAAATAAAATAAAAAATTAAACCTAAAATAAAATAAAATAAAATAAAAAAACAAAATAAAACCTAAAAAAAATAATCTTCAAAATAAAACTTAAAATAAATAAAAATAAAACCTAAACCCTAAACTAAAAAAAACTTAAACCTAAACTAAAATAAACTAAACTAAAATAAATAAAACCTAAACCTAAACCTAAATCTAAAATAAACCCTAAATAAAACAAAATAAACTAAAAATATACCTAAACCTAAACAAAAAAATAAAACCTTAAAATCAACCTAAAATAAAAACCCAAAACCTAAACATAAAAAATAAAATAAAAACCTAAATCTAAACCTAAAAATAAAAAATAAAACTTGAACAAAAAAAATAAAAATAAAATTAAACTAAAAATTAAACCTAAACGTGAACCTAGAAAATAAATTAATATAAAAATATAAACTAAAATAAATAAACATAAAATAATTAAACTAAACTAAATAAAAATAAAAATAAATCTAAATAAAAATAAAAAAAATTAAATAAGCTAAAATATAAAAAATAAACTAAATAAACTTAAACCAGGGTTTACTTAATTTTAAAAATAATAATAAAATAAAATAAAATAAAATCTTAAACCCTAACCATAAACCCTAAAACTGACCCCTAAAAACACCCTAAACCACTAAAACCCTAAAACACAAAACTAACACTAAACCTAAACAAATTAAATCTAAAATAAAATAAATAAATAATCCTAAACCTAAAATAAAAAAATAAAATAAATAAAACTAAACCTAAACCTAAACCAAAACCTAAATTCAAAACATAAAATAAAAAATAAAAAAATAAAACTAAAACTAAAATAAAATAAAAACCTAAACTAAACAAAAAATTAAAATAAACCTAAAAATAAAAAACTAAATAAAATAAAAATAAAATAAACTTAAAATAAAATAAAATAAAAACTAAATAAAAACCTAAACCTAAAAGATAAACCTAAAAAAAGCCTAAAAATAATTTTAAAAAAAAAACCTAAACCCTAAACTAAAGAAAAAACCTAAACCTGAAATAAACAAAATAAAATAAACTTAAACCAAAACTGAAATAAACTAAACTAAAATAAATAAAACCTAAACCTAAACCTAAACCTAAAATAAAATAAACCTAAACTAAACAAATAAAATAATCTAAATAAACCTAAACTAAAAAAATAAAACCTAAAAAAAAATAAATAAAATCTAAACTAAAAAAAAACTAAACTAAAAAATAAGTATAAGCATAAACCTAAACCTAAAAAATAAACTAAAATAAATAAAGCTAAAATAAATAAACTAAACTAAATAAAATAAATCAATAAACCTAAATAAAAAATAAAATATAAAATATACTAAAATAAATAAAAAATAAACTAAATAAAGCTAAACTTGTCGATTTACTTAATTTAAAAAAAATCATAAACCCTAAGCCCTAATATCTAAATCCTAAATCCTAAACTTTAAACCCTAAATATATCCACAAACCCTAAAAAAAAACCCTAAATTAAACCTAAACCTAAACCCTCAAACTAAATCTAAAGCCTAAACCCTAAACCCTAAACCCAAATCCACAAACCATAAACTCATTAAAAAACCACTAAACCCACAAACCTACCCAACCCTTCCAAATCTAAAAGCATAATCCCAAAATCATAAACCCTAAACCCTAAACCTAAACCCCACACTAAACAAAACCCTAAACCAAACCCTAAACTTAAACCTAAAGTAACTAAAAATTAAAATAAACCTAAATGCTAAAACTTAATAAACTAAAACCCTAATAATGAATGACTTTGGCATGAAAACATCTGTGGTGTAGATTTGAAGGTGGAGGCGAAGGCGAAGGCAGTGGTTATAGCAGTGGTGGTGGGGGATCTGGAGGTGCTGGTGGATTTGGAGGTTTTGGTTGATATGAAGGTGGTGGTCAGAATAGTGGTGGTTATGGAGGTGGGAGGACCGAGTGAGGTTATAGCCGTGGTGGTGGTAGAGGGAGAGATCATGGATATGATGGCAATCCTGCTACTCGATAGGCTATTGGTTCTATTGGGAAATGGAGAAACTGAAGAACGATTGATTCGATCTACTACTTATGAAACTATGTCTTTATAGTAGAGATGGTTGTACTTATCTAGGGATTGTGATTAGCTCTATGGGGGCTCCTTTTTTATCTATGTTATCGCTTGTGTCTTAGAAAATTTGGGTGCTACTTGTTTGATGAAATTGAGAAGAAGAAATGTTATATCTAAATTTGTTCTTTGTTAAAAAAAACCTTAAACCCTAAACTAAAACTTAAACCCTAAACTTAAAACTCAAACCCTAAACCCTAAACCTTAAACCCTAAACCCTAAAACCTAAACCCTAAACCCTAAAAAGCTAAAAACTTAAACCTAAACTAAGTAAAACCTAAAGATAAAAAAAATAAAAAACCTAAACCAAAATAAAATAAATAAAATAAAATAAAATAAAACCATAAACTAAAACCTAAACATAAACCAAAACCTAAAATAATAATAATAATAATAATAATAAGTAAAAACTAAACTAAAATAAAATAAATAAACCCTAAACTAAATAAAAAAAATAAAAACCCTAAATAAAATAAAAACTAAACCTAAAATAAAAATAAAATAAATTAAAACTAAAACATAAACCTAAAAAAATACCTAAAATAAAACCTAAAAATAAATAAAATAAAACCTAAAAACTAACCATAAAAAAAACTCATAAATAAAAATAAAATAAACCTAAAAACTAAAATAAACTAAACTAAAATAAATAAAATCTAAACCTAAACTAAATAAACTAAACAACCTAAAAACTATAAAATAAAATAAACTAAAATAAACTTAAACTAAAAAAAATAAAACCTAAAATAAACCTAAAATAAAACCTAAATCCTAAACCTAAAATAATAAAATAGACCTAAACCTAAACCTAAAATAAAAAATAAAACCTAAACCTAAAAATAAAATAAAATAAAACTCAACCAAAAATAAACCTAAACTTAAAATAAACTAAAATAAAAAAAGCTAAAATAAATAAATAAAATAAATAAACTAAACTAATAAAATAAAAATAAAATAAATTAAAATAAAATAAACTCAAATAAATAAAATTAAACTAAATAAACCTAAACCTACTAGTTTTGCTTTTTTTTTAAAAAAAAACTCCCAAACCCTAAACACAACCTCTGCTACTCCCTAAACCCAACCCTAAACTTAAACCTAACTAAACCTAAACCCTAAAACTAAACCCCTAAACAAACCTAAACCTAAAACCCTAAACCTAAACCTAAACCATAACCCTAAACCCCAACTAAACCACTCCCTAAACCCAACCAAACCCAAACCCAACTAAACTCAAACCCAAACCCCAACCTAACCCTAAACTAACCATAAACCATATGAATAAGCTAGACCTTGATGGCAGTAACATCATCATTAACTAGGCTTTGTCTTTATCTAGCGGTCGAGGTGAAGGAAGAGGTAGTGGTTATCTCAATGGTGGTGGGGGTTCTAGAGGTGGTGGTGGATATGGAGGTGTTGGTCAGAGCAGTGGTGGTTATGGAGGCGAGAGGAGTGACAGAGGTTACAGCCTGGTGGAGGCGGAGGGATAGATCGAGGATATAATGGTGGATCCAATTACTCGATAGGCAGCGGTGGTTCTTATGGGAAATTGAAACTGAAGAATGATCGATCTGATCTACTGCTTATGGAACTGTGTCTTTATAGTAGAGATGGTTCTACTAATCTAGGGCTTTTGATTTTTTCTATAGGTGCTTTTTTTTTATCTATGTCATTACTTGTGTCTTTAAAAACTTGGGGTACTACTTGGTTGATGAAATCAAAAAGAAGAAATATTGAATCTGAATTTGTTCTTTGTTAACAAAAAATTCTTAAACTCTAAACCCTAAATCCTAAATCCTAAACCATAAACTAAAATTTAAACCCTAAACCTAAAACCTAAACCCTAAACCCTAAACCCTAAACCCCAAACCCTAAAAACCCTAAATCCTAAACCCTGAAATCCTAACTAAACCCTAAACCCTAAAACCATAAACCATAAACCCTAAACCAAACCTAAATCACCTAAACCCAGAAACTACTAAACCTACAACCTAAATCTTAAACCAAACAAACCTAAACCCTAAACCTTGAATAAAGATGTCATTAGGAGTAGAATGACCTAATCATAACATAGTTATGGTAGTTGAAGAAAATGTCTTCAAGAGACTTTCCCTTGACAATTAGAGATTTGAATACCCTAAATCATATTATAATACAATATATTGTAGTATAATGTAGCATCATATATTTGAGCATGTAGTGATGTGTTTTTGGATGTTATAAGATATTTTGAATTATTTTAGTATATTATGGTATTATTCCCAATAGTCTATATTAATATAAATCAATAAAATATTGACTTAATAAATCAGATGATAAAATTTGTTAAATTTGAAGTGGGAATTAGGTTGTAGTACCAAAGGTATGATATGCCATTTTTAGTCTAAAAAGTTAGATTTTATGTTCAAAATAAATATTATATGTTGTAGCATAGCATAGCATCATATATCATAATATATTATTCTATGCATTTTAAATTCTTTTAGTATTTTACAATCATGCAGTCAAGCCTACACTAGCATTATTTATAAAAATGTTGATTTAGACTTTAAAATGGTGGAATTTGGCCAAATTCATAATAGGTAGAGCATGGCATCATAATATATTGTTTCAACTTAAAATATGTAAATGATACTACTAAAATATATAGTTTTTTATTATTTAGACTAATTTTATGATTTTTATCTTAAGAAATCCCTTGTGATGTGATATGCAATATAATATAATATAATATGTTATAGTGTATTATAATATAGGATGCCATAGCATAGTGTAGCATCATGCATTATAACATACTATTGTGTATTACTACTTGATCAACATAATTTAGTTTGTTATAGTATGATGTAGTAGAGTTTGTACTAGTATAATTCATAAAAATACTGCTGAGATGATGGGATTTGGCTAAAATTATAGTAAGCTTTAGGGAACATCATTGGGGTGTGCTATGGTGTGTCATTTAATCAAAATAATGGAATTTTGCATCCAAAATAAATGTTCATTTTTCAACCAAATTTTATAAATTTTTTGCTTAAAGTGATTCATTTTAAGGTGTAATGAAAGATAATATATTATATGAAAGCATATTAAAATATAATGTACATAACAATATAACTTCACATATATATGAATGCGGTGGTGCGTTACTAAATGTTATTGTACATTTTAGTATGTTTTACTTTTGTTATAATACATTGGGTCAAGACTCACAAAAATGTTAATTCGAAGGTTGAGATGGAAGAATTTGGCCAAATAGAACACATCAAGAAGAAACACCAAAATTATGCTATTTTGTACCATTTCTAATAGGAAAAATAACAATTTTACATCCAAAATGAACATTATTTATGTTTTGAGACAATTTTGTTATTTGTTCCTTTTAAGTGATTCTAATGAGGTGTAATGTTAGACAATATATTATATTATAGCAAATTATAATATAAAATCATTTGTTATAATATAATATAGTGCGTTAATTTGCACTATAATATGTTTAGCATGATATTGTATTGCTAGTTTGAGCTTGCACCATCACAAACATAAAATGTTGATTACAATGTTAAGATGATGTAATTTGAAGGAATACATTATTAGGCTTTTGGTTGAAGTATTAAAGGTGTGCATAAGAGAAGAAATAAGATTTGATGAGAATTCCATGTTAAGGACATGGAGGGAGATCCGCTAGGGGATCACACATGCATTGGACATGACATGTGAGGGGTCTATGTCTAGGTCATAGAAGAAGAAAATATGTTGGGCCTAAGGTTTGAATTTGATTTGATTATATGATTTGTGGAAAGAAGATCCGCTAGGGATAAGAGTCATAATCCACTAGGGATTAAGTTTGAATCGACTTTAATTTATTTTCTTTTAATTGATGTGGATGCATATTTGCTAGAGATATGGGCTTAAGTCCGTTGGGGATCAGGTATGTGAACCTTCCACTAGGAAGCAGTTTCAAGAAATCTAGGATTAGGATTTGAGTTTGATGTCATAGATTTGTTTGGGGATGTATCCATTGGGGATAAGAGTTTGGTTGGATTTCTTTGATTTAGACTCTATTGGGGGAGTTGGTTTAGTTTGGCTCCACTAGGGAGGTTGGTTTTGAATTTGATTTATTTGCTTGACTTGTTTACATATGATTTGGGGCTCCACTGAGAGAAGAGTGTGATTTAACTCCACTAGAAAAAATCAAATTGGGTTTAATTTAATTTGAGTTAATGTATGGACCCTTTCGATTAGGTTTACAAATCTCAAGAGATAGTCTACCAGCTGCAGGGTAGAGCTAGCCAACCAAAGGGGTTGCCTTTTGATGTGCAATGGTTGTGCTGAAGGAAGGGCAGCATACTTACATCTTCTAAAGTGAGGAACAACGCGTGACCTATTGAATGCAAAATCAAACTAGGCAACTATTGAGTGAATGCTGCTAGGGACTTATGTCAACTCAAAAGTAGTCAGAATTAATTTTATCTTAATTTCATGTGATTTGATAAGGTTTGTTTAGTTTAGTTTTATTTTAAATTGAGGGCATATCTGCTGGGGATGTGAGCTCAGTAAAATTTGATAGATTTAAATTATGGACCATGTTTGTGTGTAATGGACCCACTAAGAAGGGGCTATATCGGACTTATCGTATCTCAAATTTACAAATACAAAGGGATAGCCTACTGGCCATGGGGTAGAGCTTGCCAACCTAAGGGGTTGCCTTTCAATGTGCAATGGCTGTGCTAGGAAGAAGGCATAGCAGACTTACATCTTCTAAAGCAGGGAACAATCACTGGGTGACCAATTGGTAGCACAATAAATTGAACCTGACTTAGGGGTGACTATTGAGTGGATGCCGCTGGGGACATATATCAAATCAAGAGTAGTCAGGCAATTCTTATAAGGAGTTTTGTTGATACTATCCTAAAGATAGGATACATGTTAGGGAAAAGGTACCACTATGGTGTCCTCTAATCCTAAATATATATATATATATATATATATATATATATATATATATATATATATATATATTACCCTACGATTGGTGTACGAGGGACCATAATGAGAAGGGGCTATGTCAGCTTTAACCTATCTCAGATTTACTAGATTAAGGGAGAATCTGCACATCCACATGATCGATTCTCCAACCACAGGACTAGTTATTAGAAAAGGGTCAATCGTAACGGGTAGTGTCTAAATATGGTCGCAAAGGATGTAATCCAAATATAGTGCTCACAGGGGAGGTTCTGCTAGGGGCATTATCATGAGCCATGAAAAAAAAAGCCTATAGGTGTACGGTGGCGAACTCAAGGAGAAAGCATAGTAGACTTATGGAAAACTCAAGGAGAAAGCATACTAGACTTACATCTTTCATAAGTGGTGTATCCTAAGGTGTGAGAACCAACCAACCTGTGGTGTATCCGTTAGCATAGTGAGAACCAACCAACCTAAGGTGCCCATCGGTGTGCAATGATCAACCTCAAAAGAAAGCATGTAAGCTTACAACTTTCTAAGTGAAACTGATCATTGGGATAGTCTATCATCGGTGGGATAGATGTTATATGACCTAGAGCGAATACTAAGCGGGGAGCCCCGAGGAAGGACTAGACCCAAACTTGAAGTAGTCAAGAGGGAAGGAGCCACTAGGGGACTTATCCAAAACCTCAAATATACTCAACCTAGTCAGTACACAAAGGCTAATCCCAGAAGAAAGCATAGCAGACTCCCATCCTCTTAAATGAAGCCAACATGAGGTAGCTTACCAGCCACATAGTATGACCTACCAAACTAGCAAGGCTTTCATCGGTGTGCAGTGGCCAAGTAAGGAAGGAAAGCATATCAGACTTACATCCTACAAAGTAAGAAGACCACTAGATGACACACTAGCAGGGTAGCACATCAGCCTTACCAAGAGTAGCTATTGAGTGAGTGTCGCTGGGGGCGTTATCTTAACTCAAAGTAGCCCGCATGCATCTCTCCTCCAAACCTTTGAGCTCTTCTATACGTAACTTGGAGTTCTACTCTGTTGTGATCTTGCTACCAATAGCTATCCTTAGTGGTCAAAGATGAAATTATAATGGTAGAATGACTTTGGACCCATAAGGATAAGGATAAAGTTGGAGTTCTATATGTGCGGTAGGCCCATAAGGCTTCAACTAACTGCTCATGCCCCTATCGCTTATTATTGTCGAGTGTCTTCTTTAGTATTTAGATGAGACTTTTCTTGAAGGCTTCTGCTAAGCTATTTTCTCTCTAGTAGTTGATAGTATAATATCTCTAGTCTATGCTATGTCTTTGGGCAAAGTTACTAACCTTAGTACTCTTGAATGCAGTACCATTATAAGATATAATTTGTCAAGGCACTCTAAACTTATATAAAATATGGTTCCTAAAAAATTAGAGCACATGCTGAGCTATGACCTTTCTAAGCAGAATCACCTTCGTCCATTTGGAAAAGTAGTTAGTAATAGCTAAGATGATCTGATGACCCTTGGAAGAAGGAGGATCAATTGGACCCACTATATCAGTACCCCAACACTCGAATGGCCATGAGGCCCATGTAGGATATAGAATGTTGGGTGGTTGGTGTAGGACCACACCATGTATTTGACATTGGTGGCATTGCCTAGCCGTATCCATGAAATCTTTTATCATCGATGGCTAGTAGTAACCTAGTCTCTTCATCTTGGCTTTCATCTTCATACCGGATTGGTTGGCTTGACATAATCCTAAGTGTACCTTGATCATGATCTTATGGGCTTCATGCTTGTCTAAATAATGTAACCATATATGAATGAAAGACCATTGGTATAAGACACCATCCACAGAGCATAGGAAAGTGCTCTCTGCTTCATCTAATAGGCTTGGGACTTTTCTTGAGGTAGTTTTCCTTTATTTAGGTAATCTATGAATGGTTGCATCCAATCTAACTCCTCATCCTTCTTGGCAATGGCAACCTCCCCTTCAAGAAAGTACTTTTTGATGAGTTCAATATAAATAAGGAATAAGATTTGTCTATTTTCTACCTTTATTGATATGTACTCATCCTCCCGACATGCCAATGCCTTGGCAAACTTGGCTAAAGCATACGCTATGGCATTCTCTCCTCGAGGAATCTTATAAATGGTAACCTCTGGGATTTGGGCTAATAACTCTAGGGTGTACTTGTGGTAGTGATGGAGCTTGGTCTTTATAAGCTTATAGGAACCAGTGATATGGTTAATAACTAGCTGAGAATACCCAAAGATGTTGATGTTCTAGATGCTTAGAGTAATGGCTAACTCCAGACTGGAAATCATAGCCTCATATTTGGCTTCATTATTGGTGCAAGGATTAGATAGATGATATGAGAATCTCATCATACCATGGTCTGGAGTTAAGAGAACTATTCCTACCTCGCCTTTTTTGGGGTAGATTATGGTTCTTCTCCTTTAAGAGGAAGCACCATAGAAGTACATCTCCCGGAATGCTAGTATCCCCTAAGTTCATGATTTGTTCATTGGGGGAGATCATCACTAAGTAGAGAGTCAGCAGGAAGAGGGCATGCCACTAAGAAATCTGCTAGTGCTTATCTTTTCTCTGCATAGAGGGGTACAAAGGTAGTGTCAAATTGTGAGAGGATCATGGACCATCGTGCCAGCTGTCTGGATAGTGTTGGCATGTCATGAGATACTATAGTGGATTGATCCTAGAGATTAAGTTCACTTTTTGAGGAAGCATGTAGTGCTCTAGCATTTGGGATGTAAAGATTAAAGCTAGGTAATGCTTCTTAATGGGTGGATAATTAACCTCAGTAGGGATTAGATGATAGTTGAGGAAGTAGAGTGCATTTTCCTTCCCTTCATCATTAGCTTGGACCAATAAAGCACCAAGGGAGTCATCTAACGTTGCAATGTAAAGTATGAGTGGCTTGTCTGGGATAGGGGTTGCTAGAACTAGTGGCATCATCAGGTAATGCTTGATATCTTTGAAGGCATACTCACACTTGTCATCCCACTTGAACTTGGTGTCCTTTTTGACAAGTGCTGAGAATGACTGACATCTTCTCAATAGGATAGATATAAAGCTTCTTAGATATGCCAACTGCCCTGAGAATGATCTAAGTTGAGTTAAACTTTTAGGTGGTGGCATTTCTAATATTGCTTTGATCTTCTTTGAATCGATTTCAATTCCGTGGCGTCGGGCAACAAACCCAAGGAATTTCCTTGATGCTACTCCAAATGCACACTTCAGGGGATTCATTTTGAGGTTAAATTATCTTAACTATTTGAAAACTACTCCCAAGTCAAAGAGATGGTCTTCCTTTTCTATACTTTTGACCACAAGATCATCTACATAGCACTCAACTTGATGATGAATGAGTTCATCGAAGATTCGATTAATAACCCACTGGAATGTAGCACCATCATTTTTAAGGCTAAAAGGCATGACCTTATAGCAATAGATTCTAATTGGAATTCTAAAAGTAATGTTTCTTTCATCTTCAGGGGCCATCTTTATTTGGTCATATCTAGATGAGCCATCCATGAAAGAGAAGACTGCATGAGATGAGGCAATGTCCACCATCAGCTCTGGGATTGATAGTGGAATTTCATTTTTTGGACATGCCTTATCTAAATCCCTAAAATTGATACATATGTGAATTTGGCGATTCTTTTTCTTAACTGGTACAACATTGGCTAACCAAGTAGGGCCTTATTTAAATACTTAAAATTGATGCATATGTGAATTTGGCGATTCATTTTCTTAACTAGGATGATTGGCTAACCAAGTAGTGTATTTTTCTTCTCAGATGATGCCAACACTGATCAATTTTTTGACTTTAGAAATGACCTATTGTTCTATGTCTATTCGCATGCATCTAGGAGCTAGCTTAATAGTTTTAGCAGTAGGCTCTATTACTAGTTTATGGACTACTATGTCAGGAGCCAATCCAGACATCTCTTCATAACTCAAAGCAAAGTTGTATTTAAACTCAATCACTAGCCTAACTAAGTCATTTGTTTAAATTTCATTCAACAAAGAACTGAAGTATGTAGAGCATGGATCTTCTTCTATTCCTAAGTTGATTTCCTTGAGCTCGTCAATGACTTGATCTCTTCTTCAAACTCTGGTGGTGCACCTTTAACTTCAAAATCATCTAGATCATCTAAAGTTTTTAAGCACAGCTCCTCATATTAGTTAATATGATTTGAAAAGAACTTATCATATTCCAAATGATTGGTGATGACCAAGCAGTAATCATCATCATCGACTGGACCCACTATATCGAATCCTAGTCCCAATCTTGATAGAGAGCTTTTGCATTTGTTCTTCCATATTCTTTCAAAGTAGTCTGACCTGTGCTTTGACCAAGTATGTGGGATTAACCCTTTCTTGTCTAAATTATGAACACAAGGCAAGTAGCAATCAAAAGGTAATTCTATTAAATCTTTATATGAATCATCCCCAAGTTCTACATCAACTTCTTGACTTGAGGATGATGCTCCCAGAAAGAACCTCTGAGTCTTCACACCTATGGATGACTTAGGGGCTTTTTAAACTACCAAACCCTTAGCTTTTTGAGAGGAAAGTGGGGTTAGAGCTAAGGTTCCCAATCGAGGCCTAACTATTTCATATATAGACTTGGATAAACTTATGCTTTGCTTTGGAGCTTGGTCTTCATCACTATCTAGCTCAAGTGTCACCTCCAAAGGAATCTACTGCTAAGAAGAGCTGGCTGGTGTGCTAACCATTTAAGACTCATCCTATGAACTAGATTCTAAGTCTATATGGATAGTAGGTGTACTCCTAGTAGTTGGGACATATCTTTTATTGGGTGGCCAATAAGAAGGTTTTCCACTCCTCAGACTACCTTTGAACTAGCCTCTTTCTCTACTTGGTGGAGGTCAAGTCATCCTACCCATATGTTTGAATGGAGTACCGAACTGTGGGTGGAATTTAATGTCATGCTGCACTTCCTCCTCCAAGTCTATTTTTACTCCCTTTTATTTTCTATTTCATTTTCTCTATTATTTTATTTTTCTTTTTCTCTTTCTCTTTCTTTTTCTTTTTCTTTTTCCTTTTTTTTTATTTTTAAACTTTGGCCAAGTTCATGAGAATAGACTTGTTGATTTTGAGGAAGGTAGTAATCCGCATCCTCATATATGCTAACCTCATGAACTATAAATGGCTTCAGATCTCCTTTGACACAGTAGATGATCCCACCTCTTATAAACTTCATACACTGATGTAGACAATGGAACTATGTTGTTCTCATGTATCCATGGTCTCCCAACCAAAGCATTGAAAGATGTATGCAAGTCTATAATGTGAAACTTGGCTTCGATCTTCTAATCATCTATCTTCATGGGCAACACTATGGAGCCTAAGGCCTATTGACCTCACTTTTGGAGTGTGGATTCAATCTTCCCATCCTAGACTTAGGAGTCTTCTAGACACTAAGACTTCCTTAGTGATAAGACACTTCTAACAATTAAGAAAACACTTAACCTAAGCCTAATTACTAAGAAAGGTTAATCGTAGGATTAGGTTATGCCTTAGGTATTAGGATAATCCACCAACCATACAACCCAAATCCAATCCATGTTCACCTTCTCAAATAAAACCTCAAGTATAATTCAAACATAAAATTCAAATCCAAATCCAAACCCAAATTACAAAACCAAATGATTGAAGCCCATGATCAAATCCAAACTTGAAACCCTTCCTAAGCCATCTGATCTATCCAATGGACTTAGCCAAATCTTAATCCAAATCAATTGATTTTCTCATAATAAATTTATATCTTCAATCATCTTCTTAAATATAAATCAAATCTACATTCCGATGATCAAAACTAAATCAAACAATATCAAATTAAATCGAAACCCATTCTAGGCCATATGACTTATCCCATGGACTTAGCCAAATCTTAATCCAAATCAAGTCAAACTCAATTGATTTTCTCACAAATTGAAATCAAAATCAATATTTGAATATGACTTGACCTTCAATTGAGTCAAACCAAATCCAATTGGCCCTCTTAACCCAAGTTGACCCAAATTGACCTAAAGACCAAATTGGATCCTCAAAATATAAACCAAATTGATTGAACCAAGCTCAAGTTCATTCCAAATTGATTGTTGAACTTGACCAAAACATGATTGGACCCAATGAACCAATTGACTTACTTAGCCAAATTGACCAAATCAAGTTGGCCTAAATCAAACAAATCCAAATTAGTGAAACTAAAGCCTACAATCATCTTGATGGTCAACTAAAACTCAAACCAACACTACCCAGATAATTTGGCTGGTCAAATTGGTCAATAACCCATTTGGCCCAAATGAATTAAATGAGCCAAAATCACATCTAAGCCAAACTAAACACTAATTGAACCAAAAGATCCCAAATGATCATGAACTTGACCCAATTGGTTGAATTTGACCAATTGGTCAACATTAAACCTAACCCAATTTGATAAATAATCAAATTGAGCCAAACTAACCAAATCAACTCCAATTAACTTGAAATTTGGGCTACCCACTTTTGACTCATTTCAAATCCAAATCAAATCAATGTAAAAATCATTCACTCTTAGGTCAATGGCATCACATGAGACAAATCACCCATGTAAGTTCATTTCCATTTTACTTGATACTCTCCCAATGGTCCAATGGCACTCACTACCCAATTATGGTTGGGTAAATATGAATGGGAGGTGAAATCACCTCATCCCAATTGGAGCATTTGAAACTGAACCCATGATTCCTCCTTGCCACCTCCACCTTGATCAACCAAGTTGAGCAACTCACCTCCTCACCCACTCCCAAATGGATGAACTTTAAGCCATACCCATCCCAATTTGATTGATGCATGGGGTATACACTCGTTTCCACACAAACACACCAAATCATTCCTTAGTCTATCAAGATGGGCATCCCTAAATCCAAGCTCGTTCCTTGATTGAAAAATGTCATTCCTGTCCATTCCGAAATAGGACACTCCCATTTCTGACCTAACTTCCTTATTTCTCCATCAAACTCAACTTAACTTTGCATACATCTTTCCTAGGCCTCATTGAGCAAGAACGAATCATCTCCCAAGCTTCTAAAGCACCAGATGTGGGACTTTGATTAAAATCGAGCTCCAAATCATTAGTTCATGGTTTTTCAAACAAACATCATGGAATTGATCCAATTGCTTCTCAATAAGGCTTCATTTCTACTAGATGAATCTTCCTCAATTGTTTTGACTCCGGTCACGAGCTAGTGATGTATGCTTCCAAAATGATCCTTAGGCAAAAAATGGGTTGGAGCATTTTGAAAAACTTTCATCTCATGATCCGACCATTACATCCCATCTTCGATCTGAAGGTGTGGGATCCCAAAGTTGAGCATTTCATAAGCTTGGACAAGTGAAAATGTGACGAACTACATTCTCCTCACTCACGGATGCTAGATCATGCCATCTATTAGCATCATTGAAATGGATGGTCATTGATTAGATTGGCTAGATCAATCATTCAATCTATTAAAATGAGGGATTAATCCCCCAACTTAGATCGGATGGTAGACGAGAAAGCCCGTCCATCACCGTGGCATAAGCGTTGAGTCAGACAAGTTTTAAGTACCTAATCCCATAGCACAACATGAAAAGTGCACCACGTTAGTGCACCACGTGGCACTAATAGGACTAGGCTTTAATTATGCTTAATTAATCATTTTTAATGGTTAAAACTTCTAAAAATCATAAAAATCATACAGAAATAAAAAATGTAAATAAATACTAATTTTAATGTTATTTCAATGGAGAATTAATTAAAAATGATCTTAACTAATTTTGAATAGTAATTTAGGTTTAATAAATGTTTAATTATAAAATTTATTAGCTTAATTACATTTTAATTACTTGAGCAATTAATCCCAAATTTTGTGGGTTAATTTAATGGGATGACCTCTACCTCTCATGATTTTCTTGGGATTTATTGCTCACTTAATTAGGAAAATTGACTAATTAAACTTGAACTACTCTTTTAAGTTAATTAATGATTAATTAAACCCATGAATAGTAAAAAATTGGCTAATTATGTTTTTTAATCATTGTTCAATAGTAAGTGAACTAAAGAATAGGGTTGGGGCCCCTTTTCCTAAGTTCATTTCACCCTCTTTTAAAATGAAATTAATTAAGATTTGACTAATTAATTAAATCACTTAATCAAATTGAAATCATAATCACATCAGACCTTAATTAATTAAATCATGGGGTAGATCTTTAGGTGTTTAATAACCTAAAAGAGTTTAATGAAATTATGGTTAGTCCACATGTGTGGGAAAACCATAAGAGTAATTAATTAAGTCCCTAAATATGATTAACTATTAATCATGAGCCAATTGCATTAGGCCCCTTTTATTTTCTAGGATCATTATAAGTCTTTTTCCATGCATATCATGTTGGCACGTAATTATTTAGTTAATTACTTTAAGGTGACATAGGTAAGGGTAATTAATTCATCTAATTAAGAGTTCAACTTAATTAACCCATAAAATCAACTTAATTACATTTTCTTAAATTAAATTAAATCACGAATGTGGCATTGGGTTTAAAATAGCAAGTGATGATTTCTCTTCTCCTCTTTAAATCAAATCAAATCCATAGCTTAATTAATAAAGAAGCTTCGGATTGCTTTAAATAATCTTATTTGATTTGATTGTTCTTAAGAACTAGTTTGGTTGAATGAATCATATGCTTATATTTGATTGTCCTCTTTTAATCATGTTAAATTTGGTATGTCATTTGAATTCATGCATCCATCTTTTCAAAATCAAGTAAAATAAAATGGATTTCCTTTATGTAAGCTTGCATGTGTTGATTTAATTTAATATATGTGTGGCTATTATCACTATTAAATCCAAATGTATTTTTCAAAAGCTTATAAATGAATAATAATATGTGTTATGATGCTATTTATAAATACATAATAAATGAATGTTCTTATAGCTTAAGTGTATGAATGTTGAGAGCTCTTTCCTCTATTCAAGTGTTGATTTATATAAGATTGAATGGTAATGGATATATAGTGGACATCCAGGAACTTCGAGGCTTTAGCTAGCCCCAAGGAGGTCATTTGATTACCTCACTTCCCACGTTTAATTTTATGTATCCATTTGATTTTTATTCTTATGTATTTCAACATTAGAATTTGGATAGAGCTTTAATTCATATATATAAATGATTCAATCAAACAAAATATACAATCTTTGCATGATTTTCTTTCCCTCATTTATGTATACATCCATGTGTGTCAAAGAAAAGCAAGTATATAGTCTGGATATCCTGGGAATACGAGGCTTTAGTTAGCCCCAAGGAGGTCATTTGATTACCTCACTTCCCTAGTTTAACAATGACACGTACTTGCCTATATCTTTATACATGTATATGTATATGTGATTAGTGAATGAAAATCCCATTTTACATTAAAATTGCATGCATTCATAATTGACTAAGTGGTTGAATTAATTAGCCATATGATTTGGAGCTTACTTCCTATGTTCATGTATACAAATTTACTTATGTTTGAATGCAAATGGGTATACAGTTTATACATCTCGATAATATGAGGCTTTAGCTAGCTCCAAGGAGATTATTTGATTACTAAACTTCCCTAATTTAATAATGGCACGTGCCTATTTAATTTCATTCTTATGTCCTTGTTGTATAAGAATTTTTATAAAGTTTTAAATTAATATGTTTAAATAATTCAATCAAACAAAATATAAATTCTAAACATACACATACATTCATCATTTAAGTGTGCTAAAATATGTTGCATGTATAGATACACTTAGGATTAAATCATATGCATGTTACATGTGATGGAAAGGAATGATTTAATATATGTCATGTGGTAGTAATTCAATTAAATTAATCTTAAGATGCCTTTTATTTTGAATAGGATTATTTTAAGTGAACCTAAACTTAAGTTTAATTAAATCATTTAATAAGCCATTCACTAAAGAGAACTAAATCAAATTAATATACTCTAGAAAGTGACTTAAGGTAGGGATGAAAGAGGGCAATCATTGTTTCCTCTCTTTATAACACTTAGTTGCTAAGTGTAATTAAATGAAACAAAAGAAAACATAAATTAAAATTCTCAAATCAATTAAACTACTTCAAGTGAAATCAACCATTCATGTTAAATTGAATCCTTCAACACTTAAAAAATACAACACTAATGCCTAACAAGACTTACCACACAAGCCTTAATACACACATTAGAATTAAGTCACCACTTCTAGCTTTAAGTTAGGATGGTGTATGATGTGATGTATGTTTTATTTTATGATGTATTATTTTAGATTGGATGTTAGGGTGTATGCTTCGTTGACAGGATGATAGACTAATATTAGCCTAATCATGTTTTCTATAAGGGATTATGCTTAAGAGATTCTTAAAAATAAATGTGAATGCTCTTTTTATAGGTTGCTTAAATCCTTAAGCATAATCGAAGTTAGGACAGGTGGGCTTAGTCGGATAATTTATTCTCTCTTGTGGAGGTAAACCCTTATGTTCACCTATCACTTAGATTTAGGTCATGCTTTAGTGTGTACTAAAGCTCCCTAGATTTAGGATCCGAGGTAGCTATTTCCTTTGGGCTATGAGCATAAATCCTCACCTCTTAGGCATTCCCACAACATTATGCTGGTGGATTATAAGCCTTAGTAATCTAATTAAATTTCAACTCAAAACATATAATGTAAAGAGGCGGTTGTGGTAGGCCATCCCTAGGAGTAAGTCTTCATCGCTGAATGTAACTCCTAAGATGTCTTTCAACTGGCATGCCTCCTCTTTAATAGTGGTCAGCTGAGCTAAGCATATCTCTAGATCAATTAAGGCCTTGATTAGAGATTCTCACATCTCTTTGGATAAGACAAGGGCGTCATATATGCTTAACTTAGCTAGAAACTTTCTAAGGTGAGCTAGGACATTGTAATCAACTTTGGCTTGGTCCTCCACAAGCATATCCATGGGTGGAGCATCCTATGGAGGGGCTATCTGCTCACTGAAACTAATGACTTGCTTACCTTTATCTTGAGGTGCTACCCTAGGAGGTAGAATTTTGCCAGTGTGTAGGTTGACTTAAGTGACTTCTTGGAATGATGAGCTTGTGAAAAGTTCTACCTTCTCATTGAACATACCTACAGCTTCTCCTATGAGATCCTCAAAGTTAGTTGACTCCAAGTCAATCTCAAGAGGTGAACCTGATTGATTCAAAGAAGGATAGTCCGACTCTGAATTAGAAAGGAAAGGATCAAAATTACTAGAGCTATTATTTCTATATAGACTTAGAGAGCTTTCAATAGGAATAAAATCAAGAGCATAAAAAGTAGATAATATATAAGTAGAATCAGCTTTCTTCATTAATTTATTTTGGGTGAAGGTACATGATAGAAATCAAGTAAAGTAAGTGGAGTAAGGGATTTAGTGCCTTTATCCACAAATACAATGCTTCTGATGATAGAAGAAGAGCTAGCAAAAGAGGTGGTAGGCAATGAGGGAGAATCTGGACTCGATGGTGGGTTGCACTGTTGGACTATCCCAAGCAAGTATGGTGAGCTGCTGCTGCTACTGGGCTGTCACCCTCCCTGAGTTGTCCTTTGCAACTAACAAATCTTCCTTGGTGTTGGAGGTTTGAGCTACTTTAGACACCTGCAAGGAAAGCTTCTTGATCTTAGAAATGATCTTCTTAGAGGTTTGGGATAGGGAGATATCCTAACCTTCTTTGGTTTTAAGAGGATCGCAAGTATCCCCAATGATTACTCTAATAGAACTAGATGGTTGTTCTAATAAGTATTCCTTAGGGATAACTATGGCTCCCAACTTATAGCTATGCTCAAGCTAGTCCTTAAAAGTGATACAATCTTCTAAGACATGGCCTAACATGCGGTGGTAGGGGCAATAATTAGGATCATCGCTCTTACCCACTTCCTCAGGCCTCTTAGCCTCTAGTAATTGAAAGTCAAGTTTCTTTAAGAGATTCTTAAAGATTTTCCTAACTATCTCCCTCTTGAATGAATATGGCTTATTCAATTTATCAGCAAGAGTAGGTGGAAAGTAGCTACCTAGCGATGGATATGAATATCGCTACTGGGTAGGCTATTGAGTGAAATGGTGGTTGAGGTTGTGGTGGCGGTATGATGGCTGAGGTGGTGGAAGAGGAGGTGGTAAAGGAGGCTGCTGAGCTCGTAGTCTCTCATACTGAACTTTGGCTGGATGCTTCCCTTTGTCAACTGACACAACTATCCCTGACTTCTTCTCAAACACCTTTTGTGGCTTGGCCTAGATGATTGGTCGGGAACGAGAAACTATTTGGCTTCCTCTTGTAGGCTAGCCGTCTTGTTGATTAATTTTTTGAATGTTTTGATGGTAAAGCCCTTAAGCCTGAAGGTGATCAGGCCATGTATATTCTTGAGAAGAATCTCAATAGTATGTTGTTTGAACAGTTATGGTTAGCATTTCATGCTTAGGTTGTGCCACCTGAGAATGTAACCAATAAGGGACTCATTGAGTTTTTGTTTTCTACTGATGAGGTGCTACACCCTCTATTGAGCTCTAGCAAACCTCTTGAGGAAGAGATCCCATCAGCAAAAGTCTTCACCGAACCGTTAAGTAGTTACCAATCAAATGCAACACATGATACTAATCGAAAAGCGGAAGAGGACTTTGCTTACCGGTGTTAAACACCTCTAAAGTGTGCAATGTGTTATCATGGGTTCCCACTACCATCAAACATCTTGAAGGATGGTGGCACAAAACCCTAAATATAATAAAATCTAAATAATAACCTAAACTTAAAAAATAAACCTAAAAATAAATAATAAAAAAACATAAACCCTAAAAAAAAGAGAAAACCTAAACCTAAAATAAACAAAATAAAATAAACATAAACCTAAACTAAAATAAATAAAATGTAAACCTAAACCTAAAATAAACTAAACCTACACCCTAAACTAAATAAAATAAAATAAACTAAAAATAAACCTAAACCTAAACTAAAAAAAAAACCTAACATAAAAACAAAAAATAAATAAATAAATAAAAACCTAAACCTAAACCTAAAAATAAAAAATAAAACCTAAAAATGAAAATTAAAATAAAAACAAAACTAAGGTAAAAAATAAACATAAACCTAAACTTAAACCTAAAAATAAACTAAAATAAAAAAACCTAAACTAAAATAAATTAAGCTAAAAGAAATAAACTAAACTAAAAAAAATAAAAATAAACCTAAATAAAAAAAAAAATAAAATAAACTAAAATAAATATAAAATAAACTAAATAAACTAAACTTTAATCTTAAAAAAATAAACCTAAACCCTAAATCCTAAACAAACCCACTTACTAACCAAAACCCAAAACCCAAACCCTAAAAAACCCTAAACTCCAACCCTAAAAACTATAAACCCACCACCACTAACTGACCATAAGCCAAACTAAACCTGAATCTCCCTAGACCCTGAGCCCTAACCCCCATCTTAAACACTAAACCAAACCCTAAACTATCTAAACCCAACTAAAACCCTAAACTCTAAATCCTAAAAACTACCAACCCCCCTAAAACCTAAACCAAAGTGATCCACTAAAACCTAAACCTAAACTAATAAAACCTAAAATAAAATAAATAAATAAACCTAAATAAATAATAAATAAATAAAATAAAACCTAAACTAAAACCTAAACCTAAACCTAAAATAAAAGAAAATAAACTAAAGAATAAAAACTAAATAAAATAAAATGTAAAATAAAATAAAATAAACCTAAATAAAATAAAAAATAAAACTAAATAAAACCTAAAAATAAAAATAAACCTTAAAATAAAAAAAATAAATAAAAAACAAAACTAAAAAAAAAAACCAAAACCTAAAATAAAAATAAAATAAACAAAAGAAAATAAACCTAAACTAAAATAAATAAAACCTAAACCTAATCCTAAAATAAACTAAACATTAACTAAATAAAATAAAGTAAAAATAAACCTAAACCTACACCAAAAAAATAAACCTAAAATAAAAAAAACCTAATCCTAAAATAAAATAAAATCTAAACATAAACCTAAAAATAAAACTAAAATCTAAACCTAAAATGAATAAAATAAACTAAAAAAAAATAAACATAACCTAAACCTAAACCTAAAATAAATAAAAAACCCTAAACTAAAAAATAAAAAATAAACTAAAAAAAAAAACCTAAACCTACTGATTTACTTAATTTAAGAAAAAAATACTAAACCTTAAACCCTGAATCGTAAATCCTAAATCTAAAACACTAAACCCTAAACCTTAACCTTAAACCCTAAAACTAACTTTAAACCCTAAACCTAAACCCTTAAACCAATCACTGAATAATAAACCTAAATAAAATAAAAAAAATAAAAAATAAAATAAAATAAAATAAAAACTAAATAAAATCTTAAACATAAAAATAAAAAAATAAAATAAAAAAAATAAAACCTAAACCCTAAACTAATAGAAATCTAAACCTAAAATAAAAATAAAATAAATAAATTGAAATAAACCTAAACATAAAGTAAAATAAACTAAACTAAAATAAATAAAACCTAAACCTAAACCTAAAATAAACTAAACATAAACCTAAACCTAAATTAAACAAAATAAAATAAACTAAAAATAAATAAAACCTAAAAATAAACTTAAAATAAAAACCTAAAACCTAAACCTAAAATAAATAAAATAAAACCTAAACCTAAACATAAACTAAAATAAAAATAAAACCTTAAAATAATATAAAATAAACCTACTAAAATAAACCTAAACCTAATAAATAAAAAAAAACCTAAATTAACATAAATAAACCAAAATAAATAAATAAACAAAATAAAAAAATAAAAAAAATAAATAAGAATAAAAATAAAATAAATCAAATAAATAAAAATAAACTAAATAAACCTAAAATTACTGGTTTACTTAATTTAAAAAAAGAAATCTAAATCCTAACAAAACTAACCCTAAACCCTAAACCCCAAACACAAACCCCCTAAATTAAACCCCAAACCATAAACCTAAACCTAAACCTTAAAACCCTAAACCTTAAACCCTAAACCCTAAAACCCTAAAACCCTAACAAAACCTAAACCCAAAACCCTAAAACCCTAATCCCTAAATCCTAAACCCTAAACCCCAAACCATAAACCCTAAATTAACCCTAAAACCTAAACCCTAAACTAAACCTATACCCTAAGAATGGGCAGAACCTTAATGGCAGGAACAACACCGTCAACTAGGCTCAGTCTAGATTTGGCAGTGATTATCGTAATGGTGGTGGGGGATCTAGAGGTGCTGGTGGATATGGAGGTGGTGGTCAGAGTAGTGGTGGTTATAGAGGTAAGAGAGAGACGGAGGTTATAGTCATGGTGGTGGTAGGGAGAGATCAGGGATATAATGGTGGATCACACTAATCAAGAGGCAGGGGTGGTTCTGATGGGAACTGGTGAAACTAAAGAATGGCTTATACGATCTACTACTTATGGAACTGTGTCTTTATAGTAGAGATAATTCTATTTATCTAGGGTTTTTGATTTGCTCTATGGGTGCTCATTTTTTATCTATGTCATCACTTGTGTCTAAGAAAACTTGGGTGCTACTTGGTTGATGAAATTGAAAAGAAAAAATGTTGAATCTAAATTTGTTCTCTGTTAAAAAAACTTTAAACCCTAGACCCTAAACCTTAAACTAAAACTTAAACCCTAAACCTAAACCCTAAACCCTCAACCCTAAACCCTAAACCCCAAACCACCATAAACCCTAAACCCTAAAAAACTAAAAACCTAAACCTAGACTAAATAAAACCTAAAAATAAAATAAATAAAAAAACTTAAACCAAAATCAAATAAATTAAAAAATAAAATAAAAACAAACTAAAACCTTCACCTAAACCTAAAAAGAAAATAAAATAAAAAATAAAAACTAAACTAAAATAAAAGAAATAAACACCTAAACTAAATTAAAAAATAGAAAACCTAAATAAAATAAAAACTAAACCTAAAATAAAGATAAAATAAACCTAAAATAAAATAAAATAAAACTAAATAAAAAACATAAACCTAAAATAAATAAATAAAACTAAACACTAAACTAAAAAAACTAAACCTAAAATAAAATAAAAATAAAATAAAGAAACCTAAATCTAAACTTAAACTAAAATAAAAATAAAACTAAAAAAAATAAAATAAAATAAACTAAAAATAAACCTAAACCAAAAATAAAAATAAAACCAAAAAAATAAACCTAAAACCTAAACTTAAAAAAAATAATAAAAACCTAAACGTAAACATAAAAATAAAAAATAAAGCCTAAACCTAAAAAATAAAATAAAAATAAACTCAACTACAAATAAACCTAAACCTAAAAAATAAACTAAAATAAAAAACCTAAACTAAAACATATAAACCTAAAATAAATAAACTAAACTAAATAAAAAATAAACCTAAATAAAAATAAAATAAATAAATAAAAAAATAAATAAACAAAATAAACATAAACCTATTTACTTAATTAAAAAAAAAAACCTAAACCTAAACCCAAACTCCCCAACCCTAAATCCTAAACCTAACCCCCTACCCTAAACCCTTTGTAAACCCAAACCCTAAACCCTCAAATCTAAATCTAACTACCACATACCCCACCATAAATCTTAAACCCTAAACCACTAAACCCTAAACCACAAACCTACCACAACCTAAACCACAACCTACTACCCTAAACCCACAAACCCCAACCCCACAGGGTTTGGGGTTTAGGTTAATTTAGGGTTTAGGGTTTAAGTTTTTCATT